>PYHX02000158.1:62479034-62709034 GCA_004302925.2 Cochliomyia hominivorax
CTCAATCCGTGCAGTTCGTACGAAATATCGAAATATATATATAAATATATATAGTTTATTGTTTGTGTTAAATACATAATTTTATAAAATAACTTATAATATGAATCAAAAGAAATCATCTTATCTTATTTAGTGTAAATGAATGATTACAACAACAAAAAACCTGCAAATTAAACTGAATTAAATAAAAAAGGAGCACAATTTTAAATAATTAATTATGAATCGCTATTTGTATTATATTCTTTTTGCAACTGTTTTGTGTTACAAAGGTAAGAGAAATAATAAAAAAATAAATCCCAATAAACTTATGGAAATAAATTGTGTTATGCAAAAATTAAAATATCATTTATTACAATATTCTATTTTGTTAGACAAATTTCATTTGTATATAATTTATATTTTCAATGAAAATTTTGTATACATTGTTATATAAGAACTTATCATCTGCGCATGTTTGGAAATAGAACAAAGTTATGAAAATTTACAAAAAAAAAAAAAAAATTGTAATTGGGTCAATGTTAAAGAGATGCGATTAACATTTTAAAGTTGACATAAAATATCTCTTACAGGTTAAGTCCTTTAATAATACAAAAATATATATCATTATAACATCTTTATTTTAAAAAGTCAGTTATGAATATCTCGTAAGAATTTGAAATAAAGATATTTGTTCAAAGTTTCTTCCAGCAAAGCAAAGCAAAGCAAATGCTGCAATGGTTTCACAAATATAGTCAACATAGAGCACTACGATTTACTGTTAACAATAAACAATAGAGATGAGCGATATTTTCACGACTGCGATTTAATCACTGCGATTGGTAAATCACTGGTAACTGCAATGACTAAAGTTATGAAATAACAGTTACTAAGAATGTCGTTCTTTCTTATTTATATCATCTAAAACGATAATTATCCGTTTCCTGCGGTGCAAGTGGAGACTGCCATATTCAAAGATAACAATATCCTCTGTTGTTTTTTGAATCTTTTTAATAAACATTCGCTAAATTTCCAAAAAACTTTTAAATAAAATAGTCAATAAAAAATCGAATAAAATTATCGAAATAAAAAAATAGTTGATGGAATAATATTGAATCGATTATTGACTTTATTAGCTATTTAGCGTACCAAAAAAACTTTTAATCTTACGTGTGTGAACAAAACATAACGGGAAAGCAAACTTTTTCGGATCAGTTGAATTAAAATGTACCTACGCAAAAGAGTATTAAAATACGTAATTTTGCAACCATCGCTATGTATTTTATTGTTGTAAAAGTATGTTATTTTAATACCATCTCTATCCTCCACGTGTTCTAAGAAAAAAATATGTCAAAATGAAAAAGTATGTTATAAACAAATTTTTGAACTTTATATTTTTTTTGTTTTTTTTTTTATTCTTAAAACCGATATCTTTCTTGGTGCGTTAAATTTGAAAGTGCTTTCCAATAGAAAAATAGCCAAGAAATCCGAATATCGGGTTGTCATTTTCGAAAAATTATATAGTACTTATATGTAAAGCATATGAAAGTTAGAAGGTTAGTGTGAGCTATAGCAAAATATGGACCGATATTGGGCAAATTAATAAAATATATTAAGAAAGTTAGAAAAATAAATGAGCTGAATTTCAATAGAATCGGTCATTATTTACCAGCTTTATAAGATCAAATAAGGAGCCTCATACGGGAGCTGTAGCAATATATTTACCAAGATTATACAAATTAATTATTTATATTAAATAAAATTATACAAATAATTGTGTCGAATTTCAATATCTCTTGATCTTTATTTACCAGTTTTATAATCCAAAAACTGTATTTCGGGTAGCGGTTTTATATGGGAGCTACAGCAAAATACCGAGATCCATAATAAAGAAAAGTTAGAAAAATCATTGTGCTAAATTTCAATGGAATAGTCTTTATTTACAAGTTTTATAATCTCAAAAACTTTTCCGGGAAGAGGCCTAATATGAGAGCTATTTTAATATTGCAATTTTAATCTAATATTGACCGATATTAAAAATAAATAAATATATTAAAGACATATAGAAAATTAATTGTGCCATATATCAATAGAATTCGTTTATATTTAAGAGTTTTATAACCTGGGTCAAATAATGATTCCAGCGCAATCTTGATTCTTTGTGTTTGTAATATCGCCATATGTAGAACATATATAGTTAAATTTTTGTTTTAATCCATTTAGGTTTTGTTGAAAAAATTAGAAAAGTTCTTTTTCGGAATTTTGAGGTTGTTTCAGATATCGTTTTATTACTTTTTTGCTGATGACACGATATAGCTGGTTTTAAAATAGACACTGCTTAGAACTATATATATATATATATATATATATATATATATATATATATATATATATATATATATATATATATATATATATATATATATATATATATATATATATATATATATATATATATATGATTTCTTCTTGGTGTTACACACGGAATGACAAAGTTTTATTTAAATAAATTATTAAATAAATTATCCAAGTGATAAAGAAAATATCATAGTATAACTTAAATAGTAAGAAAACTAGTTCCATATTCACTACTACAATAATAAATATATTTTTCTAATCATAAAAAATATGAAAAATTTCAACTTCATTAATGAATTCTAACTAAAAAAATATTTTTAATTATCCAATTTCTTCTGAAATAAGAAATTTAAATAAGAAATTTACTTATTTTAAAAAGTATCAAATAAATATTTGCAAAAATTATAAAAACATTGAAGAAGTGGAATTTCTCGGCAATTTTTTCATATCATTTTCTTCTTTAAATGTAATTTTTAAGTTTAAGTAACAAGGAAGTGTTCCTTTTAAAATTAATGTCTTTAAAGACACTAGTGATGTAAAATATTGTTACGAAAATTCATATATTCCCTACTAATATTTAAGAATACAACTCCGCGCTTATTTCATATTAATGAGATAAATACTAAAATTTGTCACCAAGTACGTTTCACTTATGCTGAGAAGATATTTTTTCCGGAACAAAAAAAAAAAAAAAAAACATGAAACTTAACTTTGGTAGTCGGAATTGATGTGTGGATTCTGTTTAAAATTTACTTTTCCAGTGCTTTTTTGAAAGTGAAGTTGTGTTGGTTTACTAAATTTAACTTTTTCAATAAGAATTCAGTTGTTTTCCCATCCACTAGTGTTAAATATTTGAGATTTTTTAACACACTTGAAAAAGTTTCATTTGTAACACTTAACCTATGATCCTTTTTCGCTGAAAGAGGTCCTCGTTAAACTGTTGATCATAAATAGAAATATAATCAATAGTTTTTATATTATTGCTTTCAATTCACCGAGTTACTTTCTTCAAACAATCTGTGAATGAATTTAATTCTGGTCTTTCCTCATTTTCGTCATGGGATATGGTATTGTATATAATCCTGAATGGACAGAATCATTTCACATAATGGATGTGCCCTTAGAACAATTGAAATGCTCCAATCATTTAAAATTTTCTTTTAAAGCACTTTTTACATTGAATGATGAGGTCATAAATAAAAAAGAACCTTTGTTCGTCTAATTGGAACATTTTAACATCTTATAATCGTATACAACAGGTATAGCAACGAAATGTGTTCAGAAAAAATGTATAATTAACGAATTTTTACTTGGAAATCATCAATGAATTTGGAATTTTTAATATTTTTTTACGATTGCAAAAATATGTACAGTTTGTCAAATATTTTAAATACAACTCAATTGATATTTTCTATTATAAACAAAAAATATTTGAACAAAATGTTTAATTCGTATTTTTAATGAAATTTTTATACAAAATTTTTTTTTACAATTAATTTTTACAATAAATTTGTTAAGAAATTTTACAATGATCAATTTTTAATGAAATTTAAATGTAAAAACCATTCTTGATTCCAGTTATAAAATTCAATTTCAATTGTTGAAATACACTTAGTTTTATTTCAATAGCATACTCCAGTGAGACTTTGAATCAAGTCAACATAACACATGTGAATAAAGCTTAATTAAATCCTGCCTTAAGTAAAATTTAAGCTATAACGAAGGATGAAATCAATAAAGTATATATATTTAATTTCAATGTACTTCGTACGCAATAAAATTCAACTTTCCATCCTAAAAGACTTTGATTAAAAACAATGAAATTGTTTTGAAACGCTTTAACTTATACTGTTACCGAACAATTCAACTATGGTACTCTGTTTTATTGTATTTATAATAATTAATATATAAATTAATATATTATTACACACTTGAAACTTTAACTTAAACTATATACAACAGTTTGTCAATTATATGTTTGCAATAATAGAAAAACTAAAAAAATTTGATTTTTCACATAAATATTCAGAATTTTTTATAATTTTTTTCTATTTTTTACAATGTTATATAAATACATGTGTTTCTAATGTAATAAAACAATAAAAAATTTTTGGGTTAAAAATGTGAAACAATTCAGTTTTTTGACACTTAAAAAACGAGGAATTTCGTTTTTTATTCATTTGAAAAGTATTAGCGTCTTCTAGTCATAAACAGGTAAAGTAAAATAATGTGTATCAAAAGAAAATTATAAATAAATTTTTTACATTAAATTAATCGACGAAAATAACTTTTTTTCAATTTTGCAAACATATATTTGACAAACTATAGGTGTATTAAACTTTAGTTTATGAAATAATTTTTTTAAATAATAAATACATACATTAGATGTTATATTTTTATATAAAATTCAAGTCTTTATTGGTCATGGGATGACTTTTACAATTAAAAGAGGTGTTCCTATCTATTTTTTTAATTAGAGTTGCATTTGAAAGACCTACTGGTCATATATTTTTCTTTTGTCAAATTAAATGTTTTGGATTTACAAAATTGATTATGTAATACAAAATAATGTTCCAATGTTTTACGCACTTTTTTCAGTGTAGAGACGATATATTAATTTTTAGGAATAACCTCCATTAATATTTTATTGGATAACCTTTTCCTGCTTTAACATGTCTAACTTCCATCGATATTGTATTTCATTCATCCATGAAATCCGTTTTCATCATGTTTTCAATTGAAAACGCTTTAATGTTTTCTTTTGGGTCATTATCCCTACATCGTGTTTCACTGTTGATAATCGGCATTTTTTAATTTAAAGCTGTACCGTTATTGCATCACACTATTTTTTCTTTAATGTCAAATTGGAAGTACTTGCTGTCGTCTACGCCTTTTTCCCAAAATTTTGGATGCTTTTCTGCAAATTTCATTGGAATTTTTCTGTTTACATTTAAAATGTATGGTTTTACACTATTTTGTGATGATAGTTTTTCTTAAACATTTTTCAAGAAATGTCTTCGTGAATATTTTCTCAAAACTCTTTAAAATGTTTACTGACTTGGAATGCAGTAATTCGTAGATTTTTCATGCAGTCAATTTAGGGGATCGTCTAAAACGAGACTTTCACATAATGAACCCCGAAGAAATTTTTAACAACGTATTGCACTGTGGAGTAACTTCGGCCAACAATTTCACCAATTTCATGGAAAGTCACAGCCTTGTTTTCAACTTAGTAAAATCGAATTAAAAATATAACATATTTATATGACAATGTTCCAAGGAGAGTCCATTTACAATGTGAACTCTGTTAATAGATTTAGCTATGAAAAGAAGAATGAAAAAATCAATTGGCTTTGCTTTTTATTGTTTGTTTTTATTGTTTTTATGGAAATATAGATTTCAACACCAATGAAAGCGACATTCCCAATTCAACTCATAATCTGACTGAAACCTATTACTAAATGGGAGAAATTTTGTTTTTGTTATTATCAACCACCACAAGTGGTGAAGAGGGTACATTAATTTTGCCATTCCGTGTGTAACGCTAAGAACGAAGCATCTTAGACCCCATAATGTATATAGTATATTCTGGCATCAAATAAAAATTTTAATCATTTTAGCTAAATCCGTATATCTGCTTTTGGCACACTCACATCCACAATACATGACAGAGCTCGATGAAATTTCGCCAGAGTATTTGTTATTGTTCTGGATAGTTTCGCATTTAAAACCAGCAAATTGTTTTCAGTATATTTGAAGATATAGAGCGATTACTGAAGCATCCTTTAAGTTCAAACAATCGGTGGAATCGCTAGATTTAATTTGATATAAAATATAGTTGTTACTAAACTGGGCATGTTCTTAGATTTGCATCCCAAATATCATACATATTTTTCCAATCAAATTCGATTAGAGCTGAAATTATTGAAAATGCAAATTTTCAAAATTTTCCAATCTAAATGTATTAAATTTAAGTATAATTCACCTTTGGCATTGATTATCTTATACCCTTAATTTCCAAAAAAAAAAAATCTAATAAAAAGTAAGCAGGTTTAAATGAAAATTAGAGTGTAAAAATATATATACGCCTGAATATTGTTGTTTCTTATTAAAAATAAAATAAAGAAATTTATAATTTGGTTATAAAAGACAATGGGCCTAATTTTTAAAACACTTTCCTTCACTTCAGTAATTTTTTGATTTTTGAATTTTATTTCCAAAATATTTTTTTAATATAATTATTTTCAGATATAAAATAATGGTTTCTAGTTGTCTCTGATTCTGTTTATCATCTTTTTTCAGTTTTATCTGTTCCAGTTTCACCAACGGAAATTGCACAGGATGATGAAGATGATGACTGGGATGACGATGATGAATCATCTGAAGCTGATGACGATGGTCGTGTTTATAAAAATCCACGAAATTCTCCATCTTCCGATTGTCCACGTGACGAAGAGCAAGCTACTTTACTTGGACAAAAATGTTTAAGAAAATGTTCCTCAGACGAAGATTGTAAAAGTAAAAAAAAGAAGTGCTTATGTGATGGAGTATGCGGAATGTCCTGCATTAAACCGGGTAGGTATTTTATAGATTGAGTCATTACATTTTGTAAATATATTTACCCTCTTTATTGAAATATAATAAAAAAAAAGATAAAATTTAAATAGTTTATATTGAACTGAATGCGCAAAATGTCACATGTAAAGCCCGACCAATACATGATCACCCATGTAATGTTCTAAAATTGATGGGATCTGAAGGGTGTTTTGCATTACAAAATATTGAAAATGGGTCAAGCTATAATAAGGTACCTGTACCGAAAATATCTAATTCCTTTGAAGAGAGCACTCTGTTTCACAGCATTTGGATGGATCGAGGTGGATAGGAAGACTTTACTCTTTACTCTGTCTTATATTCTATACCTTGCTTTCTGACTTCTATTGATTTTGGCGGATACAGAATGATCCTTTTTGGAATACGCTCTGCGCAATTCTTTTAGCACGGAATCCATATGCTAGAAAGATGAGAAAAAATATGGCTAACGATGGACGATTTTCTGAAAAAATATATCAATTGTTTTAATGAAGTATTATTTAATAAATTCTTCAATACTAAAAGGGTCATTTCAATTCTTTGGAAGTATATTTACAAATTTGTCAAATTATTTGCAATTTATGTCATTAATCGTTACAAATCAGAATTACTAATTTACTTTTTCTTTTATAGACAGGGAATGCCCTGAACTCGCACAGCCAACTTTGGGACAGGTCACATTTGGAGGTCGTCATTTTGGAGCTAGAGCATCTTATTCATGTCCTCATGGTTACCATGTAGTTGGATTACAAAGCCGTTTATGCCAAGCTGACGGCAATTGGGCAGGGGCAGAGCCAGCTTGTAAACAAAATAGTATGTATTATATAGAGGTTTCTTCTTCTTATTTATTTTGCTAAAATCGTATTTTTGCAATATGTGGGTATTGTGCTTGTAACTGAAGTTGACTTATAGAATTCAGTGCAGTTTCTAGTTTGCGCATGTACAAGGCATTTTTAAAACAATTTTTTCATCTTTTATTATTTCAATTTTAAATTAATATTCTAGTATATTGCTTGAAACCACCACAAATTGAACATGCTCGAAATTCGGCACTACCAGAACAGGAAACCTTTGATCTTGATTCAACTGTACAATACCACTGTCACACCGGTTATGTTACAAATGGATTTCCACGCGCCAAATGCTTAGCAATTGATGGTCAAGCTAGTTGGTATGGCCCCGATATACAATGCGAACGTATGTTTTTATTATTGTTGTATATTTTTCCTTTATGTTAAAATATACTTATTCTATTATAGCTCGTTCGTGCGGCCAGCCTCCAGATCCAGCTAATGGTTGGCACTCAGGAGAATGTTATACGTATGGATGTAAGATCGCATACAATTGTGGCACAGGATATGAATTGGTTGGAAAACATGAAAGAACTTGCCAATCAGATGGATCCTGGACGCCTAAGGAACTGCCAACTTGTGTTTGTAAGTAGTTATTACATAAAATCATTTTTTTATCTGGATTTAGTTGAACTTAAATTTTTCACACATATTTCGTCAAAATAAATCTAGCAGCCATGATATTTTTTATTATTTTTCTGATAAAAATTGATATAATTGAATTTTTTAATAAAGTTCGAATACTAATTTATCGCCCTAAATTTTGCTAATAATAATTATAACACTAGGATTTATGTGATATTATGGGAATTTAAAATTTAGCTGTTGAAGTTATTTTTCGTAATGGGTCTTATACTGGAGTTATAGTTTATTATGGTTCTCGTATAATTTAAAACAATGATATACAGTATAAAGCATAAATTTAGGTAACCTAACTTAGGTAAACCACTTTACAATTTTTCTAACAAAATATAATATATATTTTTATATTTATAAAACAATAAAAAATATTTATGTTTTCAACGAAAAAAAATTATAACAATAATAATAAAAACATGATAAACTTTCTGGTAACACTACACTTTTGCATTGCAAAATATTTAAGGAAAACGTATTGAAAACTTCGCAACTTATATACAAATAGATAACGGCAAATGAAAAACGTGTTTAAAATTATTTTTTATTGGTGATATATTTATATTTAATATATAATTTTCTATTGAAAAATGATTATTATAGTTACTAATCATTAGAAATGAGCGATATTTTCACGAATGTGATTGAAATAACAGATACTAAAAATATCGTTCTTTCCTCTTTTGTTGAATAAAAATGTATTTGTTTTTATTTTGAGGTAGAAAATTACTTAAAGATGGCGCTGAGCATTAAGTCACGATTCATCTATAATTAAAATTATCCGTTTTCTAAGGTGCACATTGTGAACTCTATAGAGAATCGGTGAGTCTCTGATTTTTAATTTTCTAATAAGAAAAAAAAAACATTCTTATGTTTTTTTTGAAATACTGCGATCACTGTCACTGTTTTAAAAAACCGTGATTTAAGAATCACTTTCATTGGGAACGTCGTTATTTTAAAATCACGGTATCGCTCATCTCTACTAATCATCAATTCGAAATTGTACAGATAGTGAACGCATGTAAATCACTAATACAAAAAGTAATTAAACTTTTAATGATTATTACTTCTAACAAGACAATGATGGCTTGACTACAATACTCCTACACAAAGTCCCGATATGTATTCTATTGAGAATTTTAAGATCGTTAAAAAAACGATTTCGTAGACACCAAATTTCAAACAAAAATCAATTGAGAAAATTGCTTTAAAGTAAAAGTGGCAGGAAAAAACAAAAAAAAAAAAAAAAAACTTTTTTAATTTAATGCCACATCATATAAATGAAGTACTTAAATCTAAGGGATATCCTGCAAATAATTAGGCATAACACTTCAATACTCTAAGGCTTTGCATTTTAAGTTTATTATCCCTGTTGTGATTCTATGTATTACGCTAAAAAGGAATCATCTCAGGCCCATAATATAATCCACAATAATTGACAGAGTTCATGAAATTTGGCCTGAGTATTTTCTATAGTCCTGTGAAGCTTTATATTTAAATATCAGCAAAATCGGTTCAGTATATCAAAAGATGTGAACCGATATCTGAAGCATTCTCTTAGTTCCAATGAAGAATTTTCGTAAAACTGTCAATAAGAAATTATCAAAATCGGTTCAGTAGAAAAATAGTTACAACAAAATATATAGCTAATTTTATGACTCATTAAGTTGTATTTAAGAAAAACGGTTATATGTGGAGATTCGTCATAGTCGAATAAAGCAAAAATATAGAGTTACAAGAAAGTTTTCCTTATTTTTCTTTAATTTTGTTTTGTTTATTGACGTTTTTGAAAATTTCTTTTAATTTTATTAGATATAAATTAGTAAAATAGAAATAAACAATATTATATACATTTTTTTAATTTTCATTTTAAATATTGTACCAGACTTACGCTTTACACTGTATCTACGGTATGTAAGGACATTGTGTCGTATCCTCAATCGAATAATTTCGGCCGTGTGCTTGTAGCTTTTGTCTTATTGGAAACGATACTTAGATTCAATGCCATTTTTTAGCACATTCTGTATATCATGTTTAAAAATATCCTTATAAAGATTTTTATCCAATACCGCAAACGCAAAATTTACTTTCATCAAATGATTACATCTTACAAATATTATATTACATATCAGAAGGAAATGTTTTGAACAAAACATTGAATAATTGGGTGATGAATACTGTACTGTTTAGATATATAAAATAATTTTTTATCAAAATAATTCAGATTTAAAGCGCTAAAAACAGTCAAATAACTTTTGCTTCCATTTCACTATTATGACTGTTACATGTTGTTTCATGGGAAATTCTCAACCCGTTGTATTTTTGCCAATGAAAGGGCTCGGCTCCTCTTAAACTCCCTTGCATTTTTAAATACATTAAATTCTTATGTTTTCAGACATCTTAAAGCTAAACTTCTACCTCACTTTTATCAAGGAAAAGGGTATGGTTTACAATTCTAATTATGGGAGGAAATTTAACATATGTTTTATTGATGCTTCAATTGTTTGAAACTTGTTTCCAAATCGGGGTATATTTGAAACATTTTTTGTTTTTCTATTTCTATTTCGTAATTTACAGTACGAAATGATATTCACCAATATCTTGTACGAATTATAGTTTACAATAAACATGGAACTAATAGTAGGAACATCATTTATTTGTGTAATTGGGAACAATTGTTAATTATAAAAATAATATATATATATATATATATATATATATATATATATATATATATATATATATATATATATATATATATATATATATATATATATATATATATATATATATATATATATATATATATATATATATATATATATATATATATATATATATATATATATATATATATATATATATATATATTTATTTATTTATTTTCTCGTTTAATTTGTGAAATAATTGATTTCTTAACATTTTGATTTCATAAACAAGGAAAATTTTTGTAATTAAATCATATAACATCATATTACATTTCGGAATTATTTAACAATGAATTGTACAATTAAAAAAAGAATAACTAATTATTGTTTTATTTGTTTTTCTTATGTTTTATCGAAAAGCAACAAATATCAGCACAAATTCTACCGTTACCGTACAGTCCTTGTAAAAAGATTTCGTTGGTGTTAACGTTAAGATATTGAGTGAAGAACCTTGACAGTCTATCACAACTTCAAAAACTGCTTCCGTTTTCCTTAGTTTTATTTCTTGAATTGTTAAAAATATATAATAATATATGTATTTGAATATGTATAAATAATATTTTATCTAAACTATTTACTTTTATCAAGCGTAATTATATTTACAAAATTAATCTTTGTTGTTATTAAACATTAATGTCAAATAAATAAAGTTACCGCAAATTATGCAATTGTTGTTTTATTCAATCAAACATTTTATATTTCCATAAATATATCATATACATTCGCATATTTGCGGTAACTTTATACCGATTCCATTGAACTATAAATAATATTCCATAAATATATAATAATAATATAATATATGGTCCCGAACAAAATTATTGACAAAATATGCAGCAATTCATCAATGTTGAAATGTGTCATTTTTGTTCAAAAACAATTTGTATACCCTCCACCACAAGTGCTGATGACAGTATATTAACTTTGTAATTCCGTGTGTAATGCCTAGAAGGAATAATCTCAGACCCCATAAAGTATATATTCTTGTATCATATCATAGTCTGAGTCGATTTAGCTATGTTTGTCTGTCTGTTGGAAGCATTCCTACAGTAAATAAAATATAGCTGGTTTTATTAGCAGAAAGTTGTTAAATAAACATCTTTTCTATCTAAAGTAACTGGATTTAAACAGAATTTAAACGCAACATACAGTCATATGTGCTTCATTTTCGTACAAATCATAAAAATCCAATCAATTTTTTAAAAGTTATAAGCTAAAATATGCAAAATTTATCTTGATATAGTATATATCTTGATATAGTTTTTACTATATCAAGATGTACATTTATCTTGATATAGTAAAAACTCGAACAAACAACATTGTGCTGGGGTCATTATTATTTCCCGGAATTCATAAATATGAACCAATTCTATTGAAATTCGTCACAATCTATTTTCTAGCTGTAATAAATATATGTTATTAATTTAACCAATATCGGTTCATATTTTGCTATAGCTCCCTTATAAGCACAATTATTTTTCTAACTATCTTTAATATATGTTAAAAATTCTCGGTTCCTATTTTGTTATAGTTTTCATACAAGACCCCTTTCCGAAAACAGTTTTGAGCTTATAGAAGTAGTCAATAATAATCTATTATGTATTTCGACCAATTTCTTTTATTATTTTACTAACAGTCTTAAATATGCCTTATTTTCTTGGCGAATATCAGGCCATATTTTGCTAAGGTCTCGTTCCCAAAAAACACTTTTAACTTTATAACATGAAACAATACTTTTGAAAATCGGTACAATAATTGCTCTAAATATCTTAAAAAAATGTTATTTATTTGACGAATAAAGGTCCATATTTTACTTAAGTTCCCGTTTAAGGCCCCTTCCAAGAAAAGAGTTTTAAATTTAATCCAACTTTATTGAAATTTGGTATTGATATAATTGTATTTTTAAACCTTTTTTTTAATATATAAATCTGGTTTGACAATATCGCTTCATACTTGGTTACTGTTTTCTATAATTCCACTTTAGGCTTAAAAGGTTTCTAAATATAATAAATAATAGTACTATCGAAATTAAGACATTTATCGAAGTGTTTTCAATATATGTGTAACTACTAATTTCTTCAATTCATACTAATTTTTGTATAATATAAGTGGTGGAGGGTATTTAAGATTCGGCACAGCCGAATACAGCATTCTTTATTGTTTTAATTCATTTAGATTGCGTTTAAGAATTGACACAGCTAATACGAAAATAAGCCTTTTTGCTTTACAACTTCATCCAAATGCTTTGGTATTGAATGGACTAAATTCTTCCTCTAACGCCTATTGAAGATCATATTTTTTGAAATAGGTCGCTTCTTGATCCGTCTGTTCAGTTTTTCCAAAACTGCTCAATTGGATTGGAGTCAGCAGACTGTGAAGGGTGCGGTAGGACATGATCCACACTGTAAATTAACCTCGTATATGGATTATTGGTTGAATCTTATGTATCGTTGTCTTGTTACAATGAAACTTGTTTGTAATTAAACTTTTCCGCACATTTTCTTTTAAAATTATTAAAAAAAAAGAAATTTTCATCCATAATGCCGTCTATGAATACCAGCACACGTCGTTTTGACGATTTTATTAGATCAAAACTGCATTTTGACGATGTATGTCTTAAATTTGATTTTTCAAATTTTTTAAATTTTACTTGCATGGTTTTTATAGAATTCATTATCCAAACTTGGACTGAATTGAAATTTTCTTCCCGCCTTTAATAAACTCAATTAAAAAAATTACTCCATCGGTATCTGCGGCTACTTCAAGACGCAAAGAAAATGTTACAACATTCTTTTCAAAAAATGTTAAACACATTAAAATAATATATTTTGTGAAAATTACTTCAATACGGTATCGATTTTAATTAATTTTAATGACTGAAGAGATACAAGACCTCTTGTACTGTACTGTGGCACTTCGTTCCCTATAAAGAAACCAAGCTAAATCATTTAATCATATATGAACTTTATGAAATGAATTCAAACTTCTTCAATTTTTTTGTTTTTGTTTTAGCGAAAAAGGTAGTTGTTGTTGTTTTTTTTTTTTTTTTTTTAATTTTACGGGTCATGTTTGATGCAATTCAAAACTCTTCAAATTTTTGTTAAAATTGGTCAATTTTATCCCTTTTTTTAAAAGCAACTAAGTAATGAGTAATTTTTTATGTTGACGATTTTTTTTGACGATTTCGAAAAGTAAATTTGACGAATTTAGTCCAATAAATTTGACGGTTTTATCTAAATTTATCTGGCAACTATGAATAAGAGAAATATTTCATAATTGGATACTTTAGGTCGCCCTAAAAATTGACTATCCTTTAAAACGATTCACTATGATTCTAATAGTTAAACGACATTATTCCATTATTTGATTTATCTGAGCATATAACTTCCTTGGTTATGCTGGTGCAGTATTATTTTTCGCTCAGATTCGCTAGTTTCTTTCTGTTTTGGGCTCATTTTTGATTTTACAAAGTTAATTTTGAATTTATATCAACAAATTGTTACTTTAACCGATTAGAACCAACATATTCTGATTCATTGCATCCAAAAAATATTATACTTTCTTTCATGGTTGCTCGATTTATGAAAATTAAAAAAAAAAAAAAAAAAAAAAAAAAAAAAAACATTCCCGACTGAGTGTGCCAAAATACTTTTGTGCGGCAAATTGATCACTTTTTTTAATAAATTAATAATATTAGAAATTGTTTGTGTATTTCGCAAAATAAGTGGTTGTATAAGTCAAACTACTTATGGTTGTATTAAGTATCAACGATTTTTTCTTCTAAAATTTGGTCAAAATAGTAGAAAAATTAAGATAAAACATAAAATACTTGCTGCGCCAATAGTTTTGTTCGGACGATTCACGTTGTATTTGGAACTGTATTGTTTGCTTATATATAAATTTTGAGTTTACCTTGCGTTCCAAACATTTTTTTTTAATTTACACCCTTTAACGTGTTATTTTGCTTCTTACCAAATTTTTGAACATTGATTCATATTTTACTGCGTCTTCAATATGAGTAACATTTCCGAAATATGGATATTTTATTCCAAAGCTTAAATTCTAAATAAACATTTTCAAACGGTAACAAAATTTTAATTTTTCTAAATAAAGAAAAAATTAATTAAATAAATAAATAAATAAAATAAAATAAAACAATAATTAGAATTATTAAAAATTATAATGTAATTTACAAAACTCTTAATACTGATTTGAAACAATAAAATACTAAAACATAATTAAATAAGAAAACTTAAAATATTTATTAATAACATTATTAAGCATAAAAAATTAAAAACATTCGGTCTTAAAAATTGTGGTAGTCTTTCGATATCTTTTACCAAAAATTGCAATTATTTATTAGTATTTTGTAGTTTTTTTATGTCATGTTTTCGATCTGCTTTTCAAAATAGTGTCACAGATGCCACAGCACATAGTTGAAATCTAGAGTTTGGGCAGGGGTTTTCAGAATATAGAAGTATTATAAACGATCCCCATTTCAACGATAACAAACTCAATTTTTCTGCATTTTGGTGTAAAATATTTTTGAGTAAATCTAAATAAACTGTAGTCTTTAGTCATAACTTCATCTTTTAAATCTTACATCTGCAGTTGAAATGCACCTTCATAACATCAAACTTCCCCCTCCAAATTTCACAGTCTTGCAGGTATTTTTCGGGTTCAGTTCATCACCAGCTTCAGCCAAATTATGTTTTTGAACAAATGTATATAGTTGCAAACTTGCTAAGGGTATAAATTGTTGATATGTAGTAATGATGTAGATCCATACATACATATATATATATATATATATATATATATATATATATATATATATATATATATATATATATATATATATATATATATATATATATATATATATATATATATATATATATATATATATATATATATATATATATTTATTTATTTATTTATTTATTTATTTATTTATTTATATATCACAAAAAGAACACTCGAGCAGAGAAAATATATTTAGTTTTAGTTTTAATATTTTCTTATGTATGTAGTATGTATCGTATCGATGTTAACTTGATTACAGTAAACCGGTAAAAAGTTATTGAAAGTACATAATATATACGATCACACCTGTTCTATATTCAGTCATAGCAAATATTGTCAACTATAGATAATTGGCCACATTCTACTGATTAAGTTATTTTAACACGACATTGTCAATCTAAAACATTTTAGTGAAAAATAAAATTTCTAATAAACGATATTATGACATTATCAAAAACTTTTTATTAGTAAAAAATTTACATGCAAATTAATTGCGCGGAAATGTCCCAATAATTCCTACTTAATAATGAAGTTTTATTCTTAAATTTATCTATTTCTATTAATATTTGCAATTGTAAAATGTTAAAATTTATAATTTAAACACATCAAAAAGTATAACAACTTTAATCAGCATATAATTACTTACCTCCTCTTGTTCAAAAATTATTTTATCATTAATATGTATTTATGTACACACGTACTTCCACATATTAATTGTTCCGCAACATTTTAGCATTTTAGCCATCAACCTAAGTTGCTTCATCTGATTATGCAAATTAATTGAAAGGATTAAGTTTAAAAGAATTGTATGTATGTATAGAGATTAACAAATAATATTTTTAGTGTAATAACAAATTACTTTTAAAGTAATTTTTTTGTAAATTTACAAAATATCTTTAATGAAAACAAAAAATATCAATTTCAAATTTTCTTGAATATTAAATAAAATAAATATTTGGCATAGTGAATGGATTTTAAGAACTTCTTACCTTACGATTCTTGAATCTCATGCGTTCATTTCCGAACCAAAATTTTCCTATATTTGTTGTGAACATTTCGTATAAACTTTATAATTTGGTACGTTCTCTATCTCTTAAGTTTTGGTTAAAGTCCGCTACTATTCGCAGTTTTAACATTAGTATCGTCCTTAAATATTCGTTCGAATGGTAAGAGACTACAATTCATAAATTGTACAGTATCTGCAAAAGATTTAACTTGGCTATGCAGATGTATAATAGTCTTTCATTTACCTACAGTCGTTTAACTTTACTAAGGAACGATCGCAAACAAAGAACCAAAAAATTAATTTAGATAAATCAATATTTTTTATTGTAACATCGTAAATTATACGATATTATAGTTATTATCTTATTTTAGTTATTATATGCTTATACTTTTACTCGTGTCTGTATTTAAATTCTGAATCTTTTTCAATAGAGCTTTGAATTTCTCGTAACAATATTATAAATTGTTATAATTCTTTCATAAAAAAATTATTTGAATATTTTTTTTTAATTATTAACAAAAAAGTGGTAACGTCCGTCGTTTGTCCAACACCAGAAAACCCAAAAAATGGCAAAGCGACTTATACCACACTGGCGTACAATTCAGTTGTTAGCTACGAATGCCGATATGGATACACATTAGTAGGAGAAAGTTCAAGCCGATGTGGAGCTGATAGGAAATGGAGTGGTACATTACCAATTTGTAAGGGTAAGTAAAAGTAATTACTGCAACATATTTAAAGGAAAAGTAAGATTCACGTCAGACTGCTAATAAATAATAAATAATAAATTCTAAGATATTGATGTTCATTTGTTTGGAATTTGATTTGAAAACGATGAACTTTCTGAATTTCACCCCTCACCAAGAATAAGTAATCAAAATTTTATCACTAATAAGATTTAGTTTTATAATTCCCGGTGCAACAGTTCTTAAGATATTAATTAATAGTTTTTCTTAGATAATATTAAGTATAATTCTTAGAATATAAAAAATGTATATTAAAATTTCCAAAATTTCGTTAAATTTTTAAAATGTAATCAAATGAAATTAATAAGTGCTAAAAATTTGCAGAAATTAATTGTGGATATCCTGGTAACTTATATAACGGTTGGATTGAAAATATTGACGCAGGTACGGGATTAGGTGCTAGCATTATTTTTCGATGTCAACCGGATATGCTGATGTATGGGTATGCATCTAGTGTTTGTCAAATAGATGGAAGATGGCGCAATGCTCTACCGGAATGTCTTGCACCTTGCGTTGTGCCAGCAATTTCACAAGGATACGTTGTTCCAATCGAAATAATAACCGATGAAAATGGAACTGTCATTATAATGCCGACAACAACTACACAATCGCCTTTGTTGCAAACGGCTAATGTAGAGAAAGTTAAACATGGCACAGCACTTGATGTTAAATGTGATGAAAATTATGAATTTCCAGTTTCTTTAATTAGTCCCCCGACATGCCACAATGGCACATGGAGTATTATACCTCGTTGTGTGCCGGCTAGATGTAAAAGTATGCCTAAACCTCCGAAGCATGGTATGGTGTTGGCACCAAAAACAGAGCATGGAATGAAAGCTAGATTTAAATGTAAAGATGGTTTTAAATTGGTTAGTCCAGAAGGAAAAGATGTTACTGACCCCAATGATTATGTACTAACATGTTCGTTTGGAAACTGGACTGGAGAAACCCCACATTGCCAGGAAGTGTTTTGCTCATTTCCCGGTTATATACCTAATGGAAAAGTCTTGCTTGTCGGAAATATGGGTCTGTACGATTATAGACCATATGTTAAAAAAGTAACAAAGATTTTTATTGATTTTAACTTTTCCCTTTAATAAATAATTTTATTTTAGATTGTGAACAATAAACAAATTATGTATGATTGTGACAAAGGATATGTACTTGATGTAGGTCCCCCTGGAGCTACATGTGTTGGTGGAAAGTGGCGACCTCTGGAATTACCTCAGTGTTTATTAGGGCAACATCCACGTCTTCGTTGGAATCGTCGCCGCCGTTCTCTTGAAATCAGACATCTCCGATCTTCATTTCTCATGAAACATAAACGCAATCTGGACTTTTACCTTAGAAACGAAATATATAACCATTTTCCAAATTGGAGTAATGTTATTGATAATGGTATTTTATATGATTAAACTATTTTATTTTTACAAAATCAATTAAACATTTTTGTAATCCTCACCTGTTTTAAAATTGTAAATTTACCATTAAAATCTATGAAAGCTTATTCGCAAAATATTTTCGATTCGATAATAGATTCGATTGTCAGTAACTTTTGAACCATTTGAACTAAGGTTTTTAATTTTAAAATTCTAAATTGTAATAAAACCATATAAATTTAATGAGAAAAGAATTGATTTAAATTCAAAATGATGACGATCGACTTAGAATCACTTCCTGAGCGCAGTAAACGATGACCGTCTCACTGGCTGGCTGTCCAAGTTAGTGATCATGATACATGTCCCTGCTTTGATGATATCTTCATTATCGGTCCATTATATCATATAGTCCCAATATAAATTTCGCCCCTAATAAAATTTTTAACTCATGAATGTTTTTAAAATCAAAGGATTTTTATAAAATTTACAAAAATGTCTGTACAACACTTAGAGTCTAATTGTACATAAGTAAATGGTAGTCACAGTATACTGTGCTAATGCTAATAAAACAACCAGTTGTGTGGAATGTATCTATATTTTTAATTAGAATTTACAGGAACACAAAAATATTGTCAATATAAAGATAAGTGAGAGAATTTTTTTTCTGGAAATAATCTGTTTTACAATAACATTATTGCTGTATCTTAAAAATACATTTAAAATAAATTTTAATCATTTTATATATTCTATGTAAATAATTTGATATTTTAATTGCAGAAACTTCTGAAAATAAAAATCGATCAAAACGTAGTCCCTTAGATATTGAAGAAGCATACACCAAGTATTATGAACGTATTAAGCAGAAATATCAGGACTTTGTTAAATATCTTTTAGGATTTAATAACGGATTGTATAATTCTATGGATTTGCGAAATTCCGCTAAAAAAATTAAAGTACAAAATGGCCGATGGTACTATGTAAACAACGAAACTGATCAAAATCCCAAATATAACATTTTACAAAAATCAAGAGCTGCATTTAATGATATTAATCCTAATGAATACGATGAATTTGAAAATAAAGCACACAATACGGTGGGTAAAATTCCATTATCAAATATGTATGACAATTCTCAGTATACCTCTCTAAGAAGAACAAATGAACCCGTACTGTTGAAAAGCAAGTCTTACAATTATGTTATAGATACACCATCTCGTAATTTTAAAACTATGAATGATTCCAACTACATCGAACAATTAAAAGCGCAAATTATACGGAAGCGAAAAAAACGTTATACAACAGACTCAGATACAGATGCAATTGAACAATATGATAATAAAGAGAGTCGTAAACGTTTACGTGGTCCATGTGAAGATTTAGTTTGGGACTCATTTGCAAATGTTACCGTGGTGAGGCCAGGAAAAGCTCCTGGTAGAAATAGCGTTGGTATCATATTAGCTATAGAGTGTAATGCTGGATTTAAATTAAATATAAAGGGAGAGAACACAACAGCGCGATGTATTCGTGGTATTTGGAAACCTGAAACACCAAAATGCATTTCAGGTTTGAACAAATTTATTAATTTTATTTATATAGAAACGTATTCCATTGAAATGAATTTAAACTGATCTTTCTAATTAAAAAAAAAATAAAATAAAAATAATAAATATTAGATGCGATGCTTTTTCTTTTGTTCGCTACTTTTGGCTTATTTTTAAAAGCGGTTATATTTTTTTTTTTTTGTAAATTTAATTTTTTTCTCAATTAAATAAATTCTTTACAGCACCTTGTTTAGTGCCATCTGTTGAAAATGGGAAATACTACAAAGTTGAGCCACACACAACCGAACTTTCTGATAAACCTTCTTTAACACCCCTCTCAACATATGAAGAAATTCAATCAAACGAATTCATCACATTGGAATGTGAAGAGGGATTTAAAATTGAGGTAAATATTGTCAATAAAAAGTAACTAATGTGAAATAAGCAAATATCGACTTAGGGTTCGGCACAGTTAAGATGTGCTCATGGAAGTTGGTCAGTTAAAGCCTTTTCGGAATGTGTTTCAGTCGCATGTACATTACCTAACATTACAGGACTCATTTATGAGGTTAATTTTTAGTTAATTTCTTATAAATATTTTAATTATCATTAATTAAAACTCTAGGGAGGGTATAGAGCGGGCCTTACAATTGGACATGGAAGTTCGGTATACGTACGTTGTAACTATACTTCTAATACTCTGGCAATTGAAATGAATTGCAATAAGGGTGTTATAAGTCCGCAAAATATTCATTGTGAAACCGGAATGCGAAAATCCCGCGAAGAAGTTTTAACCGATTCAATGGTTGCCGAATCAAAAGAAAATGAAGACAACAGTATCGATTTATCACATATACCAGATACTTCAGATATAGATGAAGAATCAAACTCAACTGATGATCAACATGATGAGTCTAAAATGTGTGGACCTCCGACAATGAATGATGGCGCTCTCATTTATATGTAAGTTTGAATTATACAATTAATTTTAAATAACTAAAATACTTTTTACATCTGCGAAATAATAGAAATGATAAAAATAATGCAAAAGTTGAAAGAATTTACGAGAGCGGAACAGAAATTTATTTTAATTGTATACCAAGTGCATCTGGAGAACGTAACACATGGAAGATTATATGTGAAAATGGTCAATGGATTGGACGATCATATAACTGTGGTATGTACAGTTTGAATGTATTTATTTAAAAATATATGTATGAATGCATATATATATATATATATATATATATATATATATATATATATATATATATATATATATATATATATATATATATATATATATATATATATATATATATATATATATATATATATATATATATATATATATATATATATATATATATATATATATATATATATATATATATATATATATATATATATATAAGTATATATGTATATATGTATGTAACGTATATATATATATATATATATATATATATATATATATATATATATATATATATATATATATATATATATATATATATATATATATATATATATATATATATATATACGTTACATACATATATACATATATACTTATATATATATATATATATGTAACGTATAGACTCTAAATCGGTTGGACCAGTTTTATTGAAATTTTCACAGAATGATCCCAATATAGTCTTGAAACGGATAGGATCAGGGGAAAATGTACGCCTATAACAATCAAATATAAAAAATAAATATCCAAAGAACTATTAAAGCGAGAGTCTTACAATTTTGCACCACTTATGCTACTGTGAGACACCATCACTGGAAAAATATAGAACTTTTAGGATCAGGGGGTGAGGTACTCTTCATACAATGTAAATTACTACAGGTCTATTTAAATTGTATTATAATGTAACACTAATGTTTGCTTATGGCCAGCAGAGCCCGATTTTTTAGCAAAACGAAGTGTTAACGTCGGATAGTAGTAATTAAAAATCCTTTAAATCAATGATTGACAAATTTTAATTGTATTTTTTTAATTCAATTGTTATTACAACAAAAAATATATCTGTATTATTTATTCTATAGCTAATGGAACGTGTTTATTTAAAAATAATGAACCGAATGTTGTTAGCTTCTATAATGATTTAGAAATTCGAGAAGATGTTGTTGAATTTCCACCTGGAGCAACTATAACCTCAAGGTAAGTTAATGTTTAAGTAGTTTTGGTTAGACAATGCATTTACTTATTGTTCAAAACTTTAGATGTACGGATATTGGCAAATTTGAAATAATCGGAAGCATTGAACGAACTTGCATTCATTCCGAATGGACAGGCACAAAACCACAATGTTTTGGTTTGAATCAGGAAAACGATTATGCAAGTACGTATTAACATAGTGTTTTTGTTATAGTTATTAAATATAAAAACATAAAATATTGCACAGTGGGGCAGAATTGTTTATTCTATTTTATTATTTGTTTATTTATTATGAATATTATTAAATAAGTCCTTTGATTGTCTAGATAGTTTTACATGAAATTAAACATAATGGTAACGGAGAAGTATAGCATAATAGCTTTGGGGATAGATGCGTAAAGTGGGCACCATAATTCCTTCAACCGTATCCCAAATTGTTTGACCTTACGAACAAAACTATTGGCACAGCAAGTGTATTTTTCTTTATTCCCAATTTTTAGTCGATTAAAAACTTTTCAAACAAATAAAAAATGTTTTTGGAATTTCCTCCATCAATGTAGTAAATAACGAGAATATTTTCTTTCAAAAACAATAAGTTAATTAATTTAGATTGCATTTAAAATTTTAGATTAATAAAGATTGCATTTAAACCCGCGTTAACTAGTTTTTGCCGAACAAAAGTTTTGGCTCAACTAATAAAAAAATACAAAATACACACACTAAATTTTGGTAATTTTTCATTACTTAGTGGGCAAGCTCTTTTGCTTTGTAACTTTATCAAAGCTCTTTGGTATTGAATGAACTAAATTTAAGGTAACTTCCTTCCCAATTTGTATTCATTCTTCCTTAACGGCTTTATCATATATATTTGAAATAGGTCACTTTTGACCCGTCTGTCCAGTTTTTCCCTTATTGGACTGAGGTCTGTAGACTGTGGTGGGTGCGGTAGGACATGAGCCACATTGAAAATTAACCACTTATGTGCATCACGGTTTGAATGTTTTCGATAGTTGTTTACTTGAAATGTAAAACTTAATTGTAAATTTAACTTTTCTACACATGTTTTTGTTCCAAAAACTTATGACAAACAAGATCTAATTTTTTGCTAAAATCATAAATTACCGCAACACCACTACAACCCTCAGTTAGTCCTTGAGAAATTGTAGTTACAACTTCAATTACCGCTTCATCTGTACTAGTACTTTTCATAAAAGTAAATCAATCAATCGATAATATGCGATGGAGGTATATTAGTGTTAACCAAAAAGTAAAAAAACAAAAAAAAAATTATATAAATGTATCTTAAACCCAATGAATTTAGATATTTCTCTTACTTTGTGGTGTCTTACTTTGTGGTACGAAGTTCGTCAAAATCCTCGTTTAATAATGTACAAATAAATATTTATCTTCATGTAATTCTTATTAATTGATTTAATAATAATTTAATAATATATATGTAGTTTGTCAAATATATCATTGCATTTATAAAAATTCATTTGATTATACATTTTTTTGTACAAATTTCGTTTCTATATCTGTTAAGATTATAAGATTCCAAAATTTTCCAAACAAACGGACAGATTATAATAACAACAATAAAATAAGAAAATTTTTGATATTCCACATTCAGGATTATATACCAGAATTAAAAGCATTCACAGGTTAGTTAAAGTATGTAATACTGCGAAAAAGGACTATAGATTAAGTATTCAATGTACAAGCACATTTTTGTTTTTTTGTTTTTTGTTTTCTTTTCAACCATTTAGCAATTTCGAGGCTAAAAGAAGAGTAAAATATTTTTAAAATGTAAAATTTTTAATAGACAAAAAGAGTTTTATTTATTTAATCTCCACAAAGAAGTGCAAAAAAAGATCATTTGAAAATAGAGATTTTGTTCCGAGTTTTTCCATACTCTAAATAAATATTGAAATGTTACAATCCTTTGGAACTTGCTCTATTATAACTTTTTACATCCAATTATCAAGACACGAATGACTTTAAATAAGTTAATTTTGCAAGAAACATATAATTTTTCTATAAAAATTATATTCCATTTAAAAATCAAAAATAAAAAAAAAATCGCCAAAAGAAATGTATGTGTTTTTCATAATTTTTGCAAAAATTTATTTGACACTTTTCAAAATGAGTAAATATTTTATTTTCTTGTTTTTGGAAATTATTAACGTCTTATTGTCGTGAAAAGGTATAGCAACCTAACAAGTTCAGAAAAAATAGGTAACTAAAAGATTTTTAGTTAAAAATCATAAATGAAATTAAATTTGTTTATATCCACATTATAACAAAAATTATTTAACCCTCCAAATCTTTTGAGAGAGTTCGCTCTATATATTAGAACAGAACATACAAGAAACTCTCTCACACGATGACAATAAAAGCTTAGCTGATTATTTTATTGCTCTCTCTCTCTCTCTCACTTATTATGATTCTGTAAAGCTTGTTTACATTTTTATACCCAACATCCCCATAGGTGGTTTCGGTATTATGCGTATTTAAGTATAAGTATACCGTTTGACTTGAGATCAATTTCTGAATCTATTTAACGATGTCTTGATAAAATTTGGCATGCGTTAATATTTTGGCCCAAGACCGATGCCTAATATTAATTTATTAGAAGAAATTCCTTTAGATACTGTTTTATCGCCAGTAACAGCGAATGGTATACGCTTTAAATCAAAATTTAATGAAAAGTTCATTTTTAAGTACTTTATGGACACTTTGATGTGTTTTTGCATATTAATAGGGATTTTTCAATAGAAATTTTAAGTTAAAATATATAAATGATAGATAAAAATGACTAAATATAAAAAAACTGGCTAAAAAATATTAAATGGCTTAATTGGCAACACTGGTCCAGTGTAACACCAGGAAAAATTAAGGAGGCCACGGAAGAAATTGGCTATCAGATTATAGTTGGTGTGAATATTTTTAATAAGGAAAAAAAAACACAACCAATGTTTAGTTAGGCGATATTTGTTTAATCATCGAGTGGTTATAGAGAACCCGTAAACAGGAATGGGCCTATGCAATGTTCAAATTGTCAAGAGTTCGGTCAAACCAAAAAAATTTGTAACTTACGTGCTGTGTGTGTCGCATGTGGAAATCTGCATCCACAGAATGTGATGTGATCAAGACAGGTCTTGGAAGGAAATGTGGAAACTAATAAGAGTGTGGGATTAGTTAATTCAAACCTTCAACTTTATTCATCAAATAAGTTTAATATGGAACCTTTCTTACGCCATGACTAAGCAAAAATTTGAAGAATTCTTTAACATGAGACATCTTGTCTCATAATTTCTAATTCATTTTTAATATTGTTTGGAACATTTTCCAGTGAACAGATAAATATCTATTTCATTAAATAGAATTATTTTAATTGAAAAATTTATTATTTATTAATGGAAAATTATTTTAATTGAAAAATTTTATTGTATATTGCAGAGAAATTCGAGAAAAATTAGAGAAATTTCAAATCAATTTTCGGTTTTAAAATTATTAATCTTCTGCAAAAATTTCGTTAAAACGTGAAATAAATTTATACATTTATATTTCTTCCCTGCAATACAGAATTTAAATCATTTACATGGAGTGGGATTTGTTAAAATGTTAATAATTTTCTTATCTAAAGAATTCTGGCACTTTCTGAAATCGCATATTGTTTTCTATAAGAACAAAAAATGTAACTTTTCCATGACTAAACATCCCACTTCCGTATGTATCGAAATGTCTCTAAAATTAGAATCAATTACGTCATTATACCCTCGATTGAAAATTTGAAAATTTTCATCGCCATTTTCATATTCTCTGTGAAGCCAATAAATATATCAAATAGAATTTGTTGCTGAATAATGCAGTAAAATGCAAGAATTCTATTCCGGCTTTTAATAAGTGGTGTACTTATTTTTCAACCGCCACACACTAGCACCATCCGTACAAATGGAAAAAAGCTTTTCTTTGCTAAAACGATTTTTTTCAGATTTTAAAATGTCTATATCTGTGACAATTCCATCAAAAAAATCCAAATTTTTTCAAATGGATCAACATAATTTCAACCGTTCTCGAACATAAAATCATGTGACTGACGTCAACTCATTTTTCATTCATTTTTTTGTTCTTTTATTTGCTTCCGTTTGAATAAAAAGTCCTTTATTTTCGGCGGTTTTCCACTTCTCCGAGAAATAAATTAACATTATAGCCTCTTAAAAAAATATCTCTTTTTAGCCAAATCTAAAGATTTAGTAAATGTGGATTTTAGTTAAATACCTGGTGGAGTGGATAGCTATTTTTGATTTTTATTTAGTTATGTCCGGACAATTCCATGAAAGCCATGACTCCACAATAGTTGATTTTTTTATTTTGGGTCGCTATACAGATTGAACCTGAACTCCTCATTTATATCCAGTTTCCAGCACTTTACAGCAGATTAGAAATTAGGATGAAAGTTAGCAACAACGTTTATTGACATGCAAACCCATACCATGACACTAGCATCATCTTGTTGGTGATTTTAAGTTCTTATTTTGCATCTCTATATTTGGCCTACGCCCAACAATCGATTGACCATCAGAGCCGAAAATACTAATCTAGAGAAGCTTTGGCCTTAGTCTTGTATTCTGTTTTTATGCACAAACTAATAAATTATACTTTGTACTGTGAAATTACTAAGATACCATATTAGCAATTTTTCTACGGGTGCGGATGTTTTTAATAAGACTTATAACCAAATATCTTTGTTTTATAGTAGTGCAACGTCCTAGACTTATTTAAAACGTTCGCAGACGTGGATGCTATAGCATTACTATTGATGCCAAATAATGTGGTTTTCAAATTTCAAGGGCAGTTTTTATTAAATTATTAATTCATAAATTAGTTTACCGTTACTTCTGTATATACATATATTAAAAAACATCCGACATTAACCTTTTTTGAGAGTTAGCATACGAATTAATGAAAATGCTATTTAATTTTACACTGAAAAAAACTCTTTATTTATAGAATGTATATGTCCAAACAACAAAACACACGTTAACCATAATTTTTACTTTTGAAGGCTTCATTCGCCACAAGTAAAAGTTTGAAAAAATATATTCATAAAATAATAAGTGAATTCAAAATTACTTTGAAATTAAATTTTAACAAATGTAGCATTTTCATAGCATTCACTATGAAATAGATCTATATTAGCATCACCAACAATATTAGAAAGTTAACTAAACATAATATTACACTGACATAACAAAGTATAATATTTGTCATTTGTTAAAGTACTTTTTCATTTTTTCTTTTTTGTGATTATTTGAACAAGATTCCAATTATATTACGTTAATCTCATCTTTATTATTTACAATACGAGATCGGTAAAGTACACCTCTTTGGCAAACACGCAGCCATGACTTGGGTATACAGAAACATATCCAACTGATTTCAATGTGTAACCATACAGTGAGTTATCATAATTACTCATTGATATGTACTTTATTTGAATATTTACTCAAAGTTTCAAAATATTAAAAAAATAAAAAAATGATAATAATAATAATTAACAAACTCATGGTACTTTTTAATAAAATATACAAACTTAACATTATTAAAAATTGTACAACTTCAAATAATTATAAACTGCCACAAACAGGGTAAATCATGCAGTGAGATAGAAAAGATCAAAATCAACTATACAGAAAGTAAAACACCGTTTCAAAAGAATGTTGAAAAAACACGCCAACAGGTGGACGTCCTGCAAAGCTTACAGAGAAAGAAAAGCGTGTAATAATTTCAATTATTTAGAAAAATCCTTTTGAAAGAACAACTAAACTAGCATTGGACATCAAAAATCCTTAAACAAAAGAATTTCGGCCGAAGCAGTTATTTAAAGTGCTGGATATCAATCACGAATAGCTCGCAAAAAAGTCCCTTGTGCACGAGAAGAATAGAAAAACCTACATAATTTGCAAAAATGCATATAATTAAAGAAATCGAATTATGGTAAAACGTCTTTTTTAGATAATTCAAGATATATTTGGCTAAAAATATATTTGGCTCTGATGGAAATTAACGTGTGAGGAGAAAAGCTGTGGATGAACTGAATCCGATGAATACCTGTAACACTGTGAAATTTGGAGGAGGAAGTGTGATGATACGGGGATGCATGGCATATGCAGGTGTACGAAACTTAGTACTAATAGATGAAATTATGTCTAAAGACAATATAAATTTATACTTAAAAATAATTTACATCAAAGTGCAGAAACACTGGGATTGTTAGACCGATAAAGAATTTCATAAAAAACATATGAATTAAAAATCCCATTGCCGGAATCCAAAAATAGAATGGGAATTTCATAAAATCCTTTTAATAAATCAATAATTTATTCATCAACACTTTAATTAGGAATTGCAAGGTTCATATTTATTTTTAAAAAGTTGTTGTTGTCATTGTTTTCTAATAAACAGTTTATTTCGTGGTTTTTTGCTATGAAAATAGTGAAATCATGAAATATTTCGGGATGAATGCTAATTTTCTTAGATTTTTTTAAGTCCATTATATCTACAGCAAATGGAATAAGAAATAGTTTTAATATTTCCTTTTCCATTTGT
Source organism: Cochliomyia hominivorax (assembly GCA_004302925.2). Taxonomy (NCBI): domain Eukaryota; kingdom Metazoa; phylum Arthropoda; class Insecta; order Diptera; family Calliphoridae; genus Cochliomyia; species Cochliomyia hominivorax. The sequence goes on from PYHX02000158.1 coordinate 62,508,417, forward strand.
TTGGTCTACCAAATCGATGTTTATTTTACTGTATTTTTTATCTCTATAAGATTTCTCCACACCATTTAATTTTATATTTACTTTGGTAATGTCTTGGAAATTTTGAAACAAGTAAAAAATAATTTCCATTTTCAATTATTTTTAATGATTCTTTAAGCTGAAGAAAAATTTTGCGTCCGCAAAATTAAAATAAAACAACTTTAGTGCGTTATATTTCAACGATTATACTTTTTTCTTTGCTTAGAATATCGTAAAATTTAATGAACTATTTTATAACACAACACAAAATATTATAAATAAAAATTCCAAAAATTGCATCTGTTTAAAAAATTATTGTACTGCATATAGAAAAGGTTGCATCATTTGAAACAGAAATTAGGATGAACGAATTTTTGAAATATTTTCAAATTTGTTAATATTCCTTTTTCAAAAAAAAAAAAATCTTAACGTAAATGCATATTAAAATCTTATATTTTTTTGCAAATTTTATTATATAAATATTTCTTTAATACTTATAATTTTTCATCGAATAATATTTCTTTTCACATTTTTTTTACTTACATATATATATATATATATATATATATATATATATATATATATATATATATATATATATATATATATATATATATATATATATATATATATATTCTAAAACATTTGAATCATCAAATATACTTTAATGAAATTTTACATTGCAAAGATATTTTGTAATAGATTGAGACAAGTACAAATTCCTAGTTGGTCTTTCTAAGTTTTCTAATTTGAATTAAACATTGATTTTGATACATTTTAATCGATTGTATTCTTCCAAATAATATATGATTTAGATACTATGATATATGATTTGGATACCGCATTTTTTACAACATTTAGCTAAAACTATACTTTTACTTTTTTATTGTTTTTAGTGGAAAAAGCTCCAACAATATTATTTCGCCGACAAAATGGCCCAATTGCTCAAAGCAATGATGGAAAGTTAATTGTATACCCTGGTACAACATTACATATGGAATGTTTATGGATGCGACGTTTTGGAAATCCGAAGTGGTCGGTAAGCCATGACTACAAGTGAGTAATAGTTAAATCTTTAGAAATTAGAAAAAATTATTAACAAAAAAATATGAAAATAACTTATTCGTTCAATACTAACAGAAACTATTCCGAAGGATGGGTTACAGAGGAAGGTCGAGATGCTACCCTAGAATATCGACTAACAATATCTGATGCTCAGACAGATGATTCTGGAATTTATTCTTGTGAAACACCTGCTAGACACAAACATTCTGTTGAAGTGGTAGTTAAGAGTATAAATTGTCCAGAAATACCACAAAGACGTGGTTTGATAGTAAGTACGAATGAGACAAAACTCAGTACGAGAGTGTTGATGTCATGCTCAAATGGAAACTCACTGATTGGGGCATCTGAGCTATTTTGTCTTCCAAGTGGAAATTGGAGCGCTCCACTACCAGTTTGTGAAAGTGTCGAATGTGGTGATATTCCATTGCCTAATAATATCAGCTCACCACGAGTTTCTGTACTTTCGCGTGAAGTGGGAGGTCGTGCAGCATTTTCTTGTTCATCTGGTTATGGTTTAAGGGGACCTTCAGAAGCAATATGTATGCCGTCGGGAGAATGGGCGACACCTTTCCCTACATGTGTAGAAGTTCAATGCGAAAATCCGGGAGCACCACAAAATGGATACGCTCAAGGTCAAGCTCCATACAGAGCTGGCGATGTTGTGCAGTTCAACTGCAATCCGGAATACATGATGCAAGGTCAGCCAATTATAGCTTGCCAAGATAATGGTCGATGGTCAGGAGGTTTGCCAAAATGTGTACAAGCCTGTTCTTATCCAGGAACAGCAATCAGTGGTCACATGTCTTCTGTCCAATTTTATTATGCTATTGGTGAAAGTATAACATTCACATGCGATGCTGGACTTGAATTACGCGGACCTAAAATGGTCAAATGCCTTAAAAATGGAAAATGGTCTGGGGCTATTCCACAATGCGTATCAATTGATTAAATTTATCGTAATAATAATTTAATATAACTATTTTATTATATCTTTATAAGATTATTAAGTATGTATATTAAATGCAAAAATGCAAATAGTATAACGATTATCCGTTTCAATCATTCTTGAAAACGTTTAAGGATTTCAAATATGTAATTTGATGAAACTGATACGTAGAGCTTTTTTGTGGAGAATAACCCTAAGTTTACTTAAGTTTCTAAATAAATAAAATTACTTGAAAAAAAAAGAAAATAATAAATATAAGCGACAATTTTAATACACATTAAATCATCATTAACTCTTTTATGATAAACTATATTACGTCCGCCAAGACAGCAACGAATTTCAAAAAATCATCAATTCGCTGCATAGGACAATTTTTTAAATCAATATATCTCGGAAAATGTATAGTAAAAATATGGTATTAATACAGGAAACGAGTGATTAACACCTTCAGACCGTACTAAAAGAACTGTTTAGTAACAGTTTTGACAATTAATCAAAATAGCTGAGCTTCAAGTTTTGTCCACAGATTATATAGTTTCAAGGAAACTAGGTAGTGTCAAGGAACTAGATATATTGGGAATTTAAAACTATTACTATTAGACTATAAAATATCAATCGTGTAATAAATTCCCGAACACTTTTCCGAGGAATCTGGGATCATCCATTTTGCCCATAAAAATATAGATTCATCTATATCTCGGAAACTAGGTAGTGTCAAGGAACTAGTAATATTGGGAATGGATGACTACTACCAAAGGACTATCATATATTAACCGTGAAAAAACTGTCAGACACGTTTCCAAAAAAGCTTGACTCATCCATTGTGCCCATAGAACATATAGATTCATCTTTATCTTGGAATCGAGGTAGTGTTAAGGAAGTAACTATATTGGTTATGGAAGAGTATTGTTAGTAGACTATAAAACATCAACCGTGCAAAACATTTCTAGACACGTTTTCGAGAAATCTGGTCTCATAGAATTTTTTGATTCATCTTTATCTCGGAAACTAGGTACTGTCAAGGAACTAGTTCTATTGCGAATGAAAAATACTACTAGTAGAATAAACAACATCAACCGTGAAAGAAACTCACAGACACATTTCCGAGAAATCTAGGCTCATCTATTTTGCCTATAGAAAATAAGGATCATCGATTTCATGGAAATTAGGTAGTGAGTTAATCAACTTGGAAATGGAGAGGAGCAAATACTCTTGAGCAATTATGAATTCCGTTGCTGTTTCGAGACCATTTCATCAGAAATGGTCAGTTAGAATAAGGGAAATGTTCATATTATAAAAATTTTATAATTGGGAACATTGAAATAACAAGCACTTTATCTTCGACTTGGTATTATTTTTGCGCTCTCTTTAGGCGCATTATATATATATATATATATATATATATATATATATATATATATATATATATATATATATATATATATATATATATATATATATATATATATATATATATAATATATATATATATATATATATAATATATATATATATATGGTGAAAAACCACAGGTAACATGGTACATCACATAAAAAACAAAAGATAAGTACCAAATAATTTTTTATTCCTACAGGTATACGGAAAATTTCCATTAAAAAGTTAATTCGAGTTCGTTGATTAACAACCGTTAATAAACCGTGGTTATTACAGGTATAGAGTCCAGTGAAGAACCAATTGAAATCAAGGAGTCCCTGGGAGAACTGGGCTATCAAATCAGTGAATATTTCAATAGTGATAAAATTCCTCAACCCATGATCCGGTTGATAGAAAATTAAATGAAAATGGAATTCATCCTATATACTCCTTACGAGACTTATTGAATCGTAGTCACTTTAGAGGAACCTCTTAAAATCGGTCCAATGTAGTAACTGTCAGGAGTTTGGACATATAACAATTTACTGTAATTTGCATACAGTATGCGTTTCATGCTTTCATAACTCATCACAATGTGATGCTATAAAGAATCGTCTCAAGAGAAAATGCTGTGGCTGTTCTGTGTACAAGGAATTATTTAAGAGATTAAGAGGGAGACAAAATAAACAACAAATGATTTTGTTGACTCCTTAACAAGGGCCTTCCGTGTCAAATTGATACCAAATTTTCTCATTCGTAGTAACTTTTAGAATTTAGGTCAATAAGGTTAGTGTAAACAGTAATCAAAGTGCATAGTATGAATTTATGCAAACACTAACACAGAGCATTACTTTCTTATCCATGCAAAACACAGTTCAAGAGTTTTTAAGAGCGCAGAATCAAATGATTCAAATTATTCTTACCAAGAAATGAGTTATTTGAAAATTTGTTTCAGGAATGCTTACGATTTGAACCAATATAAATCTGAGGTTATATTATTTCAGGGAAAACAAAATACCGATATAATGTTGTTCTCAGAAACACCTCTTACAAATAAATATAACTTTAGTACAACACGAATCATCTGGATGGTAAGGCACATATCTTATTAGAAATAGAATACGATTTTATGTCGTAGATGAATCCATTGAATCCATCCATTCATCTTGATTGTTTTTGTCCTCAACGTTTTTCGATAATCAAAGAAACTTTGAGGAATTTTTTAATACTCTAGAAGATCGTTTAATGGATTGTGGTGTTTACAATGCCAAGCACACCTTCTGGAGTTCTAGACTTTTGAATCCCAGAGGCAGACAGCTATACGGTGTTCTAGTTGATCGCAAAAACGCCATGGATTTTTTATCCCCTACGCAACCAACGTAGTAGTCTGCTGATCCTAGAAAAATTCCAGACCTGATTTATATTTATTTTATATATTTAAAAACATTGAACGGAATTGCTATACTCCATTCAAGTTTTGCATGATTTATCTTCTGACCATTCTCCAATAATAGTAACATATTATGGATGATCTAAGATTACGGAAGTATCAGGCGAGGCTTTCAGAACAAATTGAATTAAATATAGACAATTCATTAGTAGATATCAATAAAAGCGTCAAGTAGATATCAATAAAAGCGTCTTCGGTTCTTGAACATTCTAAGAAAAAAAGTATTGCTGGCGACAATAGTAACAAAATAGGCCACTAAATGCCAAGCTGAAAAATAAAATAGGGCCTTTAATTGGAAAAGGATCGCCAGAATAAACGTTATATTGAGCACTTGACTAATGATAGACACTCGAAGTATTCTCTGTGGAAAGCAACAAAATACACCGGTAGAGGCACAAGGTTCTTTAACATCTAGGTACAGTCTTTTAACCAAATCCCCAAACAAATGATTTTTATATTGGGAGATATATCATATTATATCTATCTGACCGTTTATTTAAAGTGAAATATAACATCTTCATTACAGATGACTTTGAAATAAATGCGGGCGTGCCACAGGGTAGTGTACTTGGCCCTACCCTCTATCTGATGTACACCTGCGATTTACTGACGAGTGAAAATCTGTTCATATCGACATTTGCGGATGATACGGCGATAGTTAGTTCCCATAGGGATCCACACAAGGCATCTAGCTAATTGGACTAAAAAATCCTATGTTTGTAAAAATGGCTAACTAAGTGAAGAATAATTAACTAAGAGTCATAACGTCACTTTTACCTTATAAAGGAAAAACTGTCTCACTGTTACACTTAATGGTATAAATGCATTTCAAACGGATTAGGTAACATACTTTGGTATGTTACCTAATGGATAGACGTCTTACCTGGCGTCGTCGCTTTGAAGCCAAGAGATTTCAAATAAAGGTAAAATAGTCTAACACTCAATAGTTAATTAATAACCATTTATAAATAAATCTTGACACTAAAGTCATCCTGTATAATACCGTACTAAAGCCAATCTGGACATATGGCATCCAATTGTGGGGAACGGCCAGTAACACAAGTATCAACATTATACAGAGGCGCAGTCGACAATTTTTAGGGCCATAAAGGGAGCACCTCGGTACTTAAGAAACGAGAATATTCATAGAGATTCCATTACTAAAAGAAGATTTCCGTAAATTTATGAAAAACTACATCACGAAATTATGGAACCATCCAAACTCCCTTGCAAGACTTCTAGTCGTAGAGGATTCGGACACATAGTGTCGTAGAGCCGACATTCTATCCCAATAACAAGAGAACCGATCACCTACTTATTCTCTCCTTAGAGACAATATAGATTTAATTTTTTAAGATTGAAATACTTGCTGTGAGGCCCAAATAGTACAGATTATAATAAATAAATAAAGATAAATGCTAAAGAAAACTCTGAAAGATTCTTGAATTTCTGCTTATCTGATATAGTGAAGATAATCATAAGTGAACTGTACTATCAGTGTAGTATTAGCTAACAGTGTTGTTATAATAAAAATTGGGTAAATAAGTCTGATTGCAACATAAAAGTAGAACAATTCAAATGAGAATAGAGTAAGTTGGAGCTACCGACAGCTATTAATAAGGTAGAATTACAAAAGAGGCTGATAGATGAATTCAATTGGTGCGGCACTGACATTGCTACTATTTGAACTCGTGCAACAACAAGCAACATGGACTCAAATGCAATATTTATCGCTTTGATGAGGAAATTTGAAATTAAATTTCAAGAAGTTCAAGAATCCAACAACGATAAGTTTCTTACTGAGATTAAAGCAAAAATTCAGTTCATCTTTCAGAGCTAAAAACAAGAAACTTCTTGTCACAGAGAAAAAATCGAGGCTGTCAGATGGTTTTCAATCCCAGTTTGATGCAGTTACAAATAGAAATATGTGGAACAGTGAATGAAAAACCGATGAGTTGGTATTTGCCTTGAAAGAAAATGCAGTAGCAATTCTAGTTATAAGAAAATGAGACTCTGCAATGGTAATTGAAAATAATGTCGCCGAAGGTGATGAATCAAGGTAAGGCAATAATAAAACGTAACAACTGCGGTAAAACAAACTAAATCTGTTTCACAGACATGAAATAAAAAAAAGGAATCAGATATCATCACAAGACTCACCTTTAAAACTAAACCGAGATAGTGCTACGGGACAAGAGATAGCTCTCGCATCATATGGTAAATTTACGAAACGATACGGCTGACCTTACAACTAACTGTTCATGGTAAATTAAATGTAAAAGTTACCAACATTAGCGTAAATCACGTATTTATTGTTGCCGATATTGGGGACGAAGTCATCATTGAAGCAGATTTTTTGATTATGCATGACATTACTTTGAATATGGGACAAAAGATTAATGATTATCCCTTGATGTTGGGTGTTAAAATAAGAGTCAGTTAATAAAATTAGTTTTCGTGAACATAGGAAGAGACGTCCTTGCAACGTAAAGTGTATGCGAAAACTGATTCGTGAGGCAACGAAACGAACCCTTAATGATTAAGATAATATCGACTAAGGAAGAAGGCCAATTCGGAATGAAATATCCGCCGAAATTCCACTAGTCCAAACCATATTGGGCCCACAATTAATTTATATTTATTTATTATGATAGAGCAATGAATCCTGATGGATTTAATGAGATTCAGCTGGTACAGCGTACCACAACGTAAAAAAAATCCTCTAAATTACAAACACACTGGGATGGAACATATACGGTTTTAAATTTCAATAACATGGTCTATTGAATACAAATAATTTCATTGATATTGCCAGAATCTTATTAAAGATTGCAGTTGAATGTATTGTGATATAGTGAAGATAAACTTAAGTGAGCTATGCTTTAAAGTTGTGCGAATAAAGAGTTTTTATAATTTGGAAACTACCTGATCAAAAATCAAATCTATCAAAAATTCTTTAGTATTATTAAATTGAAATAAATTTTCGGCAATGTTTAAGTTTAAATACCAGATTGTCAGACATATACATCGTAGAAATATACACTTTTATTTGAAAATTATTTCTCTTATATTGACAATCGTAAAACGTATCATTTGCTGAAAGAGGTATAACTGAATATTATACTAAATCTTTGTTCTTAATTCGTTTATTTAGTGGAAAACGTAAGACTATATTTCATTCATGGAGTTTTAGATTATTATTTCTTGTTGTTATACAATATGTACCTGTTTACACTTAAGATTAAGTGTAATTTATTATTTAAACTTTATTAATATATTGATTTTTTTGTAATTAAAATTAGATTATCAATTATAATTTATAAATATTAAGATTATTTTTATTCTTTATCATTTTTTCATTATTATTTTTAAAAATATATTTGCATTTATGTTTTCAGTTAATGAGTGTTTTATCTTTACCTGTATATCAATCTAGGGTTAATATATTTTCAACAATGATTTCAATATGTTTTAAGTGTATTTTTTAGAACAATTGTTGCATGGTTGTATTTAAGTATTTGCCATTGTACGAAATAATACAACTGTGTCTAAAACTGAATCGATTTTTCATGCAATTCACAATTTTTTCAAAGTTAGAAGAAAATTATTCTTAATAGAATGTAAATTACAAAATAATATTTGTTTTAAATACAATTGCGATAACGATAAAAAGAGAGTGAAATAATATTTTAGTTTCCATATTGAAATGATTTTTATCAATGAAAATTTAAGTAAAATTGTGAATTCAATAGTAAAATTCTAAAGAAAATAAGAACTAGTAAAGAATAGAATATATGTATAAATTGTGTATCTCCTTTGACAAATGCATTACAGGCTATAACAATTTGTGGTCTGTAATATTTTTTAGTTAATATTGCGTGCTTGTGTATTTATAATTTTAGTTTTGTAAGGAAAATATTAAATTTTATTTTTAATAATATAAACAAAACTTATTTATTTATTTATTATGGTGAATTAATAAATAAGCGCCGCCGTTAAGTAGCGATTTTCTTCAAGTGAGTCGGCGAGTGTGTTTGTGTGTACTTTTATGCATTTCTAAATGTGTGAATAGTCTATTTTTATTTTATTTCACTTTACACCTGGAAAATCGAGAATGTTTTCCGTACAACATGGGGTTGGAGGTACCGGAGGCATTAATGATTCTGAAGGATATGATTTTACTAAAAGTGAAAATGCTGCTAGGTGGAAGGGTTTATTTATGTCATCCTTAAAAAAGGTTTGTTACGTACTTCATTCAAAATTGATCGTGGTTAATTAACTTCAATATTATTTGTAGGTCTTAGATCAAGTTCATCCGCGACTTACAGCCAAAGAGGAAGCTCTGCTGTATGTAGAGACACTATGTTTACGTATATTAGCAATGCTTTGTGCAAAGCCACTGCCTCATACTGTTCAAGTAAGTTTTTCATTTACATTGAAAAAATTGATACACATTTAAATACCAAGAAATTGCATAATTGTCAATATATTAATATAAAAAGAAAAAGTACATTTATTTTTTATATACGACTCTTTTTATATCTTGTACCGTATAAATTTGTGAAAGGACAGTACATAAAATACGATTAGACCTCTCACAAAAAACTACAGCTCAAAAGATTTTAGAATACCCCACACCGGAAAATAGTTTTCTATTCAGAATGTCTATCGAATAAAATATAAATCACAATGTAAATTATATTTTTTTATGAAATTTGGTGCAACTACTTATTTTGGTTCAAGGACGAAGTCTACTGAAATTGGTGATGATATTTTCATTATTTTATTTAGGTTCCACACAAATGTAATTCTATGTGATTAATACACATAAGCCCTGAGTTATTCCAAAGCACCTTAACATTACGAAAACAAAAAAAGATTTATATATACAGTAATACTTAGAATATATAGATATATAATTTTCTATTGTTACAATATTATGTAGGGTATTATATGGTTTTTCTATTTTTTATTAATTATAACCATTATAATTAAGATTAATAAAAATAAAACAAAGTTATATCATAGTACCTACTGATCCATAATTTTCCATAGACTTAGAATTTAATGAATTTAATTCGTTAAATTATTTTAATTAGGTTACAATATATTTGTGTGGCTGTGATTGGATCTTTATCATCATGCATTTTTCTCCAAATTAGGGAAATTAATGCATGATAATTCACAAATTAATAACAGTTGAACATTTTTTTATTTTAAGTCATTAAAAAGAATGTAAAATATCATAATAATCATAATAGATTTAAATATACAAAATTATTTGTATTTAATTAATTTGGAATATATATTGGAATATTCGATCCGGGAGTAACATTTCTATTTTTGGTGAAAATTAAATATATTAAAATTATTGCAAAATAAACAATTTGTTTGCATTGAATCAATGCGAACAAATATATATTTATTAAATATAATAATACAAATATATATTTTTTATATTAAACATTATTAATTTTATTACTATTAATGATATATATGATTTTTAGGATGTAGAAGAAAAGGTTAGGAAATACTTTCCATCACCTATAGACTGTTGGGCTCTTACAGAAGCAAAAGAGACTGCATTTTCTAAAAAACGAAAGTCTGTTTTACCTACAGAACGTGTACATACAATGTTACAAAAGGTAAGATCTTTAATTGGATTCATTTATACCTTATTGTATAGAATTATATTTTTATTGTAATTTTATTATAAAGATGACAAATTTTAATTTCATAAATATATATCATATCATTTTGTTTCAGGATGTTCTCCAATATAAAATTGATAGTTCAGTCTCCGTTTTTCTGGTGGCTGTTTTAGAGTATATTTCCGCCGATATATTAAAATTGGCCGGAAATTATGTGAGAAAAATTAAACACTGTGAAATATCAAAAGAAGACATTGAGGTAGCAATGTGCGCCGACAAGGTAAAAGAAATCGTTGATAGCGTTTTAACAATTTAAAATTATTATTGATTTTTTAGGTCTTAATGGATATGTTTTACCAAACAGACATAAAAGCAAATGTTATGTCTAGTCCTTTACCAACGCTGCCGGCCCAGCGCACCAGCACAACTTACGAAGAAGTTGTAAAAGATTTAATCAATGACGAAAAACAATATCAACGAGATTTACACATGATTATTCGTGTATTTCGAGAAGAACTTGCAAAAATTGTAAGATCTCCAAAAGAACTCGACCCTATATTTTCAAATATTATGGATATTTATGAAGTGACAGTTACATTATTGGGTTCATTAGAAGATGTAATTGAAATGTCTCAAGAACAAAGTGCTCCATGTATTGGAAGTTGTTTTGAAGAATTGGCAGAGGCTGAAGAATTTGATGTATATACAAAATATGCACAAGAAGTTACTTCACAGGGATCTAAAGATGCCTTACAAGTATTATTAGCAAAACCCAATGTAAGTTCTACACTTTGTTAACAGGAAATGTAATCAGTTTACACAAACAGGTCACGATGTTTGGTTTATATTATAAATAATTCATTTTACTTACTCTCTTGTAGGCAATGTCGTTAATGTCAGCAGGTAGAGGATTTCGTGAAGCTGTTAAATATTATTTGCCAAAATTATTATTGGTACCGATATGGCATGCATTCGTATATTTCGATTACATAAAAATTTTACTGAAGTACAGTCCCTCGCAAGATGATATTGAGAGTTTTGAACAAGTTCAAGGTTTACTTCGACCATTAAGATGTGATCTAGAGAATATAGTAGCTACGTTGCCTAAGTATATATTTATAAATAAACCAATACTATTACAAATTCAAATAACTCAAATTTAAATTTTCAGGGAGTCTTACGTTGCAATGAGTAGTAGAGCACGGCGACAACTAGCTATAGAGCGAACAAGAGAACTTCAAAATACTGTAGAACACTGGGACAAAGATGTCGGTCAAAATTGCAATGAATTTATTCGAGGTAATATTAAATATATTTCGTAAATCTTTTGACCTTATTGCAATTATGGAAATAAATCAATTGTATTTATTTCATTTATTGAATTCAATCAATTGCAATCATTTCAATTGAAATATTTATTATAAGCAATTTGTTTTACTACAACAATTTAGAATATGCCGAAATATATATATATATATATATATATATATATATATATATATATATATATATATATATATATATATATATATATATATATATATATATATATATATATATATATATATATATATATATATATATAATATATATATATATATATATATATATATATATATATATATATATATATATATATATATATATATATATATATATATATATATATATATATATATATATATATATATATATATATATATATTTTTTTTTTTTCGGCATATTCTAAATTGTTGTAGTAAAACAAATTGCTTATAATAAATATTTCAATTGATATATATATATATATATATATATATATATATATATATATATATATATATATATATATATATATATATATATATATATATATATATATATATATATATATATATATATATATATATATCGGTCTGGTAAATCAGAAAAAATGTGTATGGGTGCAGTTCCTCGTGATTAAAGAACTACCGGTTTTAAATCAGCACGCGATTTAGAGCACAAGAACTTCGTTTTAACGACTTCATTAAGTTGATATCGTATAAGTGCCATAAGCCGACAAACTCGCATTACAAAATGTATGAATTTACACATGAACACTTTGTATTAAAACGAAGCGTGGGAACACAAAATTGTGGACAAAATAAAAGCTACGTATTGCTTTTATATTGTTTGCTTTCACAAAACTCATCATAACTTTCGTACGTATCAGTTTCATTAGAATTGTTTTTTATTTCCCAAAAACTTTTAATGAGAACATCAATACCAATTTTTTTTAATTTCATCATTTTTGTGTGCTACAACTAAAGATAATGACCTTTATGTGGTGGAATAGCCACCAGATTCCATCCAACGTAATAATGTTTTTTGTATAATGTGTAAGTTTTTATTTAATCGAATTTGACCGACAGACATCAACTCATAAAATGGGCCAGCACCAATTAAAATACTTGGTTGTGTTTTTAGCTGTAAATTTTGGGGAATATTCCAGTTTTTGATTTTGACATTTGGTTTGTAATCTGTTAAAGTGGGTAAAACTGCGACAGAAAATGAAGTTGAGAAAATTTTATTTTGAGACTTTACAAAGTGGTGCGTCATCATCATTTTACGCAACTCCACCTTCTTCCCCAACACAATCACCAGAAATCCAGCAGCAACAACAACAGCAGCCACCTCACACCGGTAATTGCAGTCAGATCACCTAAGGTGAAATCGATATTATAGTTTAACTGTAATGGTCTCCAGGGTAAAGTAATTGAGATAACCCGATTCATAAGACAACACAACATCGTAATCGCTGCGGTAGGAGACGAAACTGACGAAAATTATAGTCTACATTGTTGTAACGGATACAACGAAAAGACCGTACCAGGAGTAACGGTGGAGGCATCGCCTTTATAATACATAATACAGTGAAGTATAGATTTTTATCTCTCCATTTGACATCCAGAGATGTCAAATGCTGTCAGGTCGGGAGATGTGGATCTCGAGCTCTATTATGTCTATGTTCTGCCAATATCCAGCTGTCCAACATGCTACCGTCCCGATATTAAGGTATATTGGATGGCAACATCCGATTAATCCTCGGGGACTTTAACGCACACCATCAGCTTTGGCACTCGAGGCTCGGGGACGACTAAAGGTGTGCTATCACCACACTTGTTTAATTCCTACCTCTCGAAATTCCTAGCGCCTCCACCCGGAGATGACTCTATGATAACGGCTACGGGCCATAGGGTTTGGTAAATGGTTATCTCAGTGCCATCCAAAACTTCTTAAATGCACGAAACTTGAAACATTCACCAGCGAAATTAACTGCAACACTCTTCACCACCTGGACAAATGAAGTAAATATGAATTTAGGCATCACTGTCAATGGAGTACAAATTCCGACAGTTAATCACCCAAAAGTTTTGGGAGTTACATGTGATAGCCTACTCAGTTCTTCAGCACATGCTACTACAATCACGCACAAAATGCGAAGTAGAAATAAGATCCTTAAGGCATTAGCCGGCAGTACTTGGGGTATGGATAAAGAAACCTTATTTGCTAAATATAAAACGATTTGCCGGGCAGTGGCGAATTATGCTGTATACAAATGTTTTCAATTCACCACCTACATGAGGAAAGAAAGATCGTTCCAATAAAGGAACATAATGAAATGCTAAGTAAGCAGTTCCTTCTAGGATGTCATCGGAGAAACATCCCAACTTCAATATTACGCAATTGGAGTTACAAAGATATATGCAAAATATATTCAAGTTACCGTATGAATATCGTGCTAGGAGGCCGCTCACCGCCCATTGCAGACAATGAACAGATTTTGCCGCCATCAAGAAGAGTAGTTCTAGCACAACTGAGATCGGAAGCAATAGGCTCAATGCCTTCTAGTCACGTACTGACCGTGAACCAATGTTAAGTGACATATTTAAGCTCATTAGTTGATTGTTAATAGCAATGACTTTTTTATGATACGGCAATAGATCATGATTGCCATTTGAAACGTTTTCCTCGATGGTATTCATAACAATTTTTTAGAACAAACACGAAGTTTGTTTGTTAATTATCATAACGAATAAATTAATGATTAAAAATACTAAAAAATTGCAGTTAAACAAAAATGTTTCTTATAAACATGCAGAAAAAAGACGACATAAATATTTTATTAGAATGCAAAATATTGTTAATAAAAATATCCGAATTGAAACTATCAATCTATTACTTTTTAAAAAACTATCACGGGTCCAATATTAGGATCTGCAATATTTTTTACAGATAAAATGAAACGATAAAATTTCTTTTCTTATTTATTTGCATTCTTTATTACAACTGATCTTAAAAGAATTAAATTGCTGATTATACGTAAAATGTTAAAGAATTTACAATTATAATTTGATGGCAATTACACTTTTAAATTTATAAAAATATATATGTAAATGAAATGTAAAAAGGGAATTGTGAATAAATGAAGAGATATGTGTAGGCAAAATAAAAATCAAAAGAAACAAAAATTATTTATAACGGCAGAGACTTATTAACCGGTCTTCGCCTCCTTATGTATATGTTGGTTTAAAGAACATTTGTATACAAACCGTAACGGTTTCTAAGTATGCATTTTGGCAACTTTTAACATTTCTTCGAAGGAATCACACTGGAGCAGGATAATTTATCACTGATCGACCAATCGTTTTTAAGGTAGCTACTAAGGTTTCTTTGAAAAATATTGTTGTCGACCTCGCTGGTAAGAGTTGCAAAAATTGCGGATTTCCGTGAGATAAGCATTTACCAAACCACATAGGTATTGTCATTCGTTGTTATTGCACAGTCGTCCGCATAGGTTATAACGTCAACTACAGGTGGACGCACTACTTGTTTCGAGAGGTTGACATTAAACAGGTATTGAGACAGGACTCCTCCCCTTGGAACACCTTGTTTTACTCTACTGGGTTCTGACGTCCACTCAAATAATTTACATTCCTTTTCTTCAAGATGCTCGGTAAAGAGGACTGCAGGTTATCCCGGAAATGAACTTTATGGTTGACTGTGTCAAAAGCTTTTGACCGCACCAGGAATAACATTGGAGGTATCGCCTTTATAATACACAACACGGTGCAGTATAGAGCTCTATCTCTCGATTTGACATCCAAAGGTTTGAATATCCAAGAGAAAATTTCTCGATACCATCAACGCAGCAGTCGCTCGCTTTGTGTCATCTGGGAGAATATCCGTAGTGCGTCCGCACTTTCCTACTGAAGCAGCGAATCTCGCAGACGAGTGTAATGATATCCGCAATTACAACCCAAGCGACAATAGGATTGCTCAGTTGAACAGTGAAATCAGCAGGTAAAAGAGAAAATGAGGAATAAATGATTAGATAACCTTAGCAAACAACATAAACTGTGGTCGACTATCCGATTTCTCTCTAATCAAAAAAGCAGGATAATAGGGTTGCGATTAAGTTTGCAAACAAAACCATTTTCGACCCTAAGGATTGCTCGCGAACTTTTTGCCGACAATTCATTGAGCATCCGGAGTGAGGTAATGCAAAACGATGTGTTGTTCGCAAATTTCACGAACTTCCAGTGGATTTACCACATTCATTCATACCTCATGAAGTTCCAAAGGCCATCAAGGCAGCTTAACCATCTAATGCGAATGTCCCAGCCTTAGCGAGCGGGGAGTTGAGTACTTGACAATGGTTTCAACCTGTCGATGCAGAGCATGTTAATACCTGGTACCTGAAAAATAGATAGAGTCATTCCCATACTGAAACCTGGGAAATATGCGATTGAGGGCCAATCACCACTCTTGTTTAATTTATACCTCTCAAAACTCAACGCCTTCACCTGGAGCAGACATGATAACATATGCGGATGACTGTACGATAACAAGTATGGACCAAAGTGTTGATGACTTATGTGATTTGTAAATAATTATCTCAACGAAATTCACAACTTCTTCACTGCACGAAGTTGAAACTTTCACCAGCGAAAACAACTGTAAAAATCTTCACATCTGGACAAAAGAGGTGAATATGAATTTAAGCATCAATAATATCATGCACAAGAGTAGAAAAGCATAAGCCGGCAGTACTTGGTGTATGGATAAAGAAATCTTATTGACTACATATAAAACGATTTGCCGGCCAGTGGCGAAATATGATGCTCTAGAAATCAAAGATCCTTCCAACATAGGGACATAATGAAATGCTAATTAAGCTTTGAAGGACATTCGCAGTGACTGCTCAAATTCCGCGGTTTTCAGTTGCAGTATCGTGCTTAGAGGCCGCCCACCGCACATTGCAAACGGTGATGAATAGAGCAACAGGCTCATATATCATTCGATGGTTCCGTCATATATACTTCTTACGTACTGTCGATTTACAATCGACAATCTTATTTTTATTTTTTGGATAATTCACCAAATCGCATCTTTTGTTTTCCATTAAATCTTCATACTCGAATTACATAGCATCCTTACATTCTGGACTGGAAATAACCTTTTCTGCAGTCATTGATATATAAAGTTTGCATATATAAAGTTTTCACGTTCATTGTTTTCTAAAATATTTATTTTTTACGTCTACAACTTATACCTGTTTTAATTTTCGTTTGGATCTTAATGGTGTTTGGAATTCTTCATTTTCAGAAAAACCATAAAAATTATTTAGAATTTTCTTGATTTTGATTCAATTTATCCCAAATTTTCGATTTCTCAAATATATATGCAATTGTACCAAATTTTTGAAAATAATTCGCTGTTAGAGTTCTTTCTAGCCAAATTTTAAGGGAGTTTCGCCATTGAGACTTCTTGAGGGACAACAGTTTCGAATTTGATTTGATCCCAATTGTATCATCATGCACCTTGTCATATCTACTAAAGTCCGATTTTTCCTTTCAGCCACTACATTTTGTTGAAGCGAATATTTAACGGTAAATGTATGTTTAATTCCTACCTTAAGAAAATTCTTAAATCCATTACTTGTGTATTCGGTTCCATTATCAGATCATATTATAATCTTTTTATTAGTTTTAGTTTCAACCATACTTTTATAATCTTTAAGATTTTCAAAGATTTAACTCTTTCTCTTCAAAAAATATTTTCGCACCATCTGGATTTATCGTAAATAAAATTTAAAAAAAATATCTTGAAAATCAATTTAAAAACGATTAATTTTTCTTCTTTGCCATCATCGCATCTAATATCTTTTTCAAAAATTTCTATTCCGTGCTTCACATTCTTCCAGAAGTTTTATTTTTAAAGTTTCTGGATTGGGCAGTTTTTCTTGGATTTAATTTGCTATTCTAAACGATTCATACTCATCGGGTATACTATATAAAAGTAAAATTCTTAATAAATCATAAATAATTTCTAAATTAAATTTCATTTATTTTTTATCAATAATGTCAAAAAACGTCTAATAAGATTTCTGATGTCATCACCATTTCTCATTTTTAAAATTAAATTCTTTAAAAGCATTGCCTTTCCTGCAGGCCCTTTCAATTGGTAAATGCTATGTTATTTCTGCCACAATTTTGAAATTCTTGAATTATTGTGGATATTAATAGGATAAAATCATATTTCCACAAACTTACATTTTCTGGAGGATTTTCCGGTTTTATAGCACTTCCGTCTTTTAGTATAATAAAAATATATTTTCATATTTTAAAACTACATAAAACAAATTTCAAGTAACTGGATAATATATTGTTAAGTATTAAATTCCTACAATATACAACACGCTCATACCGGACAGAAATTTCTCTAGTCTGCACAGTCTATTCTGGACCGCAGCGACTACAGTATTTGTTAAGTCTTATAATTAATATGAAACTGAAACTTAAAGGATCATCATCCAATATACCTATTAGTCTACTCCCTTAAGTTTCAAAAGTATTTGAGAAGAATATTATACAATACTTAAATGATAAAAATATACTGCCACTTCACCAGAAGAAACTGTAAAGTTTTACTTAATTGTGTTAACATCATTTGAATAAACAACGACTTATATGGCACCGCCATTTAGAAACCAAAAGTCTTCATATAAAATTAATAGGTTTTAGCCTACATTGGCTAATTGGTTAATTCAGTGAACATTAACGTAGTCAAAGAATAGATGTAAAAATAGATGTATTGTAATTTGATAATGATATATATTTTGTATTTTGTGCCTTCGTATGTATTAACATGTATATTTATTTTATAGAGGATGTATTGGGAAAACTTGGATCTGGTAAACGAGTTGCAGAAAGGAAAGTTTACCTTTTCGATGGTTTAATGCTACTTTGTAAGCCCAACATGAAACGACAGGCCACTTCCGCGAATGCACAAGTATACGAATACCGACTAAAAGAAAAATTCTTTATGAGACGTGTAGAAATCAATGATCGTGCTGACACGGAGGAGTTAAAAAACGCATTTGAGATTGCACCTAGAGTACAACCACCTGTTACACTCTATGCTAAAAGTTTGCAACATAAGAATGATTTGATGGCCGACCTCATAATGGTTAATACCAAATCAATGTTGGACCGTATACTCGATAGCATATTATTAGATATTGAGAAAAAGCATCCATTGCGAATGCCCAGTACTGAACTATATAAATTTGCCGAACCTGATAGCCCAGATAATATAGTACTTGAGGAAAGGGAAAGTGCAGGTGTGCCACTTATAAAAGTAAGAAATGTCATAATTTTAATTTTAATTTAAAATAAATAATTATTTTTTTATTAAAGGGTGCAACTTTGTGTAAATTGATTGAGAGATTAACTTATCATATTTATGCTGATCCCATGTTTGTTCGAACCTTTCTCACTACATATCGATATTTTTGTACACCACAAAATTTGCTTTCATTGCTAATCGAACGTTTTAATATACCGGATCCAAGTTTAGTTTATACAGAACAGAATAACAGTGAGAAGGATTCTTCAAACTGCGACACTGATAAATTACATAAGAACTCACAGCGGGAAGATTGGAAGCGCTATCGTAAGGAATATGTACAACCTGTACAATTTCGTGTTCTAAATGTTTTGCGTCACTGGGTGGATCATCATTTTTATGATTTTGAAAAAGATCCAACATTGTTAGAGAAATTATTGCAATTTTTAGGAAGTGTAAATGGAAAATCAATGAGGAAATGGGTCGATTCTGTATTAAAAATTGTTCAAAGAAAAGTAAGTAACAGATCAAAATTTATTAGCAATTCAAAGTTTATTACAATTTTCAATGGCCCTTTAAATTTTTTTAGTATGTATCAAAAAAATTGTATATAAGAATATTTGTGAGGAATTTATTCATAACACTACATTAACTACACTATAACCTTTGTTTCAAAAATTATAATATTTTTCAAATTATATACACCATCACCCTCTGATACAGATGACAAAGAATATATAAATTTTGCAATTTCGTATAAAAGTTAAAAAAAAGTTTCCTATTAAAAACCCATTAAATTGATTATTTAAATGAGTAGTCATTAACCAATATCCAAGACAACCCCAAAATTTAGGCGAAGAGCTTTTGTTTTTTTCAATTAAACATCTGTTTGTGTATTTTTTTCAAAATAAATAAACTTATCTTTATTAAAAAAAATACCTTGAATTGATGTTAAAATATACAGTTGATGTTGTAGGTTTGATGGCGTTCAAACAACGAGTAAAAGTTCAGAAAAAACTTAAAGTAAAAAAAGGCTTAATACAATGCTTAGGAAGAATACCGTTAACAGTTAAACTAGATAGAATTTATAACAAAATTACCACCAAATAAAAGGCGAAATAAAGGTAGTAGAATAAATCCTAATGTTGTGTTAGAAAAACAAGGATTATAAATTTTATACAAAGAAAGAAAAATCTAATCTAAGCAACATCGATAGCTTTAAATAAAATTTTACTTTCATATAGCTATATATATCCCATTATTACCCAAAAATCAGTTGAATAAAATAAAATTTTACTAATACATAATGACTTTACCTCATGCATATATGATGTAAAGGGTATTGAAGATTCGGTATTGCAGAATGTAGCATTCTTCTTTCTCTTGTTACTAACATTATTGAAATTGACAAAATATGACTACATTAAAAAGTTTTATTTGTTTATTTGTTAATAATATTATTAACAAAAATAACGTTAACAATTTTATTTATTTTAAGAACGATCAAGAAAAATGTCATAAACAAATAACATTTGCCTATGGCCATAGCCCACCACCTATAGAACATCATTTGAATGTCCCCGATTCAGAAATAACTTTGCTTACATTACATCCATTAGAATTGGCAAGACAATTGACACTGCTGGAATTTGAGTTGTATAAAAATGTAAAACCTTCAGAACTTGTTGGTTCGCCATGGACTAAAAAAGATAAAGAACAGAAAAGTCCAAATTTGCTAAAAATAATGAAGCATACGACAAATGTAACACGATGGTTTGAAAAGTCAATAATTGAAGCAGAAAATTATGAAGAACGTGTAGCAATGGTAACTCGCGCCATAGAAGTTATGATGGTAATGTTAGAGCTTAATAATTTCAATGGAATATTATCAATCTGTGCTGCAATGGGTAGTGCGTCCGTTTATCGGCTGAAATTAACTTTTCAAGGACTACCGGCACGTTATGAAAAATTTTTAGAAGAATGTCGAGAATTAAATGATGGTCATCTAAAAAAATATCAGGAGCGTTTGCGATCAATTAATCCCCCATGTGTTCCATTTTTTGGACGATATCTTACAAACATTTTGCATTTGGAAGAAGGAAATCCAGATTTTTTGCCTAATACTGAACTTATTAATTTTTCAAAGCGAAGAAAAGTTTCAGAAATAATTGGTGAAATACAGCAATATCAAAATCAACCCTACTGTCTGATGGTGGATCCAAAAATAAGGGTAAATAAGTGTAAAAATGTAGAAAAAATAATTACTAATTTTTTTCATTAGAATTTTTTAGAAAATCTGGATCCATTTAAGGGTATGTCAGACACAGACATATCAAACTTTTTGTATCATGAAAGTCTTCGTATTGAACCCCGAGGATGCAAACAGCCTCCTAAATTTGTAAGTATACTTCATTTCTCATTCAATGAATTTCAAATAATTTTTCAAATTGTTTCAATAATTTTTTATTGATTCAATTCAATAAAGAAAAATTAGAACAATTTAGTTTAATTTGAAATCATATATTACATTTTTGTAGCCTTTTTTACCATTTACTGTCTATATTGAATTATGAAATCTATTTCATTATTACAAACTTGCAGCCAAGAAAATGGAGTTCTGTGACACTGAAATCTCCGGGTATTAAACCTCGAAGACAAAATAATAACAGCAGCAGTGCAAATAATCTTGTTACTCATAATACAAACAATGTAGTAAACACTCATAATACACACAATGCAGTAAATGTTGTTCATTCTCTAACGACGCGTTCACATTCGTTTACTCCAGCTTCAGAAACAACTACAGTTGAACAAAATTCACCCATTAATAGTGGCAGTCTTAATACTCAAAGTCACAATTCAACTAATGTTCAAGCATATTCCATTTTTGCTAACGTTAATATACCAGAAAGAAATGGTTCTAAGTGGACTTCGTCATCTGCACATAGTAGTAGCCACCAAGCAGTTAATAGTACGTTTTCGATACCGCCTATTCCACCAGCACGATCTGATATACTTCAGACAGAAGCAAATGGCGATGAGGAGACGGCACCAGTATTACCCAAGAAACCAAACTCAGCATCTAGTTCACAGCCGGCTTTTAGCCCCACATTTGGTGAAGTAGATTCAGCTTGGAATGTAACGGATGAAAGTGTAGTATTACAGCAACAAACAGCACAATTATGCAGTAGCAATATATATAATAATCAAGGTGACGCGGGGAGTGATAATGAAGCATTGGCGTCTCCCATTCCTAGAGTGGTCGTAAGTCCACGTCATGAAGCTCATTCCACAAGCAACAGATCTCCATTCCACAGTGCAGCAACATTTAACAAAACTAATTGTAGTTCACTTAGCCACTTTAGGTAAGTGCATATGTATGTATGTATGTATGTATGTATGTATGTATGTATGTATATATATATATATATATATATATATATATATATATATATATATATATATATATATATATATATATATATATATATATATATATATATATATATATATATATATATATATATATATATATATATATATATATATATATATATATAAATCTAAAGATCCGAGGCTTATTTGTTTACTTTCATTACAAAAAGTAGCACAGATGAGAATGCTTTTACGGTGTCATCAAGTCCACAGTTTGCGACAACGGAAGTGACTGCAGATTTTAATATTCCCACTGTACCTGTATCTCCACACGTTAATGTTCCCACTGCTGCAAATGTTGAATATCGAGCAGCCCCGCCACCGTTACCGCCAAGAAGAAAGGAACGCACAGAAAGCTGTGCCGACTTAGCTCAAAAACGACAGGCACCAGACGCACCAATAGTAATAATAATTATTACAAAAAAAATTAAATCATTTCATTACAAAATCTTTTTATGTATTTATTTTATAGTTACCACCTCGTGATGGTGAATTAAGTCCACCACCTATTCCTCCGAGAATTAATCAAAATCAACATCAGCAACAACATCCCTATCCGCATCATTTAACTGGTATCAATTCTCGACTCCAAATAAACGAATTTATGAGTGGTAACAGTTTGTTATTACCAAACACAAGCAGTATTATGATACGACGTAATTCAGCAATTGAAAAGCGTTCTGCATCTACATCCTTGGTGCCGGAAAATGCGTCGTCGAATTCTGTTATGTTATTAGCCACGTCTTCTTTCATGTCAACACCTAGAAATACACCAGTGGTTCCTCATCCAAGCCACTTTAATACAACAGGAGCAACCATTACTTCAGATGACCAATCGATATCTCCTGCGTTGAGTTCTTCGACAACCACATCACCCATGACACCTATGACTCCCATATCTCCTCATATCCCATCAGGATATCAAGGTTCTGATATTTCCAATCATTCACAATTATTTTTTAAAAATACACCTAGTTCCTCTGCGTCCTTGTCATGTTCTCAACATCAAAATCATTTTTCTTCAATGCATCACCAACAATTTCAACATTCACATGCTCATCATCACAATGTGCTTGCTGCAGTTGCTGCTATACATCCAAGATCATCGCCTAAGGAATTTTCCCCAAAAACTGATGGTCTTCCTAAACTTCCACCAAAACCTAGTCTCAGCGGTAACGTTAGCAACAATCCAGGTATGTATTTTTTGAAGAATAAATCGTATAATATTAATTACATTTACATACAACATTTACATTTAATATTATTGTTAATATTTTTATTTTAATTCGTAAAGGTACGATGTTTCCTTACCCAAGTACAAATCAAGAATAATAAATTATAAATGCCGGATATGGATATGAATACAGAAACTATTGCTATTTACTCATCATATGTTATGTTATTGTAAATAAAAATACATTATTGACCGTAGCAAATAATAACAATAAAGTATAACACTATTGTTAAAAAATGTAATTTATTGTGTGAGAAATTTTATTCAGTCAAGACATTCCAGCTAGTTGAAACATTAAAAAATGGCGGCAAAATTTGGAAAAGTAAATATATTTCTATTTTTGATTTATTACATTGTAAAAGTTTTGAACATCCATTGCACAAGGGAGTTTATTGAAAAGTAAATAATTATTATTTTGAACATTCATTGGACATATTAAATTAATAAGTTGTATGAAATATCTACCGGATATTTGGATCACGTTGCGGGTCTATGAGCAGATTTATGGGGTAACAAAATTTCAAAATTTCAGGCCTGATCCTGATCCGAGGACTAATCGGATGTTACCATCCAATATAGACCTAATATCGGGACGGTAACCTGTTGGACAGCTGGCTACTGACGGCACAAAGACATTATAGAGCTCGAGATCCACATCTCCCTGACTGCAATACCTTGAATTTCAAGGTATTAATCTCTGGATGTCAAATCGAGAGATAGAGCTCTATACAGCAATGTATTATGTATTATGACGGCGATACCTCCACCGTTACTCTTGGTGCGGTCTTTTCGGAGAACGTTGTATCCGTTACAACAATGCAGACTGGAATTACTCGTCAGTTTCGTCTCCTGGACCGCAGCGACTACGATATTGTGTTGTCTCATGAATCGGGTTATCTCAGTTACTTTACCCTGGAGACTATTACAGTTAAACTGTAATATTGATATCACCTCAAATGTTCTCACTGCAATCACCGGTGTGAGCGGCGACTGATGAGGTGACTGTTGTTGTTGCTGCTACTGGATTTATGGTGATTGTGTTTAGGAGGATGGTCACTGACATCACTATGTTGCTATTGGCAGCATGGTGCAACAAAGTTCTCCGACCATTTCCTGTGATGACTGAGTCCAAAACAAGTTCTGGGGTGACACCAACCCAAAAAAGAGAAGCACATTAATTGAGTTGATATGTGTTGCAAGCGGTTCTGGCACACTGAGCAGAACCATGGTCAGGGATTCTTTTCAATTCCGGCGCGGACCATTAATATTCGGAGCAGTACTGCCGGAATGTGCTGCTCCAATGACAAAAATGTACTTTTCTCTTCCGTTGCTGAGGTGACAGCCCTTTGGAGTTTGCGAACAACACTTCGTTTCGCCTTATCTCTCGCCGGATGCTCAATAAATTGTCTTCAAAAAGCTCGCGAGCAATGGTTTTATCTGCAAACTTAATCGCAACCCTATCATCCTTTTTCTTGGGATTAGAGAGATATCGGACAGTCGACTACATTTTATTTACACCAGTATTTAGGTTGCATTTGCTAAGGTGATCTAACATGAAGTCCACTTGTCTTAATCTACCAACTGTTCAGCTAAGGTGGATTCGTCTATTTGTTCCGCTAACAGCGCACCTTGAGCGACAAAGCTGATGATGATTTAGATCAGTGTGATGTTAACCATTTAAATATATATACTCTTATGATAGAGGTTTTATAAAAACAAAAATTATTTATTGTTATAATTCAAAAGAAATTACATTTATAATACAAAGGATTTTTTTTTTTTTTAATTTTGATAATGAAACGTTTTCGTTTTATTTTGAATAAAAATTATATATATATATATAAGTTTGAACACACTTTTCTGGTAAAAAAAGGATTAATCAAATTTTATTTGAATTATTATCTATTAAAAAACTTTGTGAGGAATTAAGATTAATGAAACTTATTTGAATTTATGAATGAAATTTCAATTTAAAAAATATTTGTTCACTATGACAATTTTAATTGTGAATTATAAATCAATGTTGAATTATATAAAATATAAAATTTAACAAAAATATGTGATATGTGTTTTTTTTGCATTTGTATTTCAAAATTTTTTGGAGAACTCTTCTCTATTAATTTCAATTTTTAACAAGGAAATTATCTTTAGCCATTATGCTCTATTGTTCAACTTGACAATTTTGCTTTTATGACACACTTTATATTTATAGATTCGTATTAGAAAAATTATTGGTGTTGAGTCCAGATTATCTGCTCTGGACTGTTAATTATTGGTCCGGAAGAAAAGTAGGGTATGGTAGAATGAAAACCTTTAAGGTTGAGTAATTTTCGTCAAATTTTTTATTTAGGAAATATGTTGGTTAACACTGATGGCTATAAAAAGAAATTAAATAAGTAATTTCGAAGGTTATGTTAGATAATTACTTCCCTTTGGTGTTTATTATATTTGTATTAAAAATTTCAAAAA
This sequence comes from Cochliomyia hominivorax, assembly GCA_004302925.2. Lineage (NCBI taxonomy): Eukaryota > Metazoa > Arthropoda > Insecta > Diptera > Calliphoridae > Cochliomyia > Cochliomyia hominivorax. Next base: position 62,534,708 of record PYHX02000158.1, read on the forward strand.
AAAAAATGTGATTGTTTTACCTTCTGATTTTAATTTCTCGTTTTAGTTAAATCGGTGTATTTCGTAATTAAAATTTTTTTAAATTTTTTATTTATATTAAAAAAAAATTATAGAATTCACAATATACCATGTGTTTTTTTTTTTAGTTTTAAAAATTTCAATTATTACACAATTTTCAAAACTGAATTGTAAAGTAGACAATTATTTTATTATTAAACTTTATACTTCGATGATTTAAATGAAAAAGAAAGAATTTTTAGAAGTTAAAGAAATATTTAATATATAATACTGTCAATTCCCTGAGAGATACATAAAATAAAAGCGTTTAATTATTTTTCTTCCTGAACATTGATCTGTCTAATAAAACTTTATTTCTCTTAATTTATTTAATCAATGTAAATTATTAAACAGTTTTCATCATAATAGTTATTATTCTGTAACATTTTTATCTTTAACATGCAATTAGCATGGACATTCACCACTTAATTAAAATTAAGGTGACCATATTTTAATTTCTGTTAATATAATTACACATATGTTATTTAAAATGTAAATAATTGTAAAGAAACAAAAGTGTAATGTAGACAAAGTCAAATGAGAGATATGTTCCCTACAAGTTCCTCCTTTAGTGCTTATGATTAACAGTTTTTTTTTAATATTGTTTTCAATTCGCAGTTACTTCATTAAATATTTCGCTAACTCTTGTTTAATATAACATTTATAATAAAATTTATATCTTTTACTGTATGTGAACCACAAATTGATAATAATATTTGATGCAGTAAATCGGAATCTGAATATTTAATTATGAATTTATCGTATGTTGATGGTTTAATTACTATTGATTTTGTTAAATTATTTGGCATTTTCCAAAATTTTTCCAATGACGGATGAAATTACAATTGTTAGAAATATTTCTTTTTTTTGAATTAGATGTTTTCTCTTTTTTTTCATTGAGGTTATAACACAATGTACAATGTTATCATTCTTTAAAAGATGGCTTCAAGTATACAAGAGGACAATATTTATTTAACTTTATTAAGTAATAATTCAATAGACATTTAAAAAAATACTTAAAACACTTTTACAAATTTGTTATCAAAATCAATAAATTTAGATGATCAATGGGCAGTTGAATTATCAGATATTTCATTAACATATTTCATGTTAAACGTAGAAACGAAATATTTTAAATGTCAACACACAACCAATAGTAACGAAAATACAAAAACTCAATGAAAATAATAATTAACATGAAGATATTCAACCGAAATTTCATGAACTTCTAGAAAATTTTGATTTGTTGTCACATCTGAAACCATTCTTGAGGACTGGATTAAATTATTTAAAAAATAAATCTTTAGATATTGGAAAAGAAATTTTAAAGGAAATCGAAAAAAAAAACAGTTTAAGATATTTTATTTAATCAAGGAAGAAAAATTATGAATAATTTAAAAGAATCTACTATTGAAAAAATAAAAACAATACAGAAAACCTAAGCCACATAATAAATCAAATCGTTGTAGGAAAAAGAACTTCAAAGATATTTTTGGAAATTTAAAATGTCGGGATTTATAGAATGCAAGAAAAGTGAATTGGATTTACTTGAATCTTCTCCAATTCAGACTAATATATATTAATAACGAAAGAAATATGTTATAATCCGATTGCTTGATTAGACAACTTTAGTGCTGTTGAACATTATTAAACTTAGGAAATTACGCCAGTTCAACGCATCTAGAATCAAGTTGTTGGTTTGCTGTAGTTAAAAAAGTTAACTCATAAATCGAGAAAGAAAATTCAGGATTGAATAAAAGAAAAAACAGCATTTTAAGATGGGAAAATTGTTGAAGTTTTTAATGGGCAAAATTACTTGCTTAATAATGTTAATCTTAAGGTTAAATTAAATTTGGAGAAACCAGAATATTTTTTATTTTAGAAAGTAGTGATAAAAAAGAATCTCTTTTAAGAGTTCATGAAGCTAATTTCTAAATTAATCATTTTACTATTAACTGTGGTATATTAATGGCACATCATAATGTATTACAAACCAAAAATGCAATTTATCCCTTTAAGAGAGAAGAAATTAAGACTTTCACATTACATCCAGGAAACCATTCATTAACTCTAGATAAGGTTATACTTGGACAATTACTTAACTGGAGATAGAAAAGAAAATCCATATAACTTTCAACATTTTAACCTACAAAGATTTAATTTGGTTGTTAATGGAGTACAATTTCCTGCACCGTCAATCTAATTACAAAAGAGCTTGTGATAGAGGATATTTTTTAACCATATTTTTATTTAACACCAGATCATAATATTAATTCCAATCGTGGAAATTTAAAACGTATAAATTATATAAACGTTTTTGTTAAGTATTTATAACACAGAACACTTAATGAGTCATAAAATTTGTTACATTTTTAGATACAACTTTTTTTCTACTGAATCGATTTTAATAATTTTTAGAATAATTATAAAGTATATATAATCTAATATTATGGAAAAATTTCATTCTAATTTGTTAATTTATTATTGAGAATTTTACTAAAGTGATTTCCTTGAATTTAGAGGTTGCCATAGATATCAGTCTATATCTTAACTTACTGAACCGATTTTACTGATTTTAGAAAGGAAACTTCTCAGGACTATAAAAAATATTTTAAAAAGAGCCTAAGAGCAATATTTGTGCTCAATTTCAATAGATTTGATTTAAGTTTTAAAAGTGTAGCAAAATATGGACTGATATTTGCAAAGAAGTACAAAGAAAAATAATAATGTGGAACTTCAATAGAATTGGTCTTTATTTGTAAGTTTTATAAACTCAAAACTGTTTTCCGGGAAGGGGTCTTGTATGGTAGCTACAGAAAAAATTAACCAAGATTTTTCTTATTTATCTATCAAAATATGGACCCATGTTAAAAATATTTAGAACATATATTAAAAACAGTTAAACAATTTAATGTGACAAATTTCAATAGAATTAGTTCAAATTTAAGAGTTTTATAAGCGATTTATAACAGGAAGAGGCCTTATATGGGAGCTGGGTCAAATAAGAATCTCAATATGGCTTCTTTGGATTTATTGTATCAAAATAAGTATATGTGAAAAAATTTCATTAGATTGTCTTAAAAATTGCGGCCCATATGACACACAGAGTTTGGTCTGTATCCAAATTTTGCACTTTATGGTCTATAACTTTTTTTCTGTTAATCAGATTTTGGTAATCTTTGGCATGGTGATGGAGCACTGTATAACTGTATATTAAAGTTAAACTTTTGTTTAAGTCCAATTACACTTTTTTGAAGAAATTAGGAAAGTTCTTTTTCGGAATTTTGAGTTTATTTCAGATATCAGTCTATAATTTCCTTGCTAATAAACTGATATAGGTGGTTTTAAATAGGACAATAATAAACAATTTGACAAAATTTTATTGAATTCGGACAATTATTCTACACGTGAGAATGTCTGTCTGTTTCCAACAGACAGACTGGCGGACATAGCTAAATCGATTTTGATTTGAAGCAATAATATATATACATTGTATTGGGTACCGCCTTGTTGGTGTTACACACGGAATGACAAAATTAATATAAAATCCACTTGGGGTGGTGGAGGGTATAAAAATATACCTTATTCTAAATTAATGATTTTTTGGTATTTTACTAGTTTTCCAACTGAAAAATGGTTGGGAATTCAGTATATATAACACTCTCACACTTCATCCTCTTCTGTAGAATTTTCGTTGAGTATCTCTTCCAATTCCAAAACACATAAACCATTTTCTGATTTCCTTCTTAAAATAAATTGTTCATTGTTAACTCTTTCATTACTTTATCTTCAAACTGTTTTATCGTTTAGGAAGATATAGCATACCCTCCTCAAGCTCAACCATCACAACATTTCCATATTTATTTTTATGGCGAAACATAGTTAATATGTTATATGGCTTTGATGATAATGACTTTGAAATCTTTTTTTGCGAGATATGACCTTGTTTTTAATTTATTAAAAACTGTAACAATATCAGCGTTTTTAAATTTATTTGACTCCATTTTTGTTCCTCCTTTTAAGAGTTTATCAACCGATTAAAATAATTTCACTTTAGACATTTATATTTATTTATTCTTTTATTATTTATTCTATATCTATATTTATTCTATTAAAAGGAAGAGAAATTAACATAATTATACAAAATTAAAAATTTAGGTTTCAAAAAAATCCCATACAAAATTTTAAAAAATAAATTTTAAGAAAAAGATAATTAAAATATAAAGTTTAAATAAATAAAAACATCACATACAAAATTAAATTAAAAAAAATGAAGAAAGAAAATTGATAAAATAAATTTGCTCCCATGCAAAATTAGAAAAATAAAAGGTATATAATATACTGCTGGAATGAGGAAAGACCAGAATTAAAATCTTCTTAGGTTGGTTGTAGAAAGTAACTCTGCGAATTGAAAACAATATTTAAAAAAAAACTGTTAATCATAAGCACTAAAGGAGGAACTTTTGATTCTTTAAATTATTTACATTTTAAATAACATATGTGTAATTATATAAACAGAAATTAAAATATGGTCACCTTAATTTTAATTAAGTGGTGAATGTCCATGCTAATTGCATGTTAAAGATAAAAAATGTTACAGAATAATAACTATTATGATGGAAACTGTTAAATAATTAACATTGATTAAATAAATTAAGAGAAATAAAGTTTTATTAGACAGATCACTGTTCAGGAAGAAAAGAAAGTCCAAATGCTAAGGTTAATATGTAATCATCTTGGATCCCTTCTTAATCATGCTTTTAGTTTTCATGTCTCATAAACTTGGTGGCAGATACAGGACTAATAATGATAAATAAATAAATATATGTATATATATATATATATATATATATATATATATATATATATATATATATATATATATATATATATATATATATATATATATATATATATATATATATATATATATATATATATATATATATATATATATATATATATATATATATATATATATATATATATATATATATATATATATATATATATATATATATATATATATATGGAAGCGAACATAAACTTTCATTCGGTTTTGAAAAAAAACACGTTAAAGTTGTTTGCGAAATAACGAAAAAATTCTAACTACAGACGATCACATAATAAAGAAACAACATTCTGTAGCCCAGCAGTCTTCTTTTGCATGGACAAAAAATATGTAGTTGATAATAATTAATAGATGACAATGTATTTGAAGCAAATAACTGGTATTTCTTTTTTTAAAAAAAGAAATTCAAATCGTCATAATGTAATAATAATTATAAAGAACAATGTAACGTTGTCCTTCAAAAAAAAAAAAAAATAGAAATGAAAGACATGATTAATAAAATGATTTGAATAAAAATGATTTGAATTTTCCAGAATAGAGGTTTTCAGAAAAACAGGAGGGGGTCCCACAATAATAATTCATACTACACCTTAGTAAATAGAACTATACTTTCCATTTTTTATTTAATTAAAAAAAACGGTAACATCAATGACAGTTGCTTTTAATGGAATACAACAACAATGACCAAAATGTATGAATATGAAAAATAAAGTCGAATATTGTAAAGGGCTAACATAACGCTGCATAACAAGATCCATTCGTTATCCATTATATCTATTGGGGATTAGCTTTCTATAACCAAAATCAATTTGAATTTCCTTTATAAAAGAAATAGGAGAAAAGTATTCTGAACTCTATGAATACATTTTACTATTCCAAAGAATTTATCCGGTTTTGTATTACATTGAAACCAATGTACAAGTATTTATTTCAATACAAAAATCGACTAAAAATAGAAAAGCTGTCTCAGGTTTTTAAAGATTATCTCTATAATTAGTGAAAAAGCAAATTAAAATTAAAACTTGCTATATATTTCTGATACTGGTATAAAAGGTCCTAAATATATTTTTTAAACTATATAAGTTATAAGTTTAAATTTGAATTAAAAAAATAGTTACATTTTTTTTTTGAGTTATGAAAAACATTTCTTAAGTAACTTATACCATATTTATACTTTTCTAAAAGTCTTTATAGGCTTTAGTATAGTGCAAAAAAGTTTCAAAAAATTAAAATTTGGGAGAACCAGAGTATCTCAAATTCAACCAATTTTTTTACAACGCTATAATTTATGGCTTAATTTTTCAAATCGTAAAGCTGGATTTTTTAAAACTTTGTAATAGAAATTTCTGTTCTCCGATATTAGTTGAACAAAAATAGCAAAAAAATGTGGGAAAAATCCTTTTTTGGGAATTTTTGAAAAACAATATAATGTTAGTAGTTAAGTATCAAAATTTATTTAAAGATCAAAATTTAATATTTTGCAAAAAACAATTCAATACTTTCATGGCTAAAAACTTCAACGCAAAAAGTGTGCAATGACAGAATACACTTGTAGTGATATTAAAGCCCTTTGGGGTTTTGAGTTTTTTCTTTAAAATAAAGTTGAAATTTTCAAAGAGATTTAGCAATTTCATTAGTAAAATAAGAATTCTGTTAATTTAGGGGAAAATACGCATTCATATTCCGACAACCCGATAGATTTAATTTTAGATTTGAATTCTTTCTGTGGAACTTTAAAGATAAAACTAACTAGTTTTAAAGATAAAACTAACGTTTTAGGTTTTTAAATTTTGTTAGTCATTATTAAATATATTTATTAAAAAGTTAATTAAAAAACAAAAAGTACACCGCACTAAATGAAAGGACAAAATCAAGATGAAACTCAATTGGAAACGTCTTACGAAACCATTCGGTGTTAATTTTAATCCTAAATAAACATTGAACATTATTATATTAACTATAAAAAATTATAAGGAATGAAATACTTAAGTTATAAAAGACATTTTGCAATGTCAATTTTAAATCGAGTTTTTTGCATATTTTATAAATTTTTTATAAATCAACAATTTTTTCCCTTTGTTAAATATTGAAATTTTAAAACTATTATGACTTATTGTTCTTATTAAAATTTTATTATTCTTTAATAATGATGCAATGTGTGTTATCATGAAACTTAAAGAAAAAAGTCCAGTCCTGCGATGGTATTCAGAACATATGAAAAATGTTTTCAGTTTTTTTAAATTAAAATATATATTATTTGCAAATAATATCATAAATTAATTTGAATTTTTTTGTATTTTTACTCATAACAGTTTATGCCGATTATAATTAATAATATTACTATAAAAAAATAGAATCACTATGAATTAAATGTATCAATGACATCTTCTTCTTTTTGAGGGCTTATTTTTATAGTTTTAGCTCGAGACCGTTTAATTTTGAACCGTACTATATAAATGTATCCACAAATTTTAATATCCTATTAATTACTTAATAATCTTTTATTATTTCTTTTAAATGTGATCATATAAAAATATTTATGTATTATATATACGTATATGTATAATAAAATCAGAAATATAATTTACAAATTATTTCCTATAGATTCAATTTCATCTAAAAAGTATATCATATCTTTTTCAGTTAAACAAGAGTTTTGCAAAACTATTCGGAAAAAATTTGGTAAATTATGCAAAGGTTGATATGTAACCATCATTGATCCCTTCTTAATCATGCCTTCCTTTATTTTTGGAGCTACTTTATGAAGTTCGCTATAGAATTTTTCATTTCTTTCCATGTCTCTTAAACTTGGTGGCAGATACCAGAAACTAATATTGGTGCACTCAGGTTTATCCAAGACAAGTTCAAAGCCAGATCTCTCGCGTATTGCTTTAGTTAAAAACTCTGACATTTTAAATAGTTGATTCACATGTTCCTCAAGACCTTTGGTACCTTTAGCTTTCCACATAAACCAAAATTTGAAAACATCAGCTCTACGACCACATTGAATATGTTTGTCACCAGTATCGTAAGAGGTATCGTAAAATTTGTCCTTTTGAAATAGATATGTTGCGTTTGTTGAATGACATGAAGAAAGAATATCCTTGTGTCGAGTCAAAAATGTTGAGCACTGCTGTGAGGCTGTTAACATTTTATGGGGATTCCATGTTACAGAATCGGCTCTAAAAATCATAATAACATTTTGGTGTAATATAATATTTAATACAAATTATAATTTCATGTACAAATAAAAATAAATTTACCTTTCAATTCCGCTTAAAAGATGACGATATTTTGGACTCATTAACGCGCCACCACCCCAAGCAGCATCTACATGCATCCACATTCCATGTTTATTACATAAATCAGCTATACTATTTAAATCATCAAATGCTCCGAGGACTGTAGTGCCAGATGTAGCTGATATCATCATTGGCTCACAATTGTTATTTACACATAATTCAATTTTATTCTTTAAATCTTCAATATCAATTTTTCCAACTTCGTTAGTTTTTATTTTGCATACATTTTCACTGCCCAAGCCCATAAACATGGCTAATTTCTCAACGGAATAATGTGAATCTTCTGAAGTAAATATTATTTGCCTTTTTGACCCAAACAATCCAGTCACCTATAAATTATATTTTTTTAATAATAGATTTATAAATCACCTTCCGATTGTATGAGAATAATTAGATTTTAATAAAAATAAGAATGTTATAGTCTGTCAAAACTGATCGTCGTAATGTATTTATAAAGTATAAATTTTTAATGAACGGATTTAGATTTAAATGAATTAGAATAGACTCCTTTCTTCATCCAAAATTATAATACCAAGTTTTAACGTTAGAGTATTCACAACGTTAAATTGTTTCATTAAGTGGTTTTGTGTCGATCGGAATACTTTATGGGGGAACTAACGTAATTTTTCTATGCGTTTCATTTATCTGCACAAACGCATAGTACTCAACCAATTATGCTGGTGTAGGATATAAATATATGATTCACAAAAACATAACTTTTACATAAAAAATCAAGAGAATTGTATACTGATCATTAAGAAAAATATGTATGTAAGTATATTTACACATACATATCATTAAATTATAAAATCCTCAATCTATGCATAATAAACATTTATTTACCTTTGAATTTGGTGATTTGTAATAACGAGCACAACTAATTGCGTAACCATTTGCAATTGAACCTCCGGGACAAAATATACCATCACCGCAACCGTTATTAGGAAAACCAACTATACGACGCATTTCAGATAAAACCTCTTCCTCCATGAGTGTAAATACCGGAGCTACCTCGTATGTATAGACACTGGGATTTAAAGCATCAGTCAACCACTGTCCAATTAAAGCATAAGGATCGAGACCCGAATACAATTGATTTATGAAATATGGATGTCCGGTTTTAACCGAAAATTCAATTGTTTTGTGTAATAAATCAAATAAAGTGTGCTTTGATTCTGCCTCATTTTTTAACTTGAAATCAAAAATTTTTCTCAATTCCTCTGGTGAATGCCATCGGACAACCTTATTTGAGCGATTAGTACCTTCGAGCACGGCCATTTTTATTATTTCATCAACACACATACGTATAAATCTTTCACTTTCTGGATCTGGATGACTCGGAATGAGACAGTTAACCGAACAAGAATTCATTTTATCAATATTATCTTGTAACTTGCCAAGTTGTTTAATGAATGTGTCTCTATTTTCTTCCGTTGACAAAGCGCCACTATTTTTGCGATTTACATTCAAAGTGTCACTGTCAAGAGCGGTTGTTGCATTAATGGGTGAAGGTACTATAGGATGTAATAAATTAAATGTATTTACTACGGAAGAATTTCGTGCCAATTCATTAGAATCGACGACAACATCATCGCGCACAGCTTGTTGCTTAAATATAGAATCATTGTATTGTTTAGTATTATTGTTTAGCTTTTGTTGTTGCTGCTGCTGTTGTATTTGATGATGATGACGATGATGGCTATGATGGTTATGAAGAACACTCTCGCTGGCTAGCATTTTAATAAAAATAAGCAATTTTAAATTTGTTTCAACAATGTACAACAAAAACAATAACAACAGTATTGATAGAAACAAACAAACAATCAAACAGTTTGTACGTAACGTTAATTTTCCAAGTTGATTGAGTAATTATTTTTCATTAATCCAATTACTTAAAAATATTCAAACAATGCACAAATATACATAAATATGCATAAATATATTTGAGCTTCCTTTTATAATAAACAAAATATTTAAAAAAAATTGTTGTTGTTGCTGTTGATGATGTTGTTGTAGTTGTTGCTAACGATGTTAACAGTTATCGATGGATTATCGCACTGTCCCTAACAAAACAATAACCGTTGCTTTTATAAATATCTGTTCTGTTGTACTGTACGTCCCCGTTAAACCGGTACAGCTTGCTGTTAATCAGTTAAACATTCTCTTGTAATCGTCATAATTAAAAAAACACAAAATAAAAAAAGAAACGATGCTACTTCTGACGTATCGGAAGGTTTTTTCTTATATTTATTTTGTATTATTTTTTATTGAAAAATTTATTATCTTATAATTGTGGGAATGAACAACACCTGCACTTCCAGCTAAATTTAAAAGTAAAGAACAATAACAAACAAAATAAAATTAATATTAATAATAATAATAATAAAAATATGCAGTATTTTAAATTCCATTGAATTTTAACGAATGTAATTAGTGATTTTTTTGGTCGACAAATTTGTTTATATTACCATTATTTTATCTAAGTATACATATGATTACAATAACATAGTTTGTAAATAGTTAGTTACTATAATTAAGTCAGTTAGATTAATTTTAGTAGGTTGTAGTCATTGAATTAATCAGGCTCATGTAAAGTAATTAAAATAATTTAAATAAAATTAAATACCTGTAGATGAAACTGGAAAAAATAATTATTTTTTATTAGTTCCTCTGAATAAAAATTGGGATTACAAAAAATATTATATTCATTTTATAGTCACATGTATAGATATATTTTTGTATTAAAAATTTACTTTATAGACCAATTTTGTTACAAGCTTTTTTAATGTACAGAGACGATTAGATATGGTCACATACTGATCAGAAATGCAGCACAAACTTTATTGAAGTAATTTATGTAAAATATTAAGTAAACCATTCTTGAACGAAATCTTTTAATACAATTTTACTGAACATAAATACACATATTTACTATGTTATTTGGGGTAAAATAAATGCTTTTTCCCACCACATCGTTGGAAACATTGTTGATTTGACATTGGCGAAAATTTTGTCTTTCAGATATTAATTTATAATTTGTACAACAACCATTTTTTACTTACTTTTCAATAGTAAAATTTTAAGGGAAAAATCTGCTTTTACTGCGGAACAATGTTGAATTAACATTCTTTTAATCTGTGAAGAAAAAAATGTTAATTCAACATTGCTTCACATTAAAATCTGTTCCTTAAAATTTTACCACCAAAAAGTCATTTTAAAAAGTTATTGTTGAATAATTTTATAAAATAGTATCGAAGGTTCTAACATATGCAATAATACTTCACCCCCAAAGTTATAAACTTTGTTTAAAATTCAATTTTTAAATCAACTATGTTCAACTTTGCATTTCTGTTTTTTCTGTGTAAATCGATCTATAAATAACTTAAATCTCACAAAAATACGAGTATTATGAAGATATATTGTAATGGAATGCCCCTCGTAAAAAGTTTTGCTTTTGGCGTTTATAACAATTTTAGTTCATTTTGACATACTTTAGATAAAAGTTTAAATTTTGAAATTCGCAATTTTAGACCACTATGAAAATTTGATGGGACATTATTATATTAAGCAAAAACTTTTCAATCTAGGATGATGCTTTAAAATGATATATATATATATATATATATATATATATATATATATATATATATATATATATATATATATATATATATATATATATATATATATATATATATATATATATATATATAATAATAAAATAAAAACAATAAATCAAAACATTATTACTATTATTGCCCTGTTTGTAAAGAAACAGAACTCAAGAGGTAAAATTGTTCTCTTCTCCGTAATTTCATTTTTGAACTACACAGTAGTAAAAGCAAGAAATCATTTTATTTCATAAATGCAATATAGATTATATTTTTATTTAGAAAGAACCAAGACATTTTCGCCTTGAAAATAACATTATAAATTACATAAAATCACACAAATACTGACAAACATTGAAGCCAACAACTTTGCCAATATAAAGCACAAACTCCAAACCAACAGTACATTGAAGTCGTGCTGATCCATCCATCACGTTATTTTCACCGCTGACAAAAGCAAGCAATTTTAAATGAACCAATGTAGAAATTTGCGACAGGAGATTACATGAGAGGCCAACCTTTTCATCATTAATAGCATAAAAAATCGCCAATAAACGGTCAATACTAAACGATTTTGGACCCAGAGATGTAGACATTTTCTCATATACCTACAAATGTATGAAATAATAATTATAAAAGTTCCCTATATATTGATTGATTGATTGATTGATTGATTTACCTTTGCTTTTGCGTTAACAGTTTGCATACGTTTTCGTTGCTTTCCATGATGTTTAACAAACAACCTTTTATCTTCTTTTGCAGAATTATGGCTAGCTAGGAATGCGGCAATTAATAAATACTTTCCATAAAAGGGTAACTCCAGGGACTGAGCTATTTTCCGTATACTTTGATCTGAACAGTTGACATCAGAATGAACTACTGGACCCTTGATAAAAATTATTTGTTATATAGTTATATTTAATTACATTCATTATAATTAATATATTTAATAAATCTAAGAACGGAATCTATATATAATTATCAAAGTATCAAATTTGGATTGAAGAAGAAAATCTAGAGAAAATATTACTATTTGCTGAAAAACATAAATTTTTCACATAAAAGTTTTTCTAATAATATGCGATTTTTTAAAATATTTCATGAAAGTCTTAATCAAGTGAATTTTTATAAAGTATAGGTAATAAATAAAGGTTTACTGTATATATTACAAAATAAAATATTTACGTTTTTTACTGATTTGTCGTATCTCATGTAAACACACGATAATGCTGTTCGAAGTGGAGCTGCAACATTACGCCAAAGTTTAGAAATATCAGTTATTTCTATAGATCCATTTAATACAGGTTCCATATAAGTTATAAAACAATTACAAGCTGTAATTTTAAGTTCTGGAACATCACGGCAAGCTTTGTAAAAAACACTTAAAAATACATTCAAGTAATTAATAAAAAAGCCATAATTTATTTTATTTATTATATCTAGTTGTTTTTCCAATTCTTTATTACTGTTGTTTTCTTGTTCATATACATGCTGTTCCTTTATATGGCTGTTTAGAATTTGTTTAGCTACATCAAATTGTTCACTAAGAATTTTTAAGGTTTCCGATTTGGAATATTGGGGACAATGTAACAATATAACTTCGGTTAATCCAGTTTTAGTGTAGTATTTTTCAAATGGTATTTGCGATATGAGGATAACACATATATTAAGTCCAGTCATCTCCTGTAATCGTAGAAACGACGGAATGATATTTACATCCATATCACGTAAGCGATCAGCATTGTCCAATGCCACAACATATCCTTCATCTTGACCACTTTTATTGACATTTCTCAAAATTTCCACAAATTCTTTAAGGGTCTCACATCGTAAATTTGGATTCTCTTCACCATTATAAAGTAATTTATCCAAAATGTTTTCAAAAAGAATTTTTGAAATATAACAATCAACGCAATTAACATGAACTCCATGGATTTTGTTGTCTTTCTTAGCAACACGTAAAAAATCTTTAACAATTGCTGTTTTCCCAGTACCAGCATTACCATATACAAAAATTGCCGGAGGAAAACATTCTTCTTTATTTGATATTAATTCAATTAAATTTTTAATAAAGCTATTGCGACAAGGATATTTACTTTCCAAATATTGTTTCATTGTATTTTCTTACACGCGCATAAATTTTCTTTCGTTCAAAACTACTGCATTAAACTATTAAAACAATTAAAATTAACTCACACAGGAGAATATTTCCCTGCATTTTAATCAAATTTTAATGCTCTCACAATTACCACCCATTACACAAACATCACAAAATACTCAGAAGTGTCAACAATGACAACTCAAGTTTTCAATATTAAAAAAAAAAAAACTTTTTCTTCTGTTCATGTTCATGTGCAAAAGAGATAGCCTTACAAATACAAAATCTAAAAGTAACTTGTGACCTCAGTACTGCAAGAAAAGGTAGTCTCGGCAGAAAAACAAACTTAAATTGACTGGTCATTGATTACCTACTGATGAAAGCCATCGTTGCGTAGCAAAACGTTTCTATTACATTTTTAAGGAGAATATGAAAAAAATGATAGAAATTTTTTATACGTGTGATCATGTATTGAAGGATTTTGCCTATTAAAGAAATATATATTTGTACTACTCACTCTAATATTATTTACTGATCAAAATGGTGGAAATTTATCAATTTGTATTTAACCGATTTTCAGATTTTTTAATATATTTTTGGTTTAATTCTTTGGTTACTTCCTTCAACTACTTTCCTTATACTTTTTTCGAAGTCTAGATGAATATAATTTCTAAGTTCATAAAATAAAGTATTTTCATCATTTATAATTAAAAGTGTTTACATACCTCGCAAAACTTTTTAAAAAAGGTTAAGTTTGGCAAGCGATTGCTTACATCCTACGATATTTTCTTTAATTTATAAATATATTTAATTTATAAAGAAATATTATAATTCAAATTTTAAACCCTTCGAAAGTTTTCAGGGGCAAGCTGGCTACTGCCTTTAAAGTATTATCATTGTCTCACCAGTTATGCGAGAGACCTTTTGATGGCTACCTTTCACTCCATTAATAGTTTTGATTCAGCCGTCGAATCCGATTTTATCGGTTCAACAACATTATGGGAGACAACACCTATAACAAAAGCCCTAACTGGAAAATCACAAATAAACAAACGAACTGTAAATCTTAACAACTTTCCTCTATCGACCTGCAAATGTAGTACGCTTTGAGTCCTTTCTTTATCCTCTCCTGAAAGAATATCTTATTTTTTATTATTATTAAAATAATAATATTATTATTATTATTATTATTATTATTATTATTATTATTTATTTTGTTTAAGTTCTCAAATACTCAGATAAACATATTGCTCTTGTTTGCTAAAGTTTTCTCATATTGCGCTGCCGCTTAAGTGTATTAAAAAACTTTGGGACCACGGCCTTAAAAACTGTTCGGCGCAGATAATTAGTAAATAATAAATGTAGACATAAATACAACTCTGTTCGAAATTGAAATTGATTCTACAAATACTAATCTGCTTCGTTCATAAAAGTGTTTTGTGTTAATGTCAATGTATTTTTATTTTGTGGTCATTGTATACAGTATTGTCACGAAAGACTCTCTTTCACACAAATTAAGTCACAAGTTACTTTTTCATATATCTTTTGTTATGCTTTCTCTTTTGCACACGAATATAAACAGAAGAAAAAGCTGATTTTAAAAATTCAAACCACAAAATTGTATACATTGATTTGAACTGTCATTATTTTTGACACTTCTGAATATTTTTCTGTGTATCAGTTTTTGCAAAGTGAAGATTTAATTTAATATAAAAAATAATCGTGTAGACTGACCAGAGTCCGCGATTAATTGCTAAAATATTTTGCTGATTGAAGATAATTTGAAATGGCTGAAAGATTTACATTTGGCGGTTCTGTTGCCCCTATAAGTTGTCATGCTTGGAATAAGGACAAGTCACGTAAGTAATTCGTGTAAAAAATAGTGATAGTAAAAATATATATGAAATTCAGATATTGCACTGTCGCCAAACAACAATGAAATCCATATTTATAAGAGGGAAGGCAATGAATGGAAATTAATGGATATATTAAATCAGCATGACTTGAGAGTAATGGGTATAGACTGGGCCAAGAATACAAATCGTATTGTAAGTTGTGCAGCAGATCGTAATGCATATGTGTGGCAACAGAGCGAAGACGGAAAGTGGAAACCTACGTTGGTGTTGTTACGAATTAACAGGGCAGCCACTTGCGTAAAATGGTCCCCAGCTGAAAATAAATTTGCTGTTGGTTCAGGGGCACGTCTTATTTCGGTCTGTTATTTTGAATCCGAAAATGATTGGTGGGTTTCAAAACATATAAAAAAGCCTATTAGATCAACTATAACATCTTTGGATTGGCATCCAAATAATGTTCTTTTGGTTGCGGGTTCTACCGATTACAAGGTAAAAGAATGGTTATAATTATATAGTAAAAGTTAACTAATTTGGGTTTAACCTTAAGGTACGTGTTTTCTCGGCATATATTAAGGATATTGAGGACCAGCCGACTCCAACACCTTGGGGTAATCGTATGCCGTTAGGTTATTTAATGGCCGAATTTAAAAATTCAGCTACTTGTGGTGGCGGATGGATAAATAGCGTGAGTTTTTCAAATGATGGTAATAAAATCTGTTGGGTTGGTCATGACAGTTGTATAAGTGTGGCTGATGCTACAAATCCAAGTACTGTCGTCCGTTGTAAAACTAAATATCTTCCATTTTTGTCCTGTAAATGGATATCACCAGTTGAAATCGTCGTTGCTGGTCATAGCTGCGTACCCTTGATTTACGGTCTACAGGATGACAAGTTAAGACTTGTTCACAAATTAGACAAGTCCCAAAAAAAGGAATCTAGTGGTATATCAGCTATGCGTATTTTTCAATCTTTAGATAGGAATTTGCGCACGGAAAATTCTGATACATTTGTCGATACCATCCATCAAAATGCAATTACATGTATTCGTTTATATGCAGGTGGAAAAAGTGATTGTACTCGCATTAGTACTTCTGGCGTTGATGGTCAGCTAGTCATTTGGGATATTGACACTAATTTTGTTAATTCCATGAAAAATCTTAAAATATAAAAGTATTGTATCATTTATAATATTTGAATTTCTGAATAAATAAAGGCTTAAAAAGGCGTGAATCATGTTTTGTGTATGACTCATTCATTCATTACATTCATATCAAATATATTGTACTGCTACATATACGTTAGTAATCTAATCATAAATATATGACTAATACGCTAACACATTTGAAAACGTAGTGCAAATAAAAATCCACATAGGCTAAAAAAAAATTATTTTTATTATAAATAAATTCTATAGAAGAAAGATTATCTCTTATATGCTTCCTTGGAAAAGTGTGGTACTTTTATAATTCGAATTCATATATATCTCGCAAATCGTTTAATATACACTAAGAAATCTAAAAGGTAATAGTCGGCATGTAAAATTATTTTCCGACTATCGAAGAATTTGTTTCTACAATTATGTATGTGAAATTTTATTAAAATACTTTTTATCTTTAAAGTTTTAGTAAGCTAAAAACTGCTTTCCAACAGTAATTTTATATGGAAACAAAGATTCGTTTTTGAAATAAAATAATGATCTACATGATTTAATTGAGATATGTTCAAAATTGTTGCTAAATTAAAATCTTTAACAATTGGTTGACCGATGGTCCTGGGACGCAAATAGTTGAGCGAACGAGAAATTTTCACGTACGGTTCTTAGGGCCCCGTTTAAAAATTAAATATTTCATACTATTTAATGATTGAGTTCAATTAATTACTGACCGTCCAGTGGTTTTATATTGTGCTAGCTAAAAACTTTTAAATTGCACGCTGTGAAAAATTCCAAATAACCATTAATATTATCGTCTGTTTTCGTAAGTACACAGTCTTTAATGTAAGATATCTTACGATCTTGGTGTTTAGGTGATGGGAGTTCGGAAGCTAGAAATTAAAAGTAATTTTGAAGTAATTCCCCCCTCCTGACAACCCTTTTTTGAGAGGCGATTTCAAACTCACCAAGTGACAAGCGATCAAAAATAATTCTCAATATTTCTGTTGATGTTGTTTTGCTATGTGGACTAGAGATGGATCTCAACAGTTTTGGCGACTGTTGAAATTAAGAAAATGGGTCTGTAACATTATCTCTTCGCCTGTACCAATTTTTTAATTCCATAACAGATTTTACAGACTATTGTGAACTTTCAACATATAACTTCCGAAGAGTCCAATCGGCTTACATTGTTGAAAGACTCTACAACTTCTTGAGGAATATATGCATCGCTAAACCTTCTCACAGAATAACACTTAACCAAGAACTGCTAACACCGTTGACTTTTATTTTATTTTCTATCAATTTTGAAGCACTTGTCCTCTTCTACATATCTGTTGATATCACTGTTCGCCTGAGTTAGAATTTTAGATCAAAAGTATATATACAAATTTACATTTTCAACAAAGATACATCTTTACAATATTATAAAAATTTTATTAAACAAGTTGAGCTAAAAATTCACATTGTATTTTAATTATAAATTTAAAACTAAATAAATGCATCGGTTACATTAGACATAAATTGCACTAAATTTTGTTTGCTTATGAGCATATGGGAATATTTAATAATTTATTAACTCCTTTATAGCTGTTAAACAGCGGAATTTGTTTGGTAAATAGAAGGGCTCGAAGACATGTGGGAATGGAGTGTCCCAACCAGTTACCCGTTTAACTGGTGCTTCTAAATGCAAGAAACATTTTTCTTGTATATACGCAGCAATTTCCGATCCAAAGCCTTGCGTTAAAGGTGCCTCATGGGAAACAATAACACGACCGGTTTTTTTTACACTCTAAAAGTATAAACAGATAAATACATTATATAATAGTTTAGTGAAAAATATAGGTTTAAAATACAGTTTGAGACAAAAAAAGAATCAATGAATTATAATTTATGATTTTAATGATTTTAACAAATGGTTTATTTCCAAATTATATATTATGCAAAAAATAGCACTATGTGCGTCACACGGAAAAATGTGAAGTCTGTATTTGTGAAAATACCTAAATACGGATACAATTCACTAAGCATATAATCCTTATTAAATGTTAATTTAAGAATTATTAAGTTTTAAAAAAGTTAAAAGCTTCAAAAGAGTTCATTTGTTTTTTTTTATATCTATACTACATACTTTTGCAACTGCATCCCTGTCCCAAGGAAGGATAGATACTAAATCTATTACTTCACAATCAATCTTCAATTCCTCCTTTGCAATCTCAGCCACCTAAAATATTTAAAATAAAATCAATTTCTTTTTGATATGTATTTGCATGCATCTAAGATTTGTATAATTTCAGTACATACCTCAAGTAGAACATGAACTTGAGTTCCCCATCCAATAAGAGTCACATCTTTGCCCTTGCGAAGAATATCGGCTTTTCCTATTTCTGATGTATAATTGTCAAGAGGAACATCTTCAACTGCTGCACGATATAAAGTTTTTGGTTCAAACACTATAGAAGGATTTGGATCCTTAATACAAGCTAGAAGAAGACCTTTAGCTTTAATTGGTCCACGAGGTACTACGACTTTTAAACCGGGAGTATGTGCAAAATATGCCTCAGGACTTTGGCTATGATACAATGCTCCGTGACCTACGGCACCACATGGAACTCGAAACGTTAAAGATCCACAATCAAAGAGACCACCACTACGATATCGATACTTAGCGGCCTCGTTTACAATTTGATCAAACGCTGGGAAAATATAGTCAGCAAACTGGATTTCTGCTATCGCTGTAGCACCTACATTAGCAACACCAATTGCAAAACCTGCAATACCCTGTTCACATAATGGCGTATTAAATACACGATCTTTGCCATATTTATCTCGTAAATTTATAGAACATCGAAAAACACCACCAAAACCTACATCCTCACCAAAAAGTAAAGCACTTGCATCTTGATCTAAAGCAATATCCATAGCATTGTTAATTGCTTGAAACATATTCATTTTCTGAACCCCTTGTGAACCTACTGGTGTTACATTTCTGTCTGGATAATAAGTGAAATGAGATCGGGTAAATACAGGTTTATTTGTTTTAATTATTTCTAGCAAATGCTTTCTGTATCTATTCATTTTCAGTCAAGTCCTTTATACTTAAGAAAAAAGATCTTTCGCACACTGAAATTGATAAAACAACACAATGAAAACAGAACGATCACCTTATATTTTTTCATAGATTATGCAATAAAACAATACTGTTAATAAAGCGTTAAGTAATTAATAACT
Source organism: Cochliomyia hominivorax (assembly GCA_004302925.2). Classification (NCBI taxonomy): domain Eukaryota; kingdom Metazoa; phylum Arthropoda; class Insecta; order Diptera; family Calliphoridae; genus Cochliomyia; species Cochliomyia hominivorax. Next base: position 62,554,865 of record PYHX02000158.1, read on the forward strand.
CAGCGATTTTCACAGGAATTTTCTTAAAAATTAAAAAAAAAAACAGAGAATTAATTGTTAAAAAGACAAAATGTACAGTGGTCCCAGAATGCTTTTTTTAAATAATTCTGAAACATTGTAATATTTTAAACGAAATTCAACACGGACATTTTTGAGGTGTTTTCCAATAGATTTGGAAAAGAACTTGGTTTAACTTGCGGATCCTGGGATCGGGAAATAGATCCTCGGGTGTGGCGATTGAAAAAAACGTTAACGTGTGTGGAAAATCTCTTTTAGTTTAAAAGATATTTAGACCAAAGTATAATCTTGACATTTGTAAAAAAAGAAATTTTTTCAAAAGAGTTTTAATATTGTTTACTATAAAATCAATTATTTGCTTCTGGACTATACATTTTTTTCAATTTTAAAAGAATTTTTAATGCTAAGACATTAGGGAAGCAGTTTTCATGCAAGCCCTATAAGAAATTCGTTAATTTTCAAATATTATTCTTCAGTTTTTGAGAAGCAAAAAAATGTCAAAGCTAGAATCGTCAAAAAAGTACCTGAATCTATTGCTACATTTATTAGGTACCCACTTAAGAAATCTGTAATGGGCCAAACCTCTTGTAATGGTAGAGGAACTAGAAACTTATACACTTTAAAGACTTGTTAAATACGCTATGTAATCAACTTTTTTTACGATTGACATTTTTTATTAAAAAAAAAAAAAAAAAAAAAAAAAAAACTAAAGAAAAAAATTTAAAATTAACGAATAACGATTGGGCTTGTGGGGAAACTGTTTTCTCTAATGTTCTCAATTATAATAATAATAATAATAATAATAATAATAATAATAATAATAATAATAATAAATGACAAAAAATAAAATTTTTTTCTGAATAACTATTTAATAATAATATATTTTTTTAATTCGCATAGGTTTATAATTCTTGCACAAGAAATTATTTAGAATTTTGTGCAGAATTCCACAAAATTTTTTGGACCCAAAGGGAGCTCACAAACCTCAAAAAAAAAAAAAAAAACAAATAACCAAAAACTGTCAAAAAATGGATCAAAATTTTACTTTTTTCTAAATATCTCTTAAACTATAGGATATATTCCTCACATGTAAGCGTATTGTTTGTAGAGAATTAACAGGGCTATATTATTTTATTATATTTTACATGCAGTAACCTATTTTTTCAATCAAGTTATAAATAATATTTTGACGATTTTTTTTTTTTAATTTTCATACTCTGAAGAACATGCTCTTCTCAAAATCGTTAAAAAATAAAAAAAATGTTTTGGAACCACTGTGACATGACAAATATATAAATTTTTTTAATTTATTTGCTACATGCAGAAAGATTTTTACCATGGTGGAAAACTTATAATTTACAATTAATATATTTTATTTTATTCTTCAAAAATGAAAACTTACGTTTTATTTATAAAAAATATTTGTAAATAAAAAAATGTAAACAAAATTTGACAGTAAGATTATAAGAGAGAGAGAAAGAGCACAAAATATTCAACATTTCAAAATATTACGAAACAATATAATAAAACAAAATCAATAAAAAACAAGTAAGTAGTTAGCTCGGTGAAACGTGATTATTTAATACATTGGTAGTTATAAAGGTATTTTTTAATTTATACTTAAGAGTGCAGTATATTACAATGGTACTAGCATTCATGTGGGATTAGTGTTTTCCAAAAGGATTTTTATGTGGACGTTATGTGTAAGCTAAAACTAATTATTACATATAAATTTTTGCTTATGTTAATCTTACTTTCACCAGTTCTTAAGTCCTTCAAAATGATATTGTGTGGAACCTATGAGATATAATAGAATGATCCTCGTATAATTTTTTCACATCGTCTTAGAATATTATAAAACTAATTAGTGCTAAATATCGCTTTAAATTTAAGGCTAACATTATTATAAAGACCAATTTGAATAGGCATCGGTCTTGGGCCAATATAATAGCGCATGCCAAATTTCATTAAGACCACCTATGGTAATGTAGGGTATAAAAATGTAATCAAATTTTGACAGAAACATAATAAGAAAGAGAGAACACAAAATAATCAGCTGAACTTATACTGTCACCTTGTGAGTGTTTTCCTCCATGACCCTAATTTTTATCTTCTTATAACTTAATATATACGAAAGAAAATTTAGTATAATTTTAAAACTTTAAAGTGAATTATTTTTATAGAAATTGAATCCAGTGTGTTAAAAAAATCGTCAAAAATTAATTTATGAATAGTAGCGATCTTATGATCACATCAGTCAATGTTTAAAAAGTTAAATTTTATTTTTCAAAAAATAGCAAATATTTGTCATTTTAAGTTCTTCAAAAATTAATGAATTACATTGCACTTTAAAAATTGTGAATCTTCAAGTTCTTACGACATTCCCCTGTGGTATTCCTCTAGTCAGAAACCTTCTAGCCTTTCCATCTCTCCATGTTGACTTGTTCACCTTGCTACTAAGCAACAATCTTATCCAATCAACCAGGCCAGAATGATCCCCTAGATACTCCATTTCAAGACCCACTTATTGCTTCTATTGTGAGGAACTTAATTTGGACCCGACGATTTGTAGGGTTTAAAGGTGTTTACTGCTCATGTCACATTGGGTTTCCATCACATAATTCCTGAAATGATAGTTTCAGTGGATTTCTAAATAATGAATAAATTGTAAAAATATTACAAAGATATTAAAATTTAGCACATTTTTTAGAACTACTATAATTTCTTTCTCTCAAAATTAGCACAAGGCAATTTATTTTGATATTTATTAACTCTATTTTTATTTTTTCGGTCAAGTTTACAAACTTTCTTAATTATTATGCATTAATTTCTTTAAAATTTTTGAAACATATTTTATTTCATGATTTGCATTTTGAAATAATAGCGATTTCTTAAATTCCTTTCATTTAAAATAAGGAATATTTCTTTAATTTTAACATTTTTTCATTTAAAAATGTTATTAACATTTAATTTTTTGCAGAATGCACTTGTTTATACATTTTTGTATTTCTTTTCTTAAATTAGGATAATAACATATTTTCTTTAATTTACATTACGTTTCCTTATCTAATTTTAATCCTTGTGATTAGAATGAGATTTCTTTATTATATGTACAGTATTTTCAATATCAAAAATAACTTTAATAAAATTAAAACATCTTATAAATTTTATTTTAGAAAATTTTTAAAAATATTTCACTAAAGTTGTTTGCAATTTTTTAAATAATCTCAAAGCAACGAAATCCAACAAATTCTTCTAAGTATTCTTTTATTCTTTATTCAAATAATACAAGGAAATAAATTAAAACATGCTATAACGTTTTAATTTGTTTCCTTGTAATATTTGTTTGTCAAATTTATATTCTGTTTCAAAATTCATAATTATTTGATTTTTATAATTATTCACTGGTGATTCTGACAGTGAAAAATATAATTTACATTTTCGTTTGCATTATGACTTAATTCTATATAAGATTGTATGTTTTCTTTCTTTTGAATCTCATAAGGATGCTGTATAATGCTTTTAGGGACATCTGAGCCACAGTGAACCTGAATTCCTTTCCCTGATTTTCATTACAAGAAATAGACGATAATGTCGTCTATTCACCTCCAATACCCCTGTATGGTTTCCACCGTTCATATTGGCAGATATGATGCAGGTATAACTTTAAGCCTAGTCGCTGATAAAAATTCGCAACAGCCATCGTTGAACTTTACCTCATTAGTTCTGCCCCTAGACTGGCCAATTGTGTCGAAAACTCGACCCTTAGCCTGTTGCCATAAATCCTGCTATCGAGATTGCTTCGATCTATGACAGCCGCCGATAATCCCTTCTCCAGATTTAGCGACTTTTTAGTCTTCTTAGACATAGAAGGCTGAATATCGTGGGCCGTATCAGCTATTTGGCTAGCTATGTTATAGTGAACATTTTATCACGGAGTGAGAACTACCCTTCGACTCTGACCACAGAACCGTATCAATTAAAATAAATATTTGACAAACATTACCATAAAAACACAATGAAGTGAGATCAGGTGTTGGCTCCAATCGTCCATTCCCTTTCACAATCTCCTGAATCCCTTTAATTTTGTCATGGAGATTCCTATCACACATACTATGCATTTTCTTATATTCTAGTTCAAAACTTAATAAAATCTTACATTTTATAAATTTATTTCTATTTTGAGCACTAAAAAATATTTAAATTAACGACAAACAGTCCTTGTAAACTTATATCTTAACACAAAAAATAATCTTAATAAAATATATGAAAATTTTTAACATGGATATAATTTAATCTAATGAACACCGAATAAATGATAGTATTTGACAAACAAAAGTTAAAATTAAAAACTGTAATCCTAGATACTCATATTCTTTTATTCCCTCATCAATTTAAATAAACAAATAGTTTTGTTTTATATTATAACCTTTTTTATCTAGCTAAAAAAGCTCTGTTAAGTGATTTATGGCTTACAAAATGCCTAATTTTATATTTAATAAACCCGGAATTAATGAAAAACTATATATTGTGGTCCCAATTCCACGTTTCCTTACAAATCTTCGTGGGATGGGACCAAAAAATAATCAATTCTTCCAAATTATCTACATTTTTTTAAAATTTAATTAGTATAATTTTCTTTTCGTTTTTTATATAAACTAAATAAATGAGAAAATAAATTTATTAACTGTACATTTCTATGCAAAACATGTTTATAAACATTTTTGAATTTTTCCCTTTTCCTTATATTCCATTTTTTTAATTAACAAATTATTTTACCATATTATTCATAATTTTGTATACTACACAATTCCCCTTTTTTGTATTTACTACGTTATAATGTGTATCGAACAAGTATGGCAACCTTGTACTAATAATACTTCAAATTTGCTGCATATGCTTCGTTGATATCGTCAATTCATTTATATTTTTTTCTTTTTGTTGAGGTAAATAGTGTTTACGACCAAAAATGAAATAATTTTCTTGTATTCTTTCTTTGAGTTTTGTTTCCCGTTCCAGGCACATAAGGTAAATAAAGTACCGTTCCATTAAAATGTTACAATATTTTTAATTTTATTTTCCTTTCAATTTCACGTAATAAGAGTTTAGTGAAAAGTCTGTTGTTTAACTCTAACACACGAATTTGAAATTAAAGATAGATTGTAATTTAAATTAATATAAATATATATTAAAGAATGAGAAGGCACGGGCACACGCAAGGCAGTGATGACTGCTGACCGAGAAGTATAGTGTCATGACCTAACTAACTTAACACTATAACGATGAATTTAACGGATGCAGTTTTTAGTTAATAGTTTGTAAGTATAATTTTTAATAAACTATAAGATTTCCATATTTTAAAGGACAATACCTTAAATCCGATTTTAAAAATATAACTAATTTAACGAAAAAAGTCGTCACTACTTGATCGGTCGTTAGGTTGGTTTTAAAGTTGATCTTTTTATTTTTGAATAATTTAAACTTTCAAATAATTTCTACAAAAATGAAATTAGGTATTGTTTTTGAATCGGTAAAGTGTTTGAGAGTTATATTGGATGTCGGTTTGATCTAAGAGAAGTAATAACTTCAAACTCTCTGAACATGAATTAAATCATTGTTATGATCGTTTCAAGGGTCAGATTTGAGGTCACAGCAGTGCAGACGAGTACAAGAAGTGGCTTATCAGAGAAGCAGCAGCAGATTAGGCTGAAGAAGTAGCAGCAGGGAAGATATACAGGACCAACTGCAATAATAGCAGTTGAACTTAGTGTAAAAAAACGGTAGTAAGCAGGCAATCAGTCTCTTTTATCATTTCGTTTTCAACGTGCTGATCAGTAGCCAAAGTGGTGAGTAGCCGGAAAAATATAACAATAAAACTACCAGAGCAGTACTACGAAAAGAAATATATTTTTAACACTCGGAAAATTGGACTGTATCACCGAGATTTCGTAGAACGACATAAGTTGTCAATGTGACTTAATAAATGATATTAAAAGTGAATAATAAAAATAAAATATTTTTTAATTGAAACTAAAAAACTGGTGTTTTTTCAGGACATGTATAAATAAGAGTTTTGTTCTTTAAAATCAGTTTATATTTTCTATTGACTGCAGGGTAGAGGGCACGGCCGCATTTAATAGCTTTATGGCATATATGATTTATATGAGGTTTAAATGATAGTTTTTTATCTAAAATAATTCCTAGATATTTTATGTTATCTTAAAGTGAAATAAATACCCCTCTAGAAAATAAAATTATTGATTGTTATTAGATTGCAAGTTATCGACAAATACTGCAAATGAGTGGTGCTCTAAGAGTTTTTTTACAATTTTTTGCAGGTACCTAGGATAACTGAAAGTCTCAAGTTAGGAACTAGTCCATTATGTCAAAACGAGTCAAAAGCTTTTTAATGCCCAGAAAAATAACCCCAGTACTCTTATTCATACATTTATTATGTTCTATAAAATTTACTACTCATTTAAGCTAATATATGGTAGAATGAAAAAAGTATTATTGCTGCATTGATGACGAAACCTTTGTTCTGGCATATTTTCCTTAACAATATGTTAAAAAGTTTTATATTGTAGATTCTCGAGGGAATATTAAAGAAATGTTTAGGACACAAAAAATAGTCAAAAGTTTTTGTAAGATTTCTAGGTATAGCAAGCAATATGCAATTGAAGCAAAAGAAGTCAATAATTTGTTACAACGGGCTCTATTTTTTGGCCTGAATTGGCATCCTGCTACTATGGTAAACAAGCTCTTATGTGGAGAAAACATTTCGTCCTTTATTTAATAAGAATAAGGGATAGTAAAACAACAAATTCCGTATGGACTTGAGGTACGAAACGATATTTCAGATGTAATTATTTGGTAAGCAAACAAAACGATTCCTTATTCTGTTTTCTTATTCATATTTGTAAATAAATATTTTGACAACTAAACGATATCAGTAACAGCTGAGCTGATAAGAGTACCTTGTTAGTTCTACCATGGTATTATTTGCTATCTTTTATTTCGTTTCATATGTCATTTTTGACATTAAGTTTTCAAGAAACAAAATTGCATGTTTTTTATAGTTTTTTATTTGTTGTTTGTTGTAATTTGCGCCATGATTTTGCACTACAAAGCTTAAAAAATTTCATTGCATTTGCCGACATTGAAGAATAATTATTTAAATTTTGGTTTATTGGAGAAGTTAAAATATCACTGATTTATGTACAAAACATAAATATCTGCAATGAAACGTGTTCTTAATTTTCGTTCATACTGTGTATCTGTAGTGAAAATAGTTGAAAAAGACGGTGAAAAGCTAGATTTTATGTCATTACGTCATGTCAGTAAAGTGCCAGATGGGCCGATAAAGGAAGATTTTAGTACAATCAATCAAGCAGTGACTAAAATTAATACGAAAACTGTATTGTTATTAGAGCGACTTGCTTTGGTAAACCTTGATGGAGAAGAAGCTTTGAGAACTTTGAAAAATAGTATTGAGTTTGCAAAAAAAATTGAAAGAATAGATATTTTAAAAAAGAAACCACTATACACTGTATTAGAGGATCAATCTCTTCATCTACGTAGTGATATTGTAAATGATGGAAACTGCCAAGGAGATATTTTAAAAAACGCAAAAGTTGTTGAAGATGATTATTTCATTTCACCACCTGGAAATATACCATTAATACAAGGGAAAGAAAATTAATTTATGAAATATTATATAATTTTAAAATTTTTAAAAATATATTCCTCAATATGAAATCACTAAAGCATATGTTGCAGTCTTTAAATAATGCAAATTATTTAATGACAAATTCTTTTAATAGAGATAATAAAAATGTACATTATAAATTTTCTTTATTAAAAAATGGTTTAATAATGCGGGATGAACTTTTTAGTCAATGGCAAAATAAATCCACATCTTGGGCAATTCAAAAAGGGGAAATTATGAGAAATCAAAATTCATTAAATGGTTCTAACCGATTATCATTTTTACACAATGACAATTTCCATCAATCATTAAAACTTTTATACAAAACGTTCGAAATTAATCCTACAAATTCTATTCTTTTAAAAACAATTTCCGAAAATATATGTAGTTCTATTGATGAGAATGACAAATTCCACTGCTCCGATAAGACTCTTTTGGTATCTGAATATATTGTACCTGCTGAAAATATGTTATCAAGGTATTATAACTTACAACGAGAGCGCAAAATTTGGTGGATGCGATTTTCGGCGAATACCAGCCGTTACGTTATAAAACCGCACATTTTTTCTATTAAATATACATCAGAAAATAATCTGCATAAAAAAGTAAAATCTATAACCATTAAAGCCACTTTTCCGTTTGGAGAAATCGATATGGAAGAGATTACTCTAATACCTTTATGGGAGTTAGATGTTCCTAGTGAGAAAAATTTTAAAGTCTGTCTAATACGTTCAGTCATTAACCTGGAGTTAACATCGTGTGGTATAGTATCTTTCGAATTAGATGTAAACAGTTTCTTAATATTTATTATTTTCATTAGCTTTAATTTTAGATGCTTGTTATAATAGAAGAGAAAATGGAAACATTATAATGATGCTAAATCGAAAACTTGCTCCATATCAAATTCTAATTGCAAGTTTGCACCAGGAAAGTATGAAATTAAATTAATCATATTAAATTAATATAACTATACATTTTTAATATATGCAGATAAAATTGTCGATGAATTAGCAATACATCTTGAACATGTAATTGCTAAAATTGGTTTACGGTTATATGGGAAATTCCTTCACATAAATAATCAATCACAACTCGAAAAAGAATTGATACATTGCGATTGTCTTGGTATACCATATATTTTGATGGTTAATAATGATTCAATCAAAACTGGACTAATAAAACTTCGTAGTCGTGACACAACTCTCTTTGAAACTATACATATAAGTGATATACAAAATTATATTTCGCATATTTTCAAGGCTTGATTCCATTAGTTGAAAAAGTAAGATGAATTTACATATTTTATTAATAAATTAAATGAAAAATTACTTCCAAATAATATTGTTATGTTAACTCACATGAACATGTTAATATATTTACTTAGGAACTTTTGTCAGCGTGGGACTATGTTTTGATTTTTTTGGAACCTGCATACAATACAAATATTCAAAATCTAATAAAACTTTGGAAATATTTAAAAATAAATCGGTCAAGTAATTAATAAAAGAGAGTAAAATTAAAACTTTTTCCAGTTTTAATTTTAGCTATTTAATGAGCAGTCAAGTTAAATGTTTGCAAGAAATTGCCAGTTTTAAACAATTAAATCCTACAAAGTGGTAAATTACTTGAAATTCTAGCCAACATTTTTTTTGACAATGTTAACATTAAAGATGTCGAAAAACAAATCCTACTGATTTTTGTTTTTTATGATTTCACTTAGCCCTCATACAAATTCCCATCGTAATTGCACCTATAGAATCGTAAGTTATGTAACAATTATGAATCAAAATGTAAAATTTGGTTTTCCTAAGTTGTTTAAGTGATAGAAAATTTAACACATCAAGTGATAAACTTGTCTAAACCTTCAATATGCGCATTCAAAGCTGTGTAATTGGATTATATGACAGTTTTTTTATTGACCTATAAAATCGTTGTCATCGAATAAATAAAGTAGATTGCAGAAAATATAATAATCTGATAAATTTCGTTCAATTTGAATTAATTTCGGTATTGAAAACTTTTTCCATGAAATATGTTAGTCTCATTTAGTTTAAAAATTTCTACTCTTTCTTCCAGGTACACAGAATTTCAACGTTAATATACCCATTCTCCAAATGTGATTTAGAACATAAAAAGTTTCTTCCGATTCAAATCTTATTACAAATAGAATTTTGTTTTAAAGTTTATCAGTTTCCATTTATTTAAAACTTATTATATATTTGTACTTAGACATTTTAAGAATTAATAATAACCAAAATATACTTATATATTATTGCAAACATAACAAAAACTTTTTAACTATTAAAAAAATATCCACATATTACCTTTTACACAAAATATACATATAAAATGTATATAATCCCTTATATGTTGATTATCCTTAAACGTCCAGTATTTCCTACCCTGGTATTTATTACATTTAAATAAATACTTATATAAAACGTTACTATCTGCATTTCAGAAAAAAATACATACATAATTTGATTTCGTTTCCAAGTTAATCCATTGAATTATAAATAAGAATTGCAGTAATATCCAGCATTTATTTATTGCGTTTTTGTTTACTACAAAAAGGAAAATACACAATAACAATGCAATTATGCAATTATTTTTAGTGTTAAATTTAAGCTAAATTAAAAAGGAACATGGAAGCAATTTTGAAAAAATGTTGACAATTATGGTTTTTTAAATTTTTGAGTGGGTTATACTATTTTTTAAGATGAAGATAAGATATTAAAAAAATATATATATATATAAATAAAAAGTAAGCTATGTACAACTTTTATGATGAATGTACGATTAAAGTAGATAAAAATTTGTTGGTTATTACTTTTTTGCTAGAGCAATGCCAAGTCCTACAATTCCACCCAAAATTAAAGCCGCACCTCCAGCAACCGCCATTCCCTTGGCCATTTCTTTGTCATTTTGTTTCTTAATATATTCCTGGGAAATATATATATATATATATATATATATATATATATATATATATATATATATATATATATATATATATATATATATATATATATATATATATATATATATATATATATATATATATATATATATATATATATATATATATATATATATATATATATATATATATATATATATATATATATATATATATATATATATATATATATATATATATATATATATATATATTATATATATATTATTGCTAAATACTTAAATTTCTTTCATACCTCTAGAGATCTAACTTGATCATTTGATTCAATTTCCAAAAAAGATCTACAATATTTTAATCCCTCTGAATAGTTCTTTATGCGAGCATTACCAAACGCCAAATAATAAATGTAATCCCGTTTTCCATCAGGATGTGTGCGAGCCAAATCTTCCAACATCATAATACCCTACAAAAATGTATGCAAATATAATGTTATCACCATTAAATAAAGTACAAACCTTTCTGATGTCATTAGTATATCTGCTACGTACTAAACAGAATGCGTACTCAAATTTTGTCTCTGTTGACACTTCTCCGTCCAGCTCAAGTTCATGAGCATATTTCTTCTCGAATTTCTATAAATTATTTTTTCAAATAGAATTTATTATATCACTTTACAATGCATTCATATACCTCAAGTTCATCTTGTGGAACAACTTCGTTTAAGAGTTCTTCCATAATTTCACAATATACGTATATTTTATTACGATTCCTTAACTTTCTCAAAACAGTAGAGAAGACTCATACGATAGTGATAAAAAATGATTACAGAGTATAATTAATACCGAATACTTTATATCGGGTATCAAATATCAAAATTCTATGAGTTTCTTCACACATCGTAATGATGTTTAAGCCACATACGTTAAGAATTGCACAGCTACAAGATATACCAAAATTGACCATAACCCAATGCCTAATTTATACTATTGCAAATTAGATTTCAAATCTTGCTCAAAATTTTGTACATTTATATGAAAATAGCAAAATATCATTACAGTAAATATCTGACTGAATTTAAAAATGATATTATTATTCATAAAAATTAATTAAGAATTACTTAACCTTTTATTTCCGATTGTATTTTAATTCACTTTAAAACGTCATTTAATTTAATTAAGCATTCACGCTCTTTTAAAAGAAATTAATTGTTTTTCGAACTGAAATGTAATATTTTTCTGACGCAGTACTTTTTTACAGAAAAAAATAGTTGCATTTTTATTTCTACTAAGTTTTGGTTTAATTTTGCCGAAATCTGTTAAAAAAGTAAATTTTGTTTTGTATGGGAAATTCGAAATCTGAATTTTGCTTGAAATCTCAAAAGTGAAAGATTTCATTACTTAACTTCACAATTCTCTAATGACACGTTCACGTTTAAAAAAACTTTTAAACGTTTTTTGTTGACGAAGAATTTACGTGCACAACAAATTCAAGAAAAATTAGATTAAGATTTCGAATTCGAAAATTGATTTGTGCAGCCATTGTTTACGAATTTTGAAAATTGGTTTGGATAGTTAGTAAATAGTAATATCGAACTGCATAAATAAATTTGAATAAACAGCGTGACATGTACGGTTTACGTATTTTGAAAACTGATTTGTGCAGCCATTGTTTACGAGTTTTGAAAATTGGTGTGAGTAGGTAATAAATAGTACTATAGTGTCATTTTGAAAAAATTTACCTACATATTTTTGCATATGATGCATTGTTTAATTATATAAATATCTGCGGGAAAAAGGAAAAGCAACATAAATAATTTTTTAACTTTCATGGTGCATTTTTGACGTTCATAAAGGAATATAAAATAAAAAGTACGAGTGTAATTATATAAACAACAAATATTATACTTTGTTTTGTCACTAATATTATGTTTAGTTCATACTTTGAAAAAGTTTTTTCCTGATTTACTAATTTTTTATTATATAACGTGCTAAAAACAAGAAAGAAATGTTGAATCAACCGCTGCTTATTTCAAGATTTATTGAATAGCTTTATAAGTATTACAAATTAAAACATATCGCAATGGCACCACTGAAATATATCGTAGTGTAGTAACGACTTAAAATTAAAAAGAAACTGCTTTCCGAAGGAGCGATTTATTTTTTATTTAATTTTTGAATATATATTTTTTTAGTTTTTTAAATGAGTATTGAAGCAGAAAACACATTGCCTGATGATGCATGGAAAGATTCATTTGATAAGCTGTTAGACCAAAGACCGTGAGTTAAATATTTATTCAAAAAATATCACTTAATATTTATTAATTTTGTAGTGTTCTACGAGAAATGAATATTTTAAAACGAAATATAAGAGCTTCCTTTAATATGAACTCCAGTTATGAAAACAGTAATTATGAAAACTCTGCAATCTCAGGTGTGGAAAATGGTCAATCTTCCGACAAAGATGAAGATGTACCCAAAATGCCGTTAAATGTTTATTATCTCGATGTACCTAAAACAAATGTGAATAAACTACGTATAACATCTGATATTGTTTCAACTCCCATAAGAAATAATGCTTTATCCAATCCTTTTCATTGTACATTGTCTCCTATTGGTTCTTGGGAGTTCTTGCATTTTAAAAGCAAAGATCGAAAGGAGAAGAAAAAACAGAAAAATGATTTCAATGCTACTCCTATTACTGAAAATTCCGTAGTGAATGTTCAATGCATTGAAGTTTCAAACAATTCACAAGTGGAGAAAGTAAATTATCGGAGATGTTCAATAGATAGTTCTCCTATTGCACTAGTAAGAAAAAAGTGGAAATCAAAAAATCAAAAACAAGTATGTTTTGTTTCTGATGAAGATGATGGAAAAACTACACACTTTTCACGTCAAGGTATTTACGATAAGGATAAACAACAAAAAAATTCGCTAGGTACAGAACTGAATTTACAGCCTGGAAAATGGCGAAAGTCTTTAAATTGCTTTCGAAGAATATATCCTGGTTTAGGTAATAAAAATAATACATTCATCTAACTTATTATAATTGATAATTACATATAGTATATAAAAAATTTGAATGAATACGCTTACGTCCGTATTTAATATAAAAGTATAATCAATTTGAAAGAGTTTCATTAGAAAGTGAATTATTTGTTTAATTTCAGAAAATAATGTATACCGCAAATCAACAATTAAAGAATATTACAGAGGTAGATGTTCTGGTGTATCAGATAGTTCTAAATCAATAGCAACAATTAGTGTCGGTGGAAACCGTAAATCAGTTTGTATTCGTTCATCTACGAATCAAACTCGTACAGGCTCGAGGTCAACATACAGTTTAGGATGTAACAATTTTAAACGCCAGGTTTTGCAGCGTTGCGGGCAACGTCGTATACAAACATTTGACGCTATATACAATGAAGACTATCTAAAATACTGTTGTAAAATTGGAGAAGGAGCTTTTGGTGAGGTTTTCCTTCACACTGATCAAAATTCTAAAAGAACTGTGTTTAAAATTATTCCGATCGAGGGAAAAGAATTGGTAAATGGTGAAGTTCAAAAAACTTTTGAACAAATTTTACCAGAAATTATTATTTCAATGGAGCTGTGCAGCCTAAACGATGACAAACGAAAAACCAATATAACCTCCGGTTTCGTAAATCTTCAAAGAGTATATAATTATAAAATTACTTATTAAATATTTAATATTTATTTGTTCAATTTATATTAAGGTTAAATGTGTAAAAGGTAAATATCCATCACAGCTCCAAAAACTATGGGAGGAATATGATTTAAATAAGGAATCAGAAAATGATCATCCAAATTGTTTTTCATGCAATCAGCAGTACGTAGTATTAGAGTTGGGATATTCTGGCCAGGATCTTGAAGGATTTCAATTTAAAAACGCCGAACAATCATTTTATGCTTTGCAACAAGTAAGATTACTATTAAATTGTCTTTCCTGTTTACCAATGTATTTCAAAGTTATTAATTATTGACAAATTATTTGAGAATGTATATTCTATTTCTTTTTTAGTAATACTTATTACTTTAATTTATTACCTTTCAGATAATATTAACACTGGCTGTAGCAGAAAATGAATTTCAGTTTGAACACCGTGATTTACATTGGGGTAATGTTTTAGTTCTTAATACAAACCGGCAATATATTTCCTATAATCTTGGTGAGAATACTATGACTATACCCACGAAAGGTGTACAAATCACTATAATTGATTACACTTTGTCACGAATGACTTTTAATGACTATTGTTTTTACAATGATCTTTCAAATGACGAAGAACTATTCAGCGCTACAGGCGATTATCAGTTTGAAATATATCGAATGATGCGTAAAATTCTAAAGTAAGTTTTTATATATAACGCGCTTTTGCTGCAGGGTAGTCATAACTGGAACATTCAATTTCAATAAAAATATTGAGATATATATGTAATGATTTGATTTTGTCACTGTCACGATAAAATTAAACACTTCTTGTATTATGTTGAAGGTTGAGTTTTCTATGTTATAACGATTTTGCTGCAACTGTGTGATGTAAAAAATTTGGATATATAAATTTCAATATCATTTACTTAATATTTTAGCAACAACTGGGAGAAATATGAACCTAAAACGAATGTATATTGGATCTCTTATATTATATCAAAAATGATCGAAGGAGTCTGCTATAAACATGTTCGTTCCAAGATTCATTTAAAATATGTAGATAGAATGAAGAAGCTACAAAGGACTATATTAACATATAACAGTTGTGAGGATTGTGCACGAGATTTGAATTTATTTTAAAGATAACTTAAATGTGAAATATTTTTTTAACATTTTATCAAAATAATTTTATATTATATTGTATTTTGTAATCTTTTGAAAAAAATATATTTAATGTAATTTCTATATACAGTTTGTCAAATATGTGTTTGCAATCATAAAAAACGTAGAAATATTTGAATTTTATTTATGAATTCCATCCAATAATTTTTAATTATCAATTTTTCTGTACACATTTAGTTTCTATTCATTTTTCTACTTTAAGACACAAAAATTTTCTAAATAGACACAAACAATAGTAAAAGAATAAATTTACTCATTTAGAATGTAAACAATATGTAAACAATTAAAATGTGGATTTTTTCGGAGAATATTTTGGATTTTGGGTTTCCTTTATATATGGTGTGTAATATTACAGAAGTGAAAGAACGATTCTCTTAAAATTAATGTCATGAAAGCCGCTAGTGACTTCATATATTGATGCGAGTCAGTCAATTTTGTTATTGGGGTGTGACTTTCAAAGGGATGTTAACTTTTAACGCTTAGTTGCGAATATTAAAAAACAACTTCGATTTAAATTTTTATCCTTTTTTCAAAAAGCGATAAAAATAAGTATTTTTTTAATTAAAATTAAACTCTTTGAAAGATCCAATAAGTGCAAATTAATTCATTCAATTATTATAAAGGGTAAATACGTTCAGTTTTTTTTCCACAATCAAAATTGCTCATAAATGAATGATAAGCCGAGTTAAAACCATCCACATGCTGGTTGAATTAGGTAATAGTACGAATTAAAAGAAATAATTTTTAAACCTCTTATATAAGAGTATCGTTTTAATTTCAATTTTCTAGACAAGATGTAGAGCGGATAGAATCAGATGGCAATGTATCCCATCCCATACAATGCAAATGTTAATAATCGTTTAACTGTAGATCTATAACATTATAATATCTTAAAAATATATGACAGATGGGACCCTGGAACAGGCGAATATTACTTGAAGAACATCTAAAGAACTTTAAAACCTAGAATTCTTAAATTTAGTCCCAATCATTTTCCCGTGAACAACTTTTACGTGAATAAAATGGATGGTAGATAGGATCATGAGAAAAAGTTTCTACCATAAAAAATAGATTATCAGATATCTAAAGAAATATTTTATCTCGATTAGTTTAGTAATGTACCTATACAACGTGTTTGTTGGAAATATTTAGAATAGACGGGGTCAGGCAAGTAAAAAAAACTCTTAAGACAAAGTGCACGGAGTAAAAGTTAGTATTTGCATAAAAGTTAGAAAAATTGAGATGGCGCTATTTTGCTTAAGAAAGTCAGCCTACTGTAAAATATGAAATAGTGAGGATGAACTTAAGAGCAGTCTGCGAGATGTGTCTTCAGAGTAATAATATTATTTGAAAAACTATTTGACGAAATAATATAAAAAATAAGTATGATATGAGTATTTAAACAATTATTATTCTTTAAAAACGCAAAAATTATAAGGGATTGACAACAACCGTATTATAAATGACAAAGGTCCATGAACAAAGTTTTACAAGTTATTATTTTGTGTAACAGCGCAGGTGCGAATATATCGATTTTTTTGGAAATAGTTCTGAACCGTTAGAGTAATCTAAATGAAATTTTGTGTTGATTTTGAGGAAGATAGCTCCTTTATGGTCAGGGGCGTGGTCAGTGAACCTAAATACGCCAAAAAAGTCTTTTTGTTATTTTATATATATGTATATATATATATATATATATATATATATATATATATATATATATATATATATATATATATATATATATATATATATATATAATATATATATAAAATAAATAAAATATATATATATATATATATATATATATATATATATATATATATATATATATATATATATATATATATATATATATATATATATATATATATATATATATATATATCTATATACAACTTAGTTGTGCTTAGAAATAACGTTTGGGTTTACAGTACTCATACAGTACTTCAAAAGGTTCGTGATTTAACTGAACGAAACAATAGAAATATAATTACCATTTGTCTCAAAGAACTTTAAAAGTTTCACTTACGTTGTTGTGACAGCAAACAAGGATAACGAAGGAATTGTGCACCAGCAAAACAAGTCATTATATACAGTCAAACACATACACACATTACTTTTAGCGTGAAAATATAAATAAAAATTTCACTTGCATTTAGTGTTGTGCTAAATATTAAAAATAAAAATAAAATACATATATTTACATAATATTTAAATAATTAAAATACAACAAAAATATAATTATAAATATAATAAAAATATTCAAATAAAATTTTAATTATTGTGAAACATTCTCTTAAAAATTTCGTTTTTCACATTCACAAAAATATTCAGTGTAGAAAATCGATACACGTAGTAAATTCTTCGCAACGACATGCATATAAAATTACTCCCTTTTTAATTCTTATTATTATTTCTTGATTTGTTTTTTTTTTTTTTTTTTAATTTCTGCTGTATGTTGATGCAAAACTGTGCGAACATGTACATATACACAGATGTATATAAATGAAGAAATGGATTCCATTTGAAAAAATCTAAAAAAGAATGAATTAAACTCTTACATATACATTTATATATACATAGGTAATACCATGATGTGTATGTATTTGCAGTAAATTTAAAATATATGTATTTATGTACATCCATATATGTAAATGAAGTAATACTAACATTAAATAAAATGAAGAACTGTTGAGAAAGCAGTGGATCGTTAAAATTAATTTAAAAAAAGAAATTAATTTAAATATTATATATATATATATATATATATATATATATATATATATATATATATATATATATATATATATATATATATATATATATATATATATATATATATATATATATATATATATATATATATATATATATATATATATATATATATATATATATATATATATATATACATTATATTTTAATAAATTTTAAATCAATTTCAGTTCGTTCATTTTTAGAAAAACATTTTTAGGTAAGTAATTGCTTTTTGGGAAAGTATAAAAGAAATGTTAGAGAATTGATAATAATTCATTTATTAATTAAATAGATTTTCCTACATATAAAAATATTTCTAAATAAGTATATATATATATATATATATATATATATATATATATATATATATATATATATATATATATATATATATATATATATATATATATATATATATATATATATATATATATATATATATTTATATTAATTTTATAGCTTTCATATGTTTCTACATACGTTTTTTAAATATGTAGTTGTATTAAAAAAAAAAAAAAAAAACTTTCATGTTGTTGATTTGAAATTTGACGTTACGATTGCATAGCCACTTAGCATTATTACATTGTAAGTTTTGACCATACACTGGTGTCATGTACACACAAAATTTTTAACTGCTGGCGATGGTACTTATCGCTTATAGTTTTTAATTTACTTGCATTTGAAATATTCAAAAACTACAAAAATGATTATTTAAAATTTAAACTACATGTTTAAAACACTTACTCAGCTATTACAGATTCTCTCTAATTATTACGATTAGTGATAAAAATTCAGACTTTCACCTATTTGTTATAAAATCACAAATTATAAATTTTATTGGCATTTTCTAATAAAAATTGGCTAAAAACTTTGCGAAATTCGAAATATTATTCTCAAGGAATGTATGATTCTTTACACCTCTAATAGCATTATATAATTCAATTTGAAATGATTATTATCACTAAAAAGTTATCATTTAATAAATTCGATGTTCTTTTCGTTCGTCAGCTTAAACACCGATTACGGAAAAAGGCCTCTATAAAAACTACACTGAAATATGATAATATATTCTTGAAAATACCTTTAAATATTGGTATCGAGCCATATATATGTACGGCCGATTATATATAAAATAATGTTAATAAAAGGAAATATGCATAATATTAATAACAGGTATAGAAAATATTTAGATAAATGTCTGAGTCTGGATAGAATTGGCCTACATTTAAGAACTATCCACGGAGTGGGATAATATAGGAATAATAACCAAATATGTTCCGACAATTGTCAAATTTGATTCTTATATTAAAGACAGTTAAAAAATGGATCAAATTTAAAAACCCTTTTCTGGATAGGGGCCTGAAGTGGAATCTATAGCAAAATATGGCCCGATATTCCTCAAATTAGTTACGTATAGAACAATAATATAAATGTTCCAACTTTTAAAGTCTTATAGTTTTAAAGTTCTTTTTTCCATATTCGCCAAGAAAATAATACATATTCAATAAAAATAATCGTGATGATTTTAAATTAAATTGGTTAGGTTCCGCTATATTTAAGCCAATGCAAAAAATATATTCAAGACAGAAAATTGTATCAAATTACTTTATTTTTTACCACCACTTGCGGTGGTATAAAAAAAGAAATTTGGAATTAGCTGTGGAATTCACTAATGGATTTAAATTAAATATCATATGGTCACTTTGAATATATATTTTAAACAAAATGCTGACATTTATTTAATTATAATATTTTCCTACTTAAAAATTACTGCGACAATTTTTTTATGAAAATTATGTAAAGTGCAATATTTTGGAAAGAATTTCAAGAGAAAGATGTAAAGAACATTAAATAAAAAAATAGTTGATCTTTTATATCGGCCTTAATCTCTCTTAAAGTAAAAAAACACAATTAAATATATTTTTTGTAAAGAATACTATGGACAGTTGGAGGTTTTTACCAAAGCGTTCATACACGAGGTGATAAATTTTGAGTGTCCATGATGAATTCATATCAACATTCTACGTTTTATTTATAATAATATTTCCGTTCTTCCATTATGTTAGAATATTTTTTAAAAGCATTTGAGGTGTTTGATTTTATAAAGGTTTCACTTCCATACATCCAATTTTACACATGAGTCTTCCATGATATTTTATACTACGTTCACATATAACTTTTTTTGATTTGTTTTTTTTTTAACACACTTTATTTCACATATTATTTTAATGTATTTTTATACCCTCCACCACCACAAGTGGTGATGACGAAATCATCTCAGACCCTACAATGTATATATATTATTGCATCAAATCAAAAACTGAGTCGGTTTAGCTATGTCCGTCTGTCTGTTGGAAACATGTTCACGCCTAGAATAATTGTCCGAATTCAATGAAATTTGGTCACGTCGTTTGTTATTATCCTAAGGAGTTTGCTATTTAAAATCAGCTATATCGGTTTATAAGCAAGGAAGTTATGGACCGATATCTGAAACAACCTCAAAATTCCGAAAAACATCTCTTCTAATTTCTTCTAAAAAATGTGATTGGACTTAAACAAAAAATTAATTTTAGCATACAATTGGACGTGCTCCATCATCGTGCAGAAGATCATCAAAATCTGATTAACAGAAAAAAGTTATCGGCTATGAATTTGTCACATATACTTATTTTGATTCAATAACAAATGTAGAGAAGCCATATTGTCCTGGGATCATTAATTGACCCAGCTCTCATATAAGGCCCTTTCCCGGAATATGATTTATAGCTTATAAAACTCTTAAATTTGAACCAATTTGGCACATTTAATTTTTTAACTATTCTAAATATATATTATAAATTTTATTAACATGGGTCCATATTTTAATATAGCTCCCATATAACGCCCCTTCCCGGAAAACGGGTTTGAGCTTATTAAACAATTAAATAATAACTAATTCCATTGAAACTCGGTGCAATGATTTTTGTAGCTATTTTTAATGTATATTTTTAATTAGAACAATCTCGGTTCATATTTTGGTGTAGCTACCATATCAGACAGTTTGAGCTTATAAAACTAATAAAAGAAGACCAATTCTATTGAAATTTGACATAATTATTTTTCTAACTGTTCCGAAGATATTACATTAATTTGCTCTATATCGGTCCATATTTTCCTATAGCTTCCTTATAACGCGCTTTTCTGGAAAACATGTTTGAGTTTATAAAACATTTAAATAAAGATTAATTCTATTAAAATTTAGCACAATGTTTTTTCTAACTATAATCAAAGTATATTATGAATATGAACAATCTTGGTCCAAATAGCTCCCATATTATTCACACGAATTAGTGGTGAAGGGTACTAAAGATTCGGTATATCCGAATATAGCATTCTTAATTATTTTAATTGATGTTTTTTTTTTTAATCTGTCACTTTTTTTCACAAATATATATTTAATATATAAATAACACTAATGGGAACAATCTGTTCAAAACAATTAATGTGTTTGATAATTTAACACAATAAAATGAGATGTTTTTTAAGCTTGAAAATATATGTGAAAACATTTAAAATGTGATTTGTTTTTTTTTCTGAAAAAAACGACTCATTTGAAAAAACACATATGTGTGAACGTAGTATTAGTCCTCATCAGGCCTAACTTTTCTTGATATTTATCACAAGTCTATAAAAAAATAAACAGAAGGAATAAATTCTTTCATTGTTAAATTATTGAAAGTCCAAAGTTTAATCTTGTAAAATTGAAAATAATAAAATGTTGAATTGCAAAATATTTTAAAGCAAATTTTTTTAAAGCTATAATTTTTCTACTACACCAATTTTGATGATTTGGAATAGTGGAATAAGACTAATAACAATAACAAGGTATCAGGACAACTTTCTGAGCTCTGACAATTACTTTAGATATGAGAGTGAAAACACAGAGTGCGTCCAAATCGATTTTTTGGGAAATAATCCTGAATAATAATTCACATATCAAGGGCGGTTAGCCTCCAAAACTGAGTTTTTAAAAATTTACCAATAATTAATTTATAAATTGAGGCAAAACCATATTAATTTTTAAATAAGTTCTTGGAAAAAAGCATATATTATGTATAATGTTTTAAGGATCCCCATGCTTAGAAAAAAACTTTTAATTTATTAAATATGAGGTATGTTTGCAAACTTGTTCTTAATAAATGCTCTATTAGGTTGATGTCGGGTGACTGAGGAGAAGTTTTAAAAGTGTGAGGTGTATTATATAAGATCCATAATAAAACAATCTCCGCCATGTATTTAGGGTCATTGTCCTGTTAGAACCACCATGTTTAACAGTCGACTAAATGAGTTTTTCCTTTCTCCATGTCAAAACACGTGTGTTTGATGTATAAATGAAAAATTTGCTTTCATTATAGAATATTACCTTATACAAAATAATCTATTTCTTAAAGAGGTGCTCTTTTGCGATTATTTTCCTGAAAACTCAAGCATTATACCCGGCAGAATTTAGTACAGAACAGGGCTGATCACCAGAATATTCTTTAAAATTTGCAGTAATTTCGAACGATGAAGTTTTACGATTTTTCTAATTACTATTACTATTTCCCAAATATATATTGTTGTTGGTCGTCCACTTCTTGTCTGATACTCAAATGCATATATTTTCCGGATCGCATTATTGTTTGTTTGTTTATACACACTTAAAAATTTTTTTTCTTCAATTTTTGTTTCTTTTCATTTTTATTTTTAGTAAACTTTTTAAGTACCGTTATTAAATTTTGACAAATCTGTCTTAATGTTACAATATTAAACGAATTTAGACAGAAGTGTTAGTAAGAGCGAAATTTCTTAAAGTTTCTTAAACATTTAGTATGCAGTGACGGTTGCATTTTTTTACCAAAATATTTTAAATAAACCATATTTTATGCAGAATTAAACCTTGTTTTATAGGCTCATAATATTTCAAACTTACATAAAGGCAAGTAACAGTGACTTTTGTCCATCTGTGTAGGTAATCATTATAAATCTCTATGAAATCTCTATCTCATAGATGAAATCTATTTGAAATGTGTTTGCTTATTTCTTATGGTTTCAGAGATATTTTAGTTTCCAATTTCGTGTGGATCTTTTATTAGATACTAATTGATGACAGATCTTTTCTTATTTACCGTAGAACAAATTTTTGTTTTTTTTGGAAGATTTTAAATAATAACCTTAATCGCGACAATTGGTGTGGTTATAAAAATCTAAATCAATTTTGTCTGCTCCCTGTCCGACCAATAAACAGACATTTCTACATTCTCACGATACACTAATAATCCGATTTCAATCAGATTTGACCAGATTCAATGAAATTTGATTTTATCGGATCGAATTTTAAGATTATCGATTTTTTGTTTTTCGACCGATATTGCTGTGTTGAAATTGCCAATTGTGTCTCTTTTTGACTGATATAATAAATAGATAAGGCAAGGGCAGACTCGCATAGTAATGTCAACTTAAATGTTAAGGTATATATACATAACACTATTTAAAAATTTGGTTGAAAATTTGTTTATTAGCAATAATTAAAAAAATGCAACAAATATATTTATATATTTAAATGAAACTAATTTCTTAAAATCGTTTTTATAATATTTTTAGCTTCACAATGCATGCTGTAGGTATACATTCTGCCATGGCAATAAAACGTCAAAGAAAGAGGCGTGATGAACAAAAACGTGCTAGGGAAAGACGATATAGTACACAAAGTTCTGAAAGTGGGGAAACATTCCATTCACCGAGTGGATCATTTCGGCGTAAATTTCATCAAGCTCACAGTACTGTTAAGCCTAGTCCAGGTTTGGATAGTCAAGTAAGTTTTAAAAATTGTAATAATACTTTAAACACAAATTGTGAAATAATAAATAAATAAATAAATAAATAAATAAATAAATAAATAAATAGAAAGCAAGTAAGAATGGTATATTCGGATATGCCGAATCTTCAATACCTTCCACCACAAATTTGTGTGAAGTTAATACGTTAGGTTCCGTAGATATACGCTCACAAATGTAAATAGTATATAACACAGAAACACTTATAAAATAAAATTAGTTATAATTTCAGCTATAACTTTTTTCTGCTGAACAAACTGTAAATTGTTGTGAATGTGACGAAAATCGACTGAGATTTTGATTTGACGCAATAATGTATATATATATATATATATATATATATATATATATATATATATATATATATATATATATATATATATATATATATATATATATATATATAATATATATATATATATATATATATATATATATATATATATATATATATATATATATATATATATATATATATATATATATATATATATATATATATATATATATATATATATATATATATATTACATTTTTTATTCCTTAAAGGTTGTTACGAGTATTGGAATGCTGCATATTGGCATTGTATTCATTGTTTTTGGATTATTTCTCTGCGGCGCTGGAATTATACCGGATGAAACAATGTCATGGAACGTCTTCAGTAAGTCATCTATTTTTTAGTTAGTTAGTTTTTTGTTCTTATTACAATCAAGTGTATTCATTGATACACTAAGAAAAAATACACTATGTTGAAATTTGGGATGTAAAAGCCAATAATAATACTTAACTTTATTTAAATAAAAATTGTATTCGGTTGTGAAAGCTTTCAGTTTTTCTTTCTTTTAATCTTAAAAAGTTAGAGTCAAATGAGAACCAACGTTTTCCCAAATTCGTAAAATAATGAAATTGAAATATTTCAATACTTAGGAAACTTTCTTTAAAATTTGTTTTTAGTGTTGACGTGACAAATTTCCAAAAGGAGGAACCTGGCTAAATCTTCAAGTCAAAATCATTTTTTTGAGCATAAGTGCTCATAGAAAATGCAAACTAAAAATAATGATGAATTTACGTTCATACATTTTTTTTGTATAAATATTTTAATTTGAATTCGATTTTGATTATATATAATTATGTATATACAGTGTAAAGCATAATACTTTTTTAATATATATTATTAACTTATTTCTAATTTATAATAAAATAACAATATTAATGTGAAAACTTTCTTGTAACTTTATATTTTTGCACTACAAAAGTTGAATTTACAAGATTTTTTGTATACTAAGGAGATATTTGCTCTTAAATAAACAATTCAGTTCATTTATGTTTGAAATTTGGTGGATACGCAATACTTTTTCTTAATGCTTATCAGCGGCAGTTAGTTAGTTGTTATTAAAAAAAATAATAATAATCATAAAGAATTCCCATTTTTTGGCGTTTTGGTTAAGGTCGTACTTAGGAATATTTAATAAGAGCGTCTTGTTCATTGTTTCCTCAATAAATACAAAATTACCCACTACTTGTGTCGACATACACTCGTACACCATTATAATTCCACCTCAATGTTATACCGTTTTACAAGTTTTCTTTGGATTAATAGCTTAAATTTTTTGCTCCATACCAAAGTATGTCCGTCTGAATCAAGTATCTTATATTTTGATTAATCTGAAAATTTTCTTTACCCCAAGAATCATTTTTTATTTCAATACATATTTGCTTTCGTTAAGATCTTGATTAATTTTCAATTATTTATTTCGGTATATATCTATTTTCTTTCTTTAGTTCAGAAGTCCTTTTGAGTCCTTATGAATGTGTGAATTTTTGTAATAAAATTATTACATTTACTTACTTCACCAATAATAAATAATTCTTAAAAAAAGGATGTCATTCCCATTTTTCGGAATTTAGAAATCCAGAATGCCGGGAATTTTAGGGACTCATTAATCAAGAATTATCCGGGTAATTCCGAATAATATAATCATTTTATGTTTATTTTATTGTCATAAATGTAAAAACTTAACTCCATTTAACAAAAATTTTAAAAGAATGTGAATAAATATTAATGCATTTCGGTGTTAGATGTTTCGAACAATAATTTTTTTTCAAAATTATATTTATATATGAA
This sequence comes from Cochliomyia hominivorax, assembly GCA_004302925.2. Lineage (NCBI taxonomy): Eukaryota > Metazoa > Arthropoda > Insecta > Diptera > Calliphoridae > Cochliomyia > Cochliomyia hominivorax. The sequence goes on from PYHX02000158.1 coordinate 62,581,102, forward strand.
AAGACAAAAAATATTTTTTTATTTAAATTACTGTGTTTTATTATCGAATAAAAAATTTGAAAAATACCTTTAACTCGAAAAATCCCAGGATATCGACAAATCCAGTAATTCCGAAATATTTTTAAAATCTCGAATCCTGGGATTTTAATAAAATCAGTTTCGTTTACTATACTTATTTTTAAAATGCTTTTAATTAACCGTTATAAATTCTTATAAAAAATATTTTATGGGGTATAAAAATATTGAGTTGCCAGTTCAAGTTTTCTTATTTTTAATTTATTTTGTTGAACACATTCATATTTTTTATTTTATTATAAATTAGCAATAAATTAATAAAATACATACAAAAAATATTACAATTTTTAAAAAAATTTTTCTTAAAATTCATATAAAAACATTAAAATAAAATTAGGATACCTACACACAGAAAAAAAAAAACATGATACAAAATCAACGTTAAACATGGCTGATTTGTGGTGAAATACGAATAAGAATCTTTCGATATTAAAATATAAAATTATGCAACGAAAATTTATAAAATTACTTTTATTTAGTAAAATTTCAAGTGGTAAAATTTCAAAAATATTCTCATGAAACAATGTCAAATATCCATTTTTATATATGAAGCAAAATCATAACTGAACAAATGCTAAATCATTTCTATTTTAATTGATTTTATATTGATACTGTACATTTTTTTATTAAAAAAATGGTAACTTTCAACTATTTTACAATAATTTAATATATCAATATTTAATAAATTTATTATTTATTTTAAGAGAATAATAATATTAATAGAAATTCTTTTGTAATTTTTTAGGCTCAAGTTCTGCCTGGTGGAATGAGGTGACATGTACGGGACTATTTTCATTGGGTTTAGGTCTGTTCTTATTGATATTAAATTGTCTGATAAGCCGAAAGGAAGAAGAAGACTTGGAAGATTATGTACAGCGGCAATTAACTAGATCACGATCTGGACATCGTCTGGAACGAGACGTTGAGACTGGTGTTTTAACCACTAGGCATGCTCGTAAAGCTGTAGCTTTACAAAAAAACGTACGGAATGGTTCGACGACCGACGTTGCATTAGTTAATAGTTCAGCCTCTGACAGTGTTCCAAATGGATCTATAGTTGGGCGTAATTAAATAGAAATATTTTCATTATAAACAAAAGTCATAAAGCAAATGTTACCTTTCATTTCATTTTTTCAGGGCTAAATACTTCCGGTGATATATTGTTAGAAAAAATAGTCGAAGAAGACAATTCATATCTAACCAGTGGTAGTGTTGGTGTTTCTCCAATTGAAATTGAAAATGACACCAAACAGCTGCTACGAAGCGAATCCATAAATGAAACAATCAATATTACAAGAATATAAAATTACGGACTCACCTAAATTAATATATTTACTAAATTATTATTACGATTACTTTTAATGCAATTTATTAGATAATAACTATTTATCTCTTACTCTATTTTCCCTCCTCTCTTTATCTCTCTCCTTGCCTTTCTATCCCTATCTTTTTTATGCAAAACTCAAATAATGATTTAGTTGAAACGTTTAAATATATAAAAAAGGAACAATTTAAAAAGATAATGATATAAATTATATTTTACAGTAAAGACCATTTCAAACTTCTAAAGTATTCGTCACGAAAAGTATAATAAGGCCACCTAAATAGTATATTTTGTTTTTATTTTTTTATTCATTTCTTTTATTAAAAAGTTTTTACACTACAATAAATATACTTATTTAATATATATTCGGGTGGTCCAAAATCCTCCTAAAACGATCTAATCTAATTTTTAATGATTTCAGAACTTTTATATTATATATGAATCCATAATTTCAAAATGGATGTACCAAAAAATTTTTAATATATGTTTTAATTTTTTTTGTATTTAAAAATAATTTTATAAAAATGTATTCAAATTCCATAAGTTTTAACTGATGTATTTTAAAATGTGAAATACTTCTCAATTTAATTTTATTTTTAAGTTTAATTTTATATTAGAACATTTGGAAAGAATCTAATTTTTCGTATGTAAAATAAAATCCAATATCTTAACATTTGCTTTACTTGTTGCTTATTGGATTATAAATAAATGCTACATTTAACATACTTTCTACTTAAATATTTCTTTTGTATGTTTAATTATAAATGAACTACACCTTTAGACTACGGTCTGAAATCACAATGTAAAGTCACTTAAAATTTAACATATACAATAATATATCTGAATATTTTATAACTTTAGGTTATAATTTTTACGATATTTTTTTAATTAAAAATAAAATATGATTTTTAATCAATAATTCTTTTAATAAAATATTTTATAAGTGCTATTTTATACATTAAGATATTTCTATATTCATGAGTTCGTTAAGTTATTAAATTCATACCTTTAAAAGTTTATTAATTAAGAAACTGATTATGTTTGCTTAAAAACAACTAAATATAAAAAATAAAACTTTCAAAAATATATATTTGGTCCGGTCTTTTGTTCAAAATGTTTAAAAGAACAATTAAAGGAACGTACCGTTTATACCAACATTCTGATTAATCGATATGTGGATTAGTCAGAAATTTCGGCTTATCAAATTTTGAAATTAAAAAAATATACGTTCGACCATTTCATGTAACAAAAAAATTTATTACAAAGATAATTTTTATTGAACTTGTATAGAAGGATGTGTTTTGTTTTTAGATTTTAAACATATAATTTTTTGAAGAAAAAAAAAACATCACCTGGGCTACTAATAACACCTGTTCAATATGTTTTGCTTTTGCCCTAGTTCATTTAATCTTTTCCGTTAGCTTTTAATTCATAAAATTTATTGAAAATTTCAATACACAGTAGACGTTCATTAGTACGAATTATATAAAAATATTATAATAAGAAATTTATTATAAACGTAACAAGATATAATTAATTTCTATTATTATAAATTCATGTTTTACTTGAACTGGCATGAAGAAACATACTTATAAAAATAAAAAAACTGCAGGATTTTTATTAAGACTTCTCAATAAAAGTATTTTCGAGGTTTGAATTAAAATATGTATCAAAGCACCTTTTGTAGTTATGGTGACATCGTCAATTGCTCTTACTTCCTCAGTGCCACGCACTACTGATAATAGATTTTCATTCTTCACTTATACATAAATAAAAAATTCTTATTGAAAAACAACATTCGTGCTATTATTCGTACTATAGAGAAGTAATGCAAATTTGTTGTCATTCGTATTATAAAAAATTCGTAATAAAGAGCGTTCGTATTGTTGGATGTCCACTGTATTTTTCTTCTTATATTTTTTTTTACTAAAATTAACTGAGAAAAATATATTTTTATTTATGTTCTCATTTTCAATTTTTTTTTTGTGCGGGAGTGATTTAAAACACATTAAAATTTAATAAATTTATTAAAAAAAATTAAAAAAACTTTTCAAAAAAATTATTTTTGAACAAGAAAGATTTTTATTTAAAATTTAAAATTGTTTAAATAATGTAAATTGAAATTATTAAAATTAAAGATTAACTCATTAATCAAAATCGTAATTTATCAATTTATCATTAATATAATTAATGAAACTTTGCAATAAGTTATTAGTTTCAATTAATTGCACATCCTAATATTTATTCTATATTCAAACATTTAACAGGTAAGAATATATAATATATATTATTAGGGGTTATTTTGGATATAAAGAAAATTTATTAATGGGACCATGCAATTTTTTAACTAAAATATTATTTGAAGTCGTTACACACAAAAATTTTAATAAAATCAATAAAATTCATCAATAGTTTTCTAACAAAAACTAAATTTTAAAAGTGTATTGCATGTCTTTTTTTCTTTCAAATTCACTTAAAAAAATACCATCATAACACAACCACAAACTGTTTATAATTTTATTTTCAATTGATTTCTAAATAAATTATATTTTTAATTATATGTATATGTAAGTCAAAATTTCTGTTAAAAACTATTAAATAGTAATAATTTTTATTTTTTAAGGATAAAAAAATTTTCAACCTGCCTTCGTGAGTGTAATCGTAAAAATTATTAGAAACAAAAAAATAATGTATTAAATATAAAATAAAAGAAATTAAAAATACCAAATGCACATTTATAAAGCAAAACAAAAAACATAATTATGTACTATTTACATACATATAAATCTACCTACGTAAACTACGTTTAAAAATAATTTAATTACAGCAAAAATTAAACACGATAAAAAGTTTAATAATGTACTAATAAAAAAATTTTAAGACTTTCCCTTAAAATAAATAAAAATAATAATAATAATAGTAATTAATAACAATATTAATAAAATCTGTTTTACGTAAATGTACAAAATACAAAATACTATGTATTTAACCTTTTTATATTACCATCATTTTTAATTATAATTATTATGTATAACTAATCTTAATTATTTCTATTAAAACAACAACAACAACATAAACCGAAAATAAAAGACTTCTCTGAAATTCGCAAATACGAGGTATTAACCTGCTTCTTAAATGTATTTTATTTTATGTTATTTTAACATATAAAATATTTCTTTTTTATTTTACAAAAACTATAATTATATATAAAATTATTAATGAAAATAAAATTAAAACAAAATAAATAATATTCATACAAAAATAAATTAACTAATATTTTATACGTTGCACACTGTTTAAAACAATTTTATTGTAAATAATCCCTTATTAATCAAGTTTTGTCAATAAATTTTTTTCTTAACTAAAAATGTTTATTTTTTTATTGTGAATTCTATAGAAAGATTATGATACCAATAAAAAATAACTTTTGTATTAATTTTTTAGTATTTACAGTTATATTAAAAAAATTTAAAACTACAAAAATTCAATGCATTATTTTTTGTATATTTTTTAACCTAAAATATATCTCGGAATCTTTCTCATAGTAACAGGATTTTAAGACTTGCGCTGTAAAAATTCATTAGATATATTTTTTTTACTTGTATAGGAGTTACCTCTTCCATTATTCTATACGCCCCTCATTTTCATTAGAAAGTACTTAAAATTCATTTCTTTACAGTTCTTAAAAAATGCAATACTCCCTCCATCTACCCATTATTTGCCCAGTAAATCTGATATGAACAAATAAAATTTGCAACTACTTCAATTGGAAATATTTAAAACGATATGAATAAGTTACAAAATTTTTTAAAATTTAATAATATTGTTTTGTTCGATGCGATTTTACGCACAGAAATAATTTTTTGTGAGTACATTTATAATATAGAATATTCCCTAAGATAAGGCACAAAAATATTTCACTTTTAATTTAAAATTTTACCGAGTAATTAATGAAACCCGAAAAAAGCCTTGTCTATAACTGTATATACAGTTGTTTTCATAAAAATATGAGCACAAATGTATCAAAAATCAAAGAACATGTTTTTAAAGAAAACATTGTTAAATTATCATTAATGTTATATTACACATTGACTTTTAAACCCGTAAATATTACAGTGTTATATACCCTCCACCACCACAAGTGGTGATGAGGGTATATTAACTTTGTCATTCCGTGTGTAACGCCAATAAGGAATCATCTCAGACCCTACAATGTATATATATAATTGCATCAAATCAAAAACTGAGTCGATTAAGCTATGTCTGTCTGTCTTTCCGCTGGAAACATTCTCGGGCCCAGAATTTGGTCACGTTGTTTGTTATTATCCTAAGCAGTTTGCTATTTAAAATCAGCTATATCGGTTTATAAGCAAGGAAGTTTTTAACCGATATCTGAAACAACCTCAAAATTCCGAAAAAGATCTCTTCTAATTTCTTCTAAAAAGAACTCTTAAATTTGAACCAATTCTTTTGAAATTTGGCACAACTAATTTTTTAGCTATTTTAAATATATGTTATAAATTTTATTAACATGGGTCCATATTTTGATATAGCTCCCATATAAGGCCCCTTCCCGGCATATGATTTATAGCTTATAAAACTCTTTAATTTGAACCAATTATTTTGAAATTTGGCACAATTAATTTTATAGCTATTTTAAATATATGTTATAAATTTTATTAACATGGGTCCATATTTTGATATAGCTCCCATATAAGGCCCCTTCCCGGCATATGATTTATAGCTTATAAAACTCTTAAATTTGAACCAATTCTTTTGAAATTTGGCACAACTAATTTTCAAGCTATTTTAAATATATGTTATGTTAATATATGGGTCCATATTTTAAAATAGCTCCGATATAACGCCTCTTCCCGGAAAACCGGTTGGAGCTTATAAATCAATCAAATAAAGACTAATTCCATTGGAAATCGTTACAATGCATTTTTTAACTATTTTTAATGTATATTTTTAATTAGAACAATCTCGGTCCCTCATCGAAAACAGTTTTCAGCTTATAAAACGAATACATAAAGACCAATTCTATTAAAAATCGACACAATTATTTGCTAACTGTTCTGAAGATATTATATTAATTTGCCCTATATCGGTCCAAATTTTCCTATAGCTCCCTTATAACAGGATTTCCCGGAAAACGGGTTTGAGTTTATGAAACATTTAAATAGAGATCAATTCCATTAAAATTAAGCACAATGATTTTTCTAATTATAATCAAAGTATATTATGAATATGAACAATCTTGGTCTAAATTTTGCTGTAGCTCCCATATAAGACCCCTTTCCGGAAAACAGTTTTGAGCTTATAACAAGCATATTGTTTGTTTTTATACCTTCCAAAATATAATTGTTAAAGAGAGTATATTAACTTTGTCATTCTGTGTGTAACGCTAAGAATGAATTATTTTAGACTCCATAATGTATATTTTCTTGCATCAAATCAAAATCTCAGTCGATTTTCGTCAATCCCTCTGTCTGCTCACATCCACAAAAATTTACAGAGCTCAATGAAATTTGGTAGAAAAAAAGGCAGTTCAGTAGAAAAAAAGTTATTGCCAAAATTATAACTAATTTTATGACTCATTAAGTGTTTCTGTGTTATGTACTATATACATTTGTGAGTGTATGTGTATCTATGGAATATATGTATATCTATGGAACTTAACGTATTAACTTCACACGAATTTGTGGTGGAGGGTATTGAAGATTCGGCATAGCCGAATATAGCATTCTTACTTGTTTTTTTTCTAAATTTAGATTTTTTAAATTTTCAATATCGACTCATAAATAGCCATGTTATTAATTACTTTTATATATTTATACCAGTATTGTTTTAGTGAAAGCGAAAACTACTCGTGAACAAAATTTTGCTTGCATATTAAGTGCTCTAAAGAATCTATGTTGAATTATATAAAGGCTATAGTAATGGCTCTCATTTTCATCTTCTACAAGTAAGATGACAGGTGAAGGTTCACATAGGTGAAGGTTATTGAAAATTCGGCATGACCGAATTTATCACTTTAAATCGTTGATTACAATAATAAAATGTATTGTGTATTTCATATTGAAAATTAAATTCAACATTATAAATTATAAAAGTCATTTGACATTTAAATTAAAATAAATTAAAAAAACACAACAATATAAAAATAAAAGTTGATATTGAAACAAATTTAATATAAAATTATTTTAAATAAAAAATAATAATATAAAAAATTTAAAAATAAAAAATTTTCTTACATTGCATATTAGGTTGCTCTTCGCTTTCTAAACTATTCAAATTTCCAATGAAAAAGGAAAGATAAATTTGTAAACATTTTTAAATAAGAAATGTCATTCTTCTCTAATTTTAAGAGAAATCATGAATAATGAGAATGTTTATGAACCGTTAATACATTTTAAAAACATTAATTTTCCTATAAATACAAATTATAACCAATTTTGCTTAAGTATCTGGACAAATAAACATTAATATATAAATTCACACAAAATCTATTTTTATATTTTTATATGCATTTGGGGCGATCTGCCTCTTTCATTAATCCTATCCGTCCTACATTTTTAAGTAAAACTATTTCTTGGGAAAGTAGTTAGGATGAAATCTTTATATTAATAATCTTTCTTTAATTGCTCTTTAGATATTAAATAATTAATATCTGCTTTGTATATTCTATCCGTACTATTTTTTTGTCTATTAAAACTGATACGCAATTTTTTATTGTCTTTGTTTCTTTCTATTTGCTTCATTCTGTGAACATTTGAACACAAATTATAAAATAAATAAATTTGTTTTAAATGAAATCAATGGACTGATATATAAATAATTAAAGATCCAATGGAAGCAATGTTTGTTTACTCAAATCTGCAGAAGTGATTTGTAATAAAAATTAAAAATAAAAAAAAATGTCATTGCCAAATCGAAATTTTTCACCTGAAAATAAAAAAATCAAAAATAATATTTCTGAAAAATACAACAGTTCACATAACTGTAATTGTTCATTTAATTATAAAATGCAAATTAAATATTTAGAAATAAAAATTTTGTTTGCGAAATTAAAAATTTGAAAACTGCAAATGTAACTTCAAAAAGTAAGAATGATATATTCGACTATGCCGAATCTTTAATACCCTCCACCACAAATTCTGAGAAGTTACTACGTTAGGTTCCGTAGATATACATATACACACAAATACACTCACAAATGTATATAGTATATTATAATATACATTGATTATAGTTAAAAAAAATCATTCTGCTAAATTTAAATGCAACTGATCTTTGTTTATATGTTTTATAAACTCAATCCCGTTTTCCAGGAAAGCCCTTTATAAGGGAGATATAGAAAAATATGGGCCGATATAGGGCAAAATAATATAATAATAACAGTTAGCAAAAAATTGTGCCGAATTTCAATAGAATTGGACGTTATTTACTCGTTTTATAAGCTGAAAACTGTTTTTGGTGAGAGGCTACATATGGACCGAGATTGTTCTAATTAAAAATATACATTAAAAATAGTTAAACAAATTCATTGTATTGAGTTCCAATGGAATTGGTCTTATTAATTTCTTCTATAAGCCCAAACCTGTTTTCCGGGAAGGGGCCTTATATGGGAGCTATATCAAAATATGGACCCATGTTAATAAAATTTATAACATATGTTTAGAATAGTTAAAAAATTAATTGTGCCAAATTTCAATAGAATTGGTTCAAATTTAAGAGTTCTATAAGCTACAAATCATATTTCGGCAAGGTGCCTTATATGAGAGATAGGTCAATTAATGGTCCCAGAAAAAATATGACTTTTTTGGATTTATTATTTTATCAAAAGAAGTATATGTGACAAATTTCAGTAAATTATAGCCTATAACTTTTTTCTTTTTATCAGATTTTGATGATCTTTTGCACGATGATGGAGCACGTACAATTAAAATAATAGTTTTGTCATATGGGCCACAATTTATATTGATACACTAATAAATCCAAAGAAGTCATATTTTTCTGGGGTGATTATTTGACCCAGCTCCCATATAAGGCCTCTTAACGAGATGTTATTAACAGCTTAGAAAACTCTTAAATTTGAACCAATTGTATTGAAATTTTGAACAATTAATTTTAAATGTAGATCCATATAACTCCTCTTTACGTAAACGGGTTTGAACTTATATAACAATGATTTTTCTAGTTGTCCTACATATATAAAATATATCTTGTTGATTTGAACAGTCCACATTGCACACAACTTGGAATAACTATATATAACTATATATATATATATATATATATATATATATATATATATATATATATATATATATATATATATATATATATATATATATATATATATATATATATATATATATATATATATATATATATATATATATATATATATATATATATATATATATATATATATGTGGTAGACATGGTGGTATACATCTACGACGGGATTGCATGAATGCTTAGTGTTTAGTGTTAGTGTTTTTCGTTGTGAAAATTAGGCCACATAAGAAAAGTGTGTAAGTCGAGTGTGGAACAAATATCGGAATCTATGGGAATAATTGGAATTGGGAAAACGACCGGAGCAAATGCGAAGAAGATTATTACACTGAATGTTAATGGTAAATATGTTGAGACTGAATTGTATTGGGAAAACGATTGTGAACGTAATCTTTGGAGAACGAGTCGTACATTGAAACACCGATGGCGTTAGGATATTTATCTAAAAGATATATTCAGAGTAGGCTTCCACCACACACGTTGCAGTTAAGAAGAGCGGGGCCATTAGAATTACCGGCAATTATAAGCCAAAAATTAATCCGCAAATGGTGTCTGATGAGCACCCTGTCTCGAGAACTGAGGATTTCTTAAATAGAATGAAAGGCGCAGTGTTCGTACATGTGAATGTAACAGATGGTTATAGTAATTTAGTCATGGACGAAGAGTTTGTACATGTTCTAACCCTCAACACTCCAACACATGGGTTGATACGTCCAACTCGTGCAGTTTATAGGTCGGCGAATATACTAGCTATATGGCAACGTACAATGAAGACAGTCTTGCATGAAACTTCAAACGTTTTGAACTTTTTCGATGATATTCTAATTTACGCTAGCAAATTTTTATGAACTTTTTAAAATATTAGATATTACAATGGGGAGACTTAGGAGCCTTGGTTTTAAGCTGCTAAACCGAAATGTGTTTTTGCCGCTTCATCAGTTGAGTTTTTGGGTCATAGAATAGATACTCAAGGAGTACTTAAATTCAATAAACATATAGATGCTATAACAAATTCGACAAAACCCAACTCTATAGATTAATTGAAATTATTTCTTGGCAAGGCGTCCTACTACTCAAGCTCAAACGAATTTATCAACCCTAGAAAGACCACTACGGGACATCATCAAAACTAGTAAATTCTTTTGGTCTAAGAGGGCAAACGAAGCTTACGAGAAAATAAATAATATTCTGGTCTCACCTCAATTTTTGATGCCCCATGACCCTGACTTACCGCTTATCTTGGGAACGGACGCAAGTAGTACAGGGCTGTACTTTCCCATCGTTTACGGGACAACCAGGAGTGACCAATTGCATATGCAAGCTGCACCATGACCGCAACGAAACAAAAATATCCTCAAATGGACAAAGAAGCTTTGGCAATTGTATGGACAGTTCAAAAATTGTTCAAGTACCTATATGCAAGACATTGGACTTTGGTAACATATTATAAGCCTCTGATGCAAATTGTACAACCGAACAAATTTCTTCCGGTCTTGAGTATATCTCCCATGGCAAATTATGCAGATTTTCTTTCCAATTTCAATTTCAACGTAATTCATAAAAGTTCAAAGAAAAATGCTTACGCTGACTATCCATCACTCATAATAGTTAATACAGCAGACTATGGAAGAGTGAATAAAGTAAGTTCTACTACGGGAGATTGCGGATATATTGAATTTGATAAGTTTGTACATATAGCCCAAGAAACTTACTGTCTGGAAACCCTCGATTATGCAAATGGTTAAAAGGAAAAATTAACAAACGTTTTGGTAACATACACTACGATTTATTGTTCCAGGAAAAGTCAAGTCGATCAGATTCATGGCCAGTTATGATAATAGAGGACTTCTACACAACCAAACAGAGAGTCAGAAATATTCGAACCAAGGAGATGAGACACCTACGAAAAGCATTGAGGAACAACAAAGTGAATATTTTATTACACCATCAGCAACATCTAAATTTGAAGGATTTACTATGTCTACACCGTTAACAACAGATGGAGAAACCTTAAGACAACCAACAGCTACACTCAATATAATAATCCCAGGGCAAGATGTTATCCTGCACCGAATAGCCAGATTCCGAAGGCCTAGTACCTTGTTTTCCCCATGGGGTGAAGATATGTTATATATGTAGACAAGTTTAGGAAGTTGATAATCCAAGGGGAAATGAACTCCTCGTATTGCTTCCTGGTTATTATCTCTTGTGATAATGGATCTGAATTATCTTCATCCAGTGAGAAATTGATCGTTGTCATTCGACAATGAGAACCGATTCGACAAAAGATTTTTGCTATTACGTGTCTCCTTGAACGAAAAATTTTCGATTGTCATTATCTCTTTATGACAAAGTCCTTAACCCTTGCAGAACATTGCCTGAAGTATGTTAAAGAAGTGAGCAAAAATCTTGGGAGTTAAACCATTTTCTGCCAATATTTCTTCATCTACAAAAGCATTTGCCGCCAGGTATTTCTTAAATGTAACCTTTCAATTCATCATTTTTTAATTTTATTATAATTATTCCTAACAGAAATACTGTTTAAATATTTCCTAAGACCACTACCATCATACGCATCAACATGGACCATAAATGGTCCTTAATGGTTAATATCATATACCGATATGACGGTCGTTTACTATTTACCTGGCAGCGTTGCCACACAAACTGTCCGAAATAGTCACTGTCTTGTCAATATGATGTGGCTTTTCCATACCACATTTGAGGCTGAGTCAAATGTAGTTTCCTCAATAATTTTTCCCTTCAAATCAAAATAGTATCTTCAAAAGCACAATGTATCTTTTTCTGTCAATAAGAAAAACTAACTAAAATAATGTTTGAAAACACTTATATCACACACGTCCGATTCGTACGGAAGACATAGAGAGAGTTAGGACTCATCGCAAAAAAAATAATAAAAAAATAGAAATTCGGTGATCGAAACAAGTTGAAACAAATTCTTCCGGATAAAGATTTTTCAATAAAAACTTTTTCGGATCCACGATGTCAACTACTTTGTTTGAATATTCAAAAAAAGGAATAGAAATTATTATTATTGTTTTTTTAATCAGTTTCTAATACTCATCTTTGATTTGTTACTGCCAACAAATCAAGGAATTGGTCATGGCTGTTCCTTTGTGGCAATATTATTTCACTTTTTTTAAATAATAAATAGATAACCCATAACACATTTCCGATTTCTAAAAAGAAATTTTATAAAAATTATATTTACAAATTTATATTTACATTTTTAGAATTTTTTCTCGCGCCAAAAATTTTTTTCATTAAAATAAATAATGTGTCTCTCTATATCGCTATAGAAACATATATTTTGCGCCAAAATCCTTTTTTCTAATTCTGTGGCAATTTTTAAAAAATGTTTAAAAATAAACAAAATATTTTGTTGCCATTATCATTAAATGAAAGAGACAACAATATTGAAATGGTAAATATGTTTTATTTCAATTTTAGTGCTAATGTGTGATGCCATATTATTTATTGCTTCGTATACAGTCTATATTAGTTTTTTTAATAGATCCAAATAACATGTCATTTTATACTACATCGAATTTAAAAACGAGTCTTAAAAAAAAACAATCTTCGGCCGACTCTAACGTTGTTGTTTTAAATAATTGTATTTTTTAAAAACACACACATGTAAAACAATATACTAAATTTAATAGTTTGATTTGAAATTATTATTTTTTAAGTAAAATATTCTGAAAATAAAATAAGTAAATTTTCTTAAAATTCCTTATATAAATTAAAAAATAATATATTTGCCATATCATATATAACAAGCAACAGGCATATCGCTTAAATTTTTCTCCAATAATAATAATATTATTGGAAACACCTTGTATATCGATTCCATATCATTTCATTGATTTTGATTACAGTATACAATCGAAAACAAAAAATAGTTGTAAATGTTACTAAAGTATAAAAATTAATAACTTTTTAGGAACAAAAGTTTTAATATTTATTATTTATATTAATAAATAGAAATAGTTTTTGCTAAATGTCTTTTAGAAATTGCTAAAAAATAACTGCAGCAACTAATTTTAAAGGAAAAACATTTTTAATAGAGGTTAAAAAGAGAAAACAAGAAAAATATGTCCGAAGAGGACTTGATAAAAATCGATCAGCCCCAAGAGCTGAGTTTTGAGAAATGTAAGTAATTTTGTTGTATACATTGTATACAAGAAACGAAAGGTCTCTGTTAATACGTATGTATATAGAGATTTATGTACATATGTTAAAATTTGCAAATAATATAGATAAAAAAATTATATTGGTTTCAGATCCCGAAAGTCCCGAAGAACAAGAGAAACGAAATACTATTGAACAACTATTGAAGGAAGGTAATGGAACTATTGAATTAAAAAAATTAAGAGAATTAGCGAGATCAGACTATGGTCTGGTGACAGACGATTTGCGTAGAAAGTTGTGGCCTCAGTTAGCAGGTGTTAACGTTTCATGCTTGGATCCAGCTCCTAAGCTCAGTGACCTACAGACACACCCTGAATACAATCAAGTCGTATTAGATGTAAATAGATCATTGAAACGTTTTCCACCTGGTATTCCCTATGAGCAACGTATTGCACTTCAAGATCAGTTAACCGTCCTAATTCTTAGGGTTATTAATAAGTACCCAAATCTACGTTACTACCAGGGTTATCACGATGTGGCAGTAACATTTCTTCTGGTGGTAGGTGAAGAAGTTGCATTTGCTGTTATGGAAGAGCTGTCAACAAATCATTTTTCGGAATGTATGCAGGAAACAATGGATGCCACCCAAAAGAGACTGATGTTTATATGGCCGGTTATAAATTTTGAAAATCCAAAACTATTTCAGTTTTTGCAACGATCCTCTGTCGGTACACTATTTGCTTTGCCCTGGTATTTAACATGGTTCGGCCACAGTTTAAATTCATATAAAACAGTTGTTCGTTTGTATGATTACTTTCTCGCCTCTCCCATTTATTCTCCCATATTTGTCACGGCATCGATAATATTGCTCCGGGCGGAAGAGATTCTTCTAGAGGAGTGTGATATGGCAATGATACATTGTTTATTGTCTAAAGTAAGTTTTTAGTATGTTAATAAAAAAATTTTCTTAAAAAATTGTATATACAGTTACCAGAAAACTTGCCATTCGAGTATCTCCTAAAAGAGTCCAGTCAGTTGTATGACAAATACTCCTTGACCGTAATAGAGAAAGAAGTGGAAAAATTAATTCAACAAGAGTAAGCTAACTAAAATATTTATTGTGACTTAAAATTGAATTATTAAAATTCTTTTTATTCAAGAAAACAACAAAGGTTAACAGAAGATAAACGTATTGCGGATATACGGAGGAAAATTAAAGGAAATACATCAGCAAATGGCAATTATTTGATGAAATATTTGTTACCGCAATTGTTAACGCCTAAATCATTTATTGTTACTACGGCATTTTCTTTACTCGTTGGTATTTGTGCCTATTACTGCAAAAGTCAATATATGTCTACAGGTATTAGTTGAGTAAGTCTGAACGTGCTGCCGTCAATGCGGCATGCTACACCACCTCATTTAGGATGGGTGATAGGATTTTCATTATTTTAAATCTGTGGGTCCCTTACGTTTCATTTTCTCTATAGCTTCCTTTTTTACATTCTTGTGTTTCTTTTAGCATTTAAATTTAAAGTTTAATTACAAAAATTTAAGGAGATGTAAATTATTTTTCGGTTATTAATACTACTGTAAGAAGTGAACTGTGGTGTATATTATTTATATTATATTACATATTATATATTATGTATTATATATATATATATATATATATATATATATATATATATATATATATATATATATATATATATATATATATATATATATATATATATATATATATATATATATATATATATATATATATATATATATATATATATATATATATATATATATATATATATAAAAATAAAGAAAAAATGTATGTGTGAACAAAACATCATTTTATGTTTAATGTTTTTATTTCATTTTCTAAGCGAAAGAAAACACATTTGGGTTTCTTTAACTGTCATCTATGCGTACAATTTGTCGGACGATAACGTAAGAGTTTTCATACAAAATTGGGTTTCTGCATCTCGAACAACTCGAACTGAAATGTCAAAATTAGTCGTTTGCTATTTAGCTTCCGCCTGACTGAACTTTTTATGAAAAATTATACAAATTCATACCATATTTTCAAGATCTGCTTATCTATCCTTACAAAATTTTTCGTTTTGGAAATAATAACCGATTTCTTCTTATTTGTCTATATTTTGTTAAAATTACATTTTTTCAAAATTGTTGTTTTTTTTATTTAATTATTTATTTATTTATTTTTTTTTGTTTCTTCAACATTGTTTCATTTCGTAAAGAAACCTAATTTTACACAAACTCTATTGACTGGCTTTCGTTCGACATAGAGAAACATGCTATTAGTTTTATTTTTTATGACTTTATTCTATAAAATTAAAAAATAAATACTTTTACTCGTTATTTTTTATTATTTAATATTTATATACATTTATTAAAATAAATAAAATAAAGTACTAACAAAATTAACATAATTTATTTCTAATATTAGAATGCGTAATAAAAATGATTTATTATTGAACTGACAAAACTAAATAAATATTATTTTATTTAAAATGGTCTGAATCCTGTGTTTTATATAGTAGTAGTCGAAATTAAAGTAAAGATTTTTGAAAATGTGTTATTAAAACGAGTAGAACATTTAATAGTTTACAATTAATTCTATTTTTTAATTTTGTGTAAAAATTTCCTGCTGCAAAGAAATTAATAAAATTTTTGGTTATTTTTTTATTGTTTTGTTTGTATATAATACCATTTCCAATTAACAAATTATATTCGCAATGAACCAATGCTTTCACGGCTTCATTTGTAGGACTTAAAGTCTCCACTTATTTTTCCAAACATGAAAAATATTTTTTTATAATGATTTGAAATCATTACAAAAAATTTAAGTTAAATCTTAAACGTTAAAAATGTTTTATAAACCATCATAAAACTTTAAAAAGAACACAAATCTGTTCCCAACAGAATGATGAAAATACTCGATTATAATCCTTTTCATGTAATGTTTAAAACTTATAGCGTTAAAAATTCTTACTCACAAAAAGTTAAAAAAGTCCAGATTTACTGATAACTTCATTCCGGGGGTTTCTGGAATCTAAGAAAATATATTGAACCCATACATTAGTGTAATAAACGGCCTCGAACTTTAATATTGACTTCAAAACGAAATTATCTTATTTGTGTACTTTGGGTTCAGTATATTATTTTTCCGATTAATTTCCAAAACAAGGTTTCTAATGTGAAGCTTGTGATTTAAATAATAGCCACAATTTGGATGATATCTTGATGGAATCTTGGCAAAAATGCCTATTATGTCCAAAAAAAGTGCAGTTGAACAAATGTTATACTACATATAAAAAAATTTTGAAAACATCATCAGTTCCACATTCTTCTGATATTTTATATACTTATGTAATTTTCTAATTTAATTTATTATCTTGCTTAACATGTTATATGTAATACAATTATGATAAGTTGTAAGCATTCCAAGTTTCATGTAAATTAAACTGGTTAATATTTTGGTTCTCACCCAATTACTCTTTTATGTTTAATGCTACATTTGAGAAATTCAGTGCCCAAAGAATTCTTCAAACTTAAAAGTTTTCATATTAAATTGGTTTTCTGTGTTTCGAAATATCAATATCAGTATTGATACGTAGCTTTAAGCAAGGTGAAGTTTATCTCGTAGAGAAACAGGCTATTAAATATTATATTTCCAAGATTTGCAAAATGAAAAAAAAAAGTTAGAATCACGTTAGAATTTAGCAATATTAAAAAAAATGAAATAGCCAAAAATGGTGTAAAAACTGTGCTTTAAATGGAGTTATGGAAACACAGTAAACAGCAGTATCGGGCTTGGTCGACTATTACATTCTTGCTTGGTTTCTTTTGCAATTTCTGTACAAATTGTAGATAATAACTATTTTAAATTACTTTATTTAATTAGATATTATAAAAATTTATAAAAATAAAATTAATTTTGAAACATAATTTCAGCAGAAATAGATAACCTGGTCATAATAAATCAATCAATACTCTAATAACTTCCAAAGATTTCCCTTTTGTTCGGAAATTAGTAGTTTTCCTTGCAATACAACTAAGTACTTTTCCAATAGTTTTCAATATTTATGTAATTTTCCATTGATTAATTGATGAGATTTCACTGAAATCACTTCATATTTAGCATTTTTATGACCTTGAAATACCATTCAGGGAGGACATTTGTATGAAATATTTGTCCATATAAACGACAACGTTTACATGGACAGCCAGTCAGCCGGACAAACGGACGAATATTGGTAAATCGACTACGAGAGTTTTCCCGAGTCGAAGGGTATACTTAAAATTGGGTGTTACACCATTCCTTTTGTTTGTTGCAAACATCAGTACAAATGCATAACACTCCAACCACCTACGGTGGTGTAGGATATAAAAATTTCCAATCCTTTTGAATTCTTTTAATAAATGAAATTTAAATTCTTTTTATCCAAAATTAGAAGGTAATTTAAATTTTTGTAATGTATGCTAAACTTACATTTAGTATTTGTCCTAAAAGTAGAACTTGGCGTTCATTTAATCTGTGTACTCGTATTTATTTATTAATATTTTTACAATTAACGAGAACATTTTCAATTGTTTTTATAAATTCATTTAATTTGTTTTGATTCATTTGAATATGAATTTGTTTGACTTCATTTTGGTTTCGATTATGTCGCAAATTCAATGTCAAAGTAGTTAATAATCTGTTATTTTCAGCAAAGCCACTGTCACCTAAGATTAAACGTGTATCCCAATCAAATGACTCTACTAAGGGACACTCATTGGTATTTTGTTCCCGTATTAAAAAACACAGAACTTCATTGCGTCTAAATTGTAAAGCGGATATTATAAGCCTTTGAAATTCCGCTGTTAAGTTGGACAATTCAGACTTAACAAATTCACTATTTTGGCCACTGTTTACCTCGCTGGAACAAATGTTTCGATAAAACTTTGCTATACTTCGCGTAGTTAAAAGAAAATCATCTGGATTATGAAATCCATATTTATGGGACAAGTGCATTGTTTGTTGTTCATCTTGATTTCCAATCAAAAAATCAATGGAATGATTAAGAATCTAAAACGAGAGATGATTATAAAATATCAATATCCAATTATATTTTATTATCTTTTACCTCTATTAAAATTTCTTTATTGTCAATATTTACTAAGAAATCATTTTCCCTCATTTTTTTGCAATGTATACAACGTATTTTGTTATTATTATTTTTATCAACTAATTAAAGTGAAATATATTTTGTGGAATAAAGTTGTAAACATTTTTTCTCTTATGTGTAGAATTACCAGATTGTTTTGTTGGAAGTGAACAAATGGGATTTGATAATAAAATTTTGAGTATTTAAAAACTTGGAATTAGATGTAAATTAGATAGAATTTATATTCTTGTGTACGGAATAAATATTAATATTTGTCGAAAAAATAAACTCCATCTTCACCGAATTTAGACTAGAAATATTAATTTTCCATCGCTGAGAAGAAATCAAACCGACAAGTGTCAACACCAACAAACCTTTGTGTGTGTGTGTGTGTGTGTTTGTTGACAAGCAAAAGGTGCTGAATCTGCAATACTCTCCACCACAAATATTGTGCAAGAATTAGAATGAGTTGAAGAAATTACAAAAAAAAAAAAAAAAAAAAAAAAAAAAAAACTTATAATGTTAAGGAAAAGAAATAAGATACGTATACAAGAGCTATAGCAAAATATGGACCGATATAATAATATGTATTGATAACAGTTAGAAAAATAATTCTTGCGGGTGGGGTTTATTAAAGAGTTTTATAAGATCAAACCCGTGTCCCGGGAAGGGACGTTGTATGTAAGCAATAGCAAAATATCAGGATTGATCAAATTAATAATATATTAAAAATAGTTAAAAATTAACAGTTGTGTGGGGTCTAATATGGATGCTATAGCACAATATGGACTGAGACTGTTCAAACCAAAAATATATATTTAATATATATGTTAGACAACAAGAAAAATCATTGTGCCGAATGGAATTGGTCTTTATTAAAATCGTTTATAAGCTCAAATACTTTTTACGAAATGGGAGCTATATCAAAATACGGACTGCTTGTTTAAATTAATAGCGTATATTTAGGAAAGCTAGAAAAGTCGATTTTATAAAAATTTGTTATTCTTTAATAGTTTTATAAGCTCAAACCCGTTTCTTCGTAAAGGGGGGTTATATGGAAGCTATAGGAAAATATGGATCGAAATTGGCCAAATTAACAACATAAAGTTAAGGCGATTAGAAATTTAGATTATTTTAGAGCTTTATAAGCTATAAACCATATTCTAGGAAAGGGTCTTATATTGGAGCTACGTCAAATAATGGTCCCAGCACAAACTAGTTTCTTTGGATTTATAATTATATTTGGGGTGTACTTTTGGTTCGATTTTGATGATTTTTTGTACGATGATGAAAAATGTATAATAGTATCTTTTGTTGAAAAAATAAGAAAAGATCTTTTTCTAAATTTTGAGGTTGTTACAGATATCGGTCTTTAACTTTATAATAACAATAACAAACAATGTGGCCAAAATTCATTGAATTCGGATAATTATTCTAGGCGTGAGAATGTTCCAAACAGACAGAAAGACAAACAAACAGACAGATAGACGGACATTGCTAAATCGACAAATGGGGTATGATTTCTTCTTGGATTTTCACATGTAATGATAAAGTTAATATACCCTTTTCACCACTTGTGGTGGTTAAGGGTATACAAATTTAATCAAATTTAAACCCTTTTCTGGAAAGGGGCCTAATTGAAAAAGGACCTAAAAGCAATATTTGTGCTTAATTTTAATAGATTTTATTAAAGTTTAAAAATCTTGTAAGGGTAGCAAAATATGGACCGATATTCGCCAAAGAAGTACCAAGAAAAATAGTAGTGTAAAACTTCAATATAATTGGTCTTTATTTACTAGTTTTATAAGTTCAAAACTGTTTTCCGGGAAGGGGACTTATAGCTATAGCAAAATATGGACCAAGATTGTTCAAATTTATAATATACTTTATTTATAGTTAGAAAATGTATATTATAATTTCCGGGAAAGCGCATTATTAGGGGGGAAATTAATATATTATATGGCAAATTAATATATTATAATTTCAAGAGAATTGGTCTTTATTAACTAGTTTTATAATTTGAAAAATGTCTTCGGTGGGAGACCTGATATGGGAGCTACATCAAAATATGGGCCGATATTGTTCTTATTAAAAATATACATTCAAAATAGTTTGAAAAATCAATCGTATAAAAATATGGACCCATATTATTAAAATTTATATTTAGAATGATTAGAAAATTAATTGTGTCAAATTTCAATAGAATTGGTTCAAATTTAAGAATTTTATTAGCTTTAAATCATATTCCGGGAAGGAGCAATATATGGGAGTTGGGTCAAATAATGACCTTAGAACAATATAACTTCTTTGGATTTATTACTGTATCAAAATAAGTATATGTGACAAATTTCAGTAAATTATCTTAAAAATTCGAAAATTTTATCGAAATTAATTTTTTAACTATTCTAAATATATGTTATTAATTTTATTAACATGGGTCCATATTTGATATAGCTCCCATATAAGGCGCCTTCCTGGAAAACTGGTTTGAGCTTATAGAACAAATAAATAAAGATCAATTCCATTGGAACTCAGTACAATGAATTTTTTCAACTAATTTGAACGTATATTCTTAATTCGAACAATCTCGGTCAATTCGGAACAATTATTTTGCTAACTGTTCAGAAAATAATAAATTAATTTTCCTTATATCAGTCTATATTTGCCTATAGTTCCCTTATAAAGGGATTTCCCGGAAAACGGGTTTGAGCTTATAAAACATTTAAACAACGATCAATTCCATTAAAATTTAGCACAATGATTTTTCTAATTATAATCAAAGTATATTATAATATACTACATACATTGGTGAGTGTATGTGTATCTACGGAACCTTACGTATTAACTTCACATGAATTTGTGGTGGAGGGTATTGAAGATTCGGCATAGCCGAATATAGCATTCTTACTAGTTTTTTATTATTGGCTTTTGTTTTTAATTTTTATAAATTTAACATATAGTACAACAATACCAACCAAAATGTGAAAACTATGCAGTTCAAAGTTATATTAGGATTTGGGGAAACTAAAAAAATTAAGTTCATCTCTTTAGAATAGAGGGATAACATGAATAGCCAGCCAGACGGACGGACGGAAGGATCAGTATACATAAAAGTATACTGATCCATAATACTACAATGCAATGATATGTGTGAGACTTATGCGCTTCAATGCGATATAAGGAAGTGGGAATATGGAAGTGAAATAATAAATCCATTCTCATATAATTTAGAAGATCACTTTGAAATGCAGGACATTGTTTCATCTGTAAACGTAAAAGTGGTGGTAACATTATCATCCTCCACCACCACAAGTGGTCATTAGGGTATATTAAATTTACAATCCAAAGTATTATACCAACAAGTAAGAAGTAAAAGTCGATCAGTACCCTACACGACATTGTTAGTTATAAGTGGTAGCTACCAATAATTAAAGAAACGTATAAACCCACCAACACTACATGAGAGCTAGAAGAAATTATGGACCGATTCTCGTAAAATTTCGCATCGTTCTTGGGCCAAAATAATGACACTAAATTACTTAAAAGTGGTGGTTGCACAATTTATACCGCCCGTTACAATTTTCTCATAAAAACTAAAGTTTTCGTTGAGTGTAAAACCAAAATCACTTATAGAGACATAACATAAGTAACAATATTTATTATTGTAATCAATATTTCCAATAACCTAGAAAATGGTCAATATTCAAACCCGTTTTCAATAGATTACACCTTAGGAATTAAATGGATGTCACTTTCCAAAATTTAAGGGTATGAGAGTGAGCAAAATTTCAAATTTAAAATTGATAGAAAACAAATTTCATCACAAGTAATTAAAACTATTTTTTGTAAATTTTAATTAAAATTTCAATAAAAAAAATTAAAACTGTAAGTTTTGCGGTTTCATTATTATTACATACATATGTATGTTAGTACTTTTCATTCTCACTTCTAATTGAATTCATAAACTGATTTTTATTTTCCAAAAAAAAAAAAAAAAAAAAACATTTTATTGAGATTAGGCGACTATTATGATCGCAAATAATTTGCTAAAATTTTTATATTAAATTATAAATATTTATTTATTTCATATTGATTGTGATTTATCAGAGATCTATTATTAACAAATTTCACTGAATTGCATTGGTGATAGTGAACAAATTACTGCAAATTAAAAAAGGAATAAATAAAAAATATATATATGTATGATCTTGATGTATAAAATGATATTTTATATGTAGTTAATTTTGTTTTCAGGAAAAAGGAAAGAAAAGGAAAAATGAAATAGGAAACATTCGGCGTCAATAAAAGTAGGTAATCGAAAAAGGTTCTGCTTCTGTTTTCTTATTCATATTTGTCGTTCTCGAAACGTCTTCGTCGATGGTCGAAATCTGTAAATAAGAACAGAAATTTATTATACATAAGAAGAGACATATATTTTATCATATTTTGTTTTTATTTCATTCCACATAAAGTATAACCAATTAAATTTCATCGCATTAATAAGGAAACTAAAAATATCTTGTTTACTTAAAAAAATATCTTAAAGACACATTTCGTTAAAATCTTAAATTTTATTTTTAGATGAGAACAATAAAGGTAAAACAAAAATAGAGAAGAAATTAAATGCATTTATAGGAATATGATTATACCTGTAGATAATACAGAAATTGATGTACTAAATTTTAAATTAAATTAATTGCCTGTTGCTAAATATCGAATTTTGCAACAGGAAATTAATTTGTGGTCAGCTGGGTATTTTGCTCAGAAATATTTTGTAAATTTGTTAAATTGAATTGAAAACTCTAAGAGAAAGATATAAACAATTATTTTGAAATAACTTTAAAAGAAATTTTTGGAAATATTATTAAAAATAAAACATCAGTTTCGATGGACATTATATTACATAGCTTATGTATGAAAGTAGATCTGGTAAAATTGTGTTCCAATATGTGTCAATATCGAGGCTATGAAAATTGTTAGTTATATGCGAAAACGCTTAAAACCACAGAAGACCCAAAATCATAACGATAGGTTAAAACCAAAAAAGACTTTAAAAAGAAAATGGATGTTCCAAATTTATATAATTAATGGACAAATAGCAGTTTGCATCTATTTAAACCAGGTAATGATAATTTTTCATTTAATTATTGCTTTCCAGTTATAGAAGCTATAAATGATTCCTACATACAAAAATTTGGAAAATATATAACTTTCAACCAAAAGTAAAATTGGACGTACAACTCGTAATAATATTAATAGTTCGCTAGACCATGCTCATTAGTTCTTGGAATTAGCTCATGTTGACTATCTTATAAATATTAAATAAACTATATTATACAAAGAATATATGGATTCGATTATAATTTGGTGTTACTATTGTGAAGACATTAACTTGGAATTATAAGGACTAAAACGTGTAATAAATTGAATTACTCAAAAACAAATTAAAGACTATTTTTGTCTACTATTCCACTATAAAAATTCTATAAATATTCGACAAATTGCAATAATATCAGTTTCGTATTAATATATGGATACGCAGTGTTCTATTGGCAAAGAACCGAGAATTATGATACCATTTAAGATTTAAATTATTACCGGTGATTTCATCCGATTGATTATACTCAAACTAGTTTGGGTATTATACGTTTAGTGTGGGTATCATACGTTTATACAGACGTCCTATAACGCACATAAAAAATAATATTATTATTATTAGCATCCTTAAATAGTACATAGACACCATGGTGGAAATATGAGGTGGGGTCAGTTCTACAAAAACAAAAATCCCATGTATTTTGTTATTGTTTTCGATATAGAATTGTCATCACAATTTTTGACGTTTTCTTTTGTTCGCTTATGAAAATACAACACTTGGGGTGTTATCATATATAAATAAGTTACATTATATTTGTTAACTTATTTACTTAAAATATAAATAGAATGTGTAAAAATAAAAATTGTGAGAAATATAATAAAAAACGATTGATTTAATTATATTAAACAAATTTTTAAATGTTTTTGTTTTTTTTAATATATAATAGTTTACGATTGAAGAAAATGCAAACATAGTTGTTTTTATTTTATTTTATTTTATTTTATTTTATTTGAATTTGAATTTTTTCTATTTTAATATATTAATAATTTATTTCTATATTTTGATTTTAAAAATTTTCTCAATTTGATCACAGTAGTAAAAATACATTTGAAATTAACATCAACGTCTAGAACACAATCACAAAATAAAATGAAAAATATGTTTACAAAAATATTAAAATTAAAAATATATTGAGTTTTTAAAATGGCGGTAAATCAGAAAAAACAAATTCAGCTGATCAAGATACTATTTGATATGAAAGAAAAAACAATCAGCTGTTTAAGTGTCTTCACCATATTATTCCACTGTGGTAGACATAAACAATGCAATCAGTATTTGTTAGTATATCAGTGAGAGCTATGTATATGTCACACAACCAAAGTTTCCCGCCTTATGGGAAATACTTTCAAATGATTATTGTTATATAAGAATCAAGAAAAATATAAACAATGGTATCTATTTTCACACCTTTACTTTAAGAACAAGTTATAAGCAAGAAAGAAAATGTATAAATCAGCAATATAAAAGTGGGAAAAGTATCAATGTATCTGCAGATCTGAATTTATATTATTACAGTGTAATAGATTCTATCGATGAAAACTCAGTAAGTATTTTATAAAATTGATTTTTTTTGTATCCGATGCACATTGTTGCCCTTATAAAAGTTTATTGATTAAAAATATTGTTTTACAAAATAGATATTTTTATGTGTCAGTAATTTCAATTCATTTCAATCATATTCAATTCGATTAAAATTTAAATACATCAATATAATAGTTATTCAGATATTTGATAATTAACTTTTGTCGAGGAAAACTTTAAAAAAATTATAGAAAATTAATATTAGAGATAAACTGTGTAATTAGAACACGAATAACTGTTATATGTATATATATATATATATATATATATATATATATATATATATATATATATATATATATATATATATATATATATATATATATATATATATATATATATATATATATATATATATATATATATATATATATATATATATATATATATATATATTTTTTTTTTTTTCTATTGAACTGGCCAGACCAGATTTCATTGAGCTCTGCCAGTAGATGTGAGCAGATAGATAGACAGATTTACGAAAATCGACTGAGATTTTGGTTTGATGCAAGAATTTATATACATTATGGAGTCTGAAATAATTCATTCTTAGCGTTACACACGTAATGACAAAATTAATTAATAGTGTGGAGGGTATAAAAACAAAAAAATACGCTTGTAATAAGCTCTAAACTGTTTTCCGGGAAGGGGCGTTATATGGGAGCTATATCAAAATATGGAACCATATTAATAAAATTATTAACATATATTAAAAATGGTTAAAAAATGAATTTAAATAGAATGAATTTGTTTAAAAAGTTTGTAAGAAATGCAAAAAATGAAAAGTTTGTTGAAAAAAGTTTGTTATTTTCATGGACATTTATTATTTTACGATATTTTTCTTTGAAGCATAACAACAATTTTTTAAGACAATTGTAAAAAATTAGCATTTTATTTCAATACGACTTTACGACTACTGTGCATCTTATTTGATAATTATATTTTATCAAATGCACAAATAGACATATAAACAGTTAATAGATTATTACTTAGAAAGAAAATTGAGTTGATCAAGCCCGACTATGAAAATTATGGATTATATTATCAGGTTTTCTGATTTTACCTTAGTTGTGCAATATATTATATAACAGTTTATGAATTGTATGGGAACTATGAGACATAATGGACCAATCCACAGTGTGTCCAAATTGATATTTTGGGAAAGGAAACCGTTAAATATATTTTAATGAGATTTCAAATGTTTAAGCTTATCTGGTCAGGAACCCTGACCCTCCAAATGTGGTTATCTTGAGGAAAATGATTTTAATATTGTTGTAAATGAATTGGAACTAAAGATATTTCTTGTAAATTACTATTAAAACTATGCTTAAATGTGAAGGTTATCTTGTAGTTCCAATAATCATATAGATATACGAATCGTGAAGGAATTAGAATGGCAGATATATGATATGTATATGCTTCGTTTTAAAGGTAAAATAAATTTCATCAAGAAATATTTAAAATGAAAATCTGTGAACACTGGTTTAACATGGACATCCAGCAGCACATACGATCATCCTTAAATCGATTCAGAAGGTAGCTTTGAAACATTCCTGTATGTCTGTCTCTCTGTCTGTTAGAAACATTCTCACGCCTAGAAATAATTGTCCGAATTCAACAGAACTTTGGCCACATCGTTTGTATTGTCCTAAGCAGTTTGATATTTAAAACCAGCTATATCGCTTTACAAACAAGGAAGTTATAGATCGATATCTGAAACAACCTCGAAATTCCGAAAAAGATCTCTTCTAATTTCTTCTAAAAAATGTAATTGGACTTAAACAAAAAATTAATTTTAGCATACGATTGCACGTGCTTCATTATCGTGCAAAAAATTATCAAAATCTGATAATTATAAGCTACAGTTATAGGCTATAATATGCAAAATTTTGACACACCCCAAACTCCTTTCTTGTACAATAATAAATCCAAAGAAGTCATATTGTTCTGAAATCATTAATTGACCCAGCTGTAAGCTTATAAAACTTTTAAATTTGAACCAATTCTTTTGAAATTTGGCACAATTAATGTTCTAACTATTTTAAATATATGTTATAAATTTTTTTAACATGGGTCCATATTTTGATATAGCTCCCATATAACGCCCCTTCCCGGAAAACGGGTTTGAATTTATAAAACAATTAAATAAAAACTAATTCCATTAGAACCCGGTTAAATACATTTTTAAACTCTTTTTAATGTTTATTTTTAATTAGAACAGTCTCGGTCAATATTTTGATGTAGCTCTCATATCAGGCCCATCACCGAAAACAGTTTTCAGCTTATAAAACGCGTAAATAAAGAAATAAAGAAATTCCACACAATTATTTTGCTAACTGTTCTGAAGATATTATATTAATTTGCCCTATATCGGTCCAAATTTTCCTATAACTCCCTTATAACGGGCTATAGCACAATGATGTTTCTAATTATAATCAAAGTATATTATAAATATGAACAATCTTGGTCCAAATTTTGCTGTAGCTACCATATAAGACTCCTTCCCGGAAAACAGTTTTGAGCTTATAACAAGCATATTTCTTGTTTTTATACCCTCCACATTACAAGTGGTGAAGAGAGTATATTAACTTTGTCATTCCGTGTGTAACGCTAAGAATGAATTATTTCAAACTCCATAACGTATATATATATGTTCTTGCGTCAAATCAAAATTGCAGTCGATTTTTGTCAATCTCTCTGTCTGATCACATCGACAAAAATTCACAGAGCTCAATGAAATTTGGCATAGTAGAAAAAAGCCAGTTCAGTAGAAAAGAAGTTATAGCCAAAGTTATAACTAATTTTATGACTCATTAATTGTTTCTGTGTAATATAATATAATATAATATAATATAATAATATAATATAATATAATATAATATAATATAATATAATATAATATAATATAATATAATATAATATAATATATATAATATAATATAATATAATATAATATAATATAATATAATATAATATAATATAATATAATATAATATAATATAATAATATAATATAATATAATATAATATAATATAATATAATATATATAATATAATATAATATAATATAATATAATATAATATAATATAATATAATATAATATAATATAATATAATATAATATAATATAATATAATATAATATAATATAATATAATATAATATAATATAATATAATATAATATAATATAATATAATATAATATAATATAATATAATATAATATAATATAATATAATATAATATAATATAATATAATATAATATAATATAATATAATATAATATAATATAATATAATATAATATAATATAATATAATAATATAATATAATATAATATAATATAATATAATATAATATAATATAATATAATATAATATAATATAATATAATATAATATAATATAATATAATATAATATAATATAATATAATATAATATAATATAATATAATATAATATAATATAATATAATATAATATAATATAATATAATATAATATAATATAATATAATATAATATAATATAATATAATATATAATATAATATAATATAATATAATATAATATAATATAATATAATATAATATAATATAATATAATATAATATAATATAATATAATATAATATAATATAATATAATATAATATAATATAATATAAATATAATATAATATAATATAATATAATATAATATAATAATATAATATAATATAATATAATATAATATAAATATAATATAATATAATATAATATAAATATAATATAATATAATATAAAAATATAATATAATATAATATAATATAATATAATATAATATAATATAATATAATAATATATACATTTGTGAGTAAATGTGTATGTATATGAATATCTATGGAACCTAACGTATTAACTTCACACGATTTTATGCTGGAGGGTATTGAAGATTCGACATAGCCGATTATAGCATTCTTACTTGTTTTAATTGTTTTATAATTCTTTGTTCTAATGTTTAATTTTATAGAATCAAAAAGGAGTTGTCATACTGTGAAGGGAACATAAAACGTTTATGTTAAAATTTTCAGTTTTATTTTAAAGTAAAATATTAACATCAAATGTCAAATTACTCCGCTTCTCAGTTTCTCCCACTCTCGTTGCTGACGTTGTCGTTATTATTCATAATTATTGTCGAAATAGCCGTCAATGTCTGCGTCGGCATAGTCGGTCACTGATGTGTTTTTATACCCTCCACCACCACAAGTAATGATGAGAGTATATAAACTTCGTCATTCCGTGTGAAACGCCAAGAAGGAATCATCTCAGAACCTACAATGTACATATATTATTGCATCAAATCAAAATCTGAGTCAATTGAGCTATGCCCGTCTGTCCGTCTGTCTGTCTGTTGGAAACATTCTCACGCCTAAAATTGTCCGAATCCAATGAACTTGGGCCATATCGTTTGTTATTGTCCTAAGTAGTTTGCTTGGACTTAAACAAAATATTCATTTTAGCATACAATTGCACGTGCTCCATCATCACGAAAAAGATCATCAATATCTGATTAACAGAAAAAATTATAGGCTATAATATGCAAAATTTTGATACACCCCAAAATCTGTGTGTCATATGGGCCGCAATTTTTAAGATAATTTACTGAAATTTGTTACATACTTATTTTGATACAATAATAAATCTAAAAAAGCCATAGTGTTCTGAAGTCATTAATTGACCCAGCTCCCTTCCCTTCCCGGAATATGAATTGTAGCTTATAAAACTTTTAAATTTGAACCAATTCTATTGAAATTTGGCACAATTAATGTTCTAACTATTTTAAATATATGTTATAAATTTTTTAACATGGGTCCATATTTTTATACAGCTCCCGTATCACGCCCCTTTTCGGAAAACGGGTTTGAGCTTAAAAAACAATTAAATAAAGACCAATTCCATTGAAATTCGGTAAAATAATTTTTCCAACTATTTTTAATGTATATTTTTAATTAGAACAATCTCGGTCCATATTAGGCCTCCATAAAGACCAATTCTATTGAAATTCGACACAATAATTTTGCTAACTGTTCTGAAGATATTATATTAATTTGCTCTATATCGGTTCATATTTTTCTATAAATCCCTTATTACACGCTTTTTCGGAAACGGGTTTAATTTTTTGAAACATTTAAATAAAGATCAATTCCATTGAAATTTAGCACAATGATTTTAATAACTGTACTCAAAGTATATTATAATTATGAACAATCTTGGTCCACATTTTTCTGTAGCTCCCATATAAATCCATTCCTAGAAAACAGTTTTGAGCTTATTACAAGCATATTTTTGTTTTATACCCTTCACACTACAAGTGGTGAAAGGAATATAATAACTTTGTCATTCCTTGTGTAATGCTAAGAATGAATTATTTCAGTCCCCATAATGTATATATATTTCTGCATCAAATCAAAATCTCAGTCGATTTTCGTCAATCTGTCTATCTACTCACATCCACAAAAAATTACTGAGCTCAATGAAATTTAGCCTAAGTATTCACTAAAGTCCTGAAGTTTCGAGCAAAATCGCTTTAGTTTTTTTAAGGATATAGACCGATATCTGATGCAACCTCTAAGTTTAAGAGTTAAATTGGAATGATATTTTGCCATAATATTATGTGAACTTCATTACTATTCCAAAAATTACCAAAGTCAGTTCAATAGAAAAAAGTTATAACCAAAATTATAACTAATTTTATGACTCATTAAGTGTTTCTGCGTAATATAATATATACATTTGTGACTGTATTTGTGTGTATATGTATATCTATGGAACCTAACGTATTAACTTCACACGAATTTGTTGTGGAGGGTATTGAAGATTCGGCATAGCCGAATATAGCATTCTTACTTGTTTAAATCAAAATTTTATTAATACCATTTTTATTAAGTAGATCGCCAGCTCGTTTGCTTACTTGGCCGTTTTCTTGAGCTTCTCCGTCGCTTAATCGTTTGGACGGTCGGTCTATTGTTTACCAAGGTGATAATGTTGTTGATGGTGATGATAAGTATTTCGGTGGTACCCGAAATACGTTGAAACAATATGAATTTAGTCACTCGTTTAACGCTGAACGTAATAGTCGTGTCATAAATTCTGTTCAGTTTATTTTTTCCTTCTTCTTACCAAAAATGTTCGTTTTTGTTTCTGTTTACGACGGTTTTTGTGTAAAAGTTTATCAATTATTTTATACCTTCGATCAAAACAAGTGTGCGGAAATATCAAGATATCAAAATTAAAAATTCTTAAAAATAATTTGAATAATATGAGTGCGCATGAATGTACGTCAGTGAGTGTGTGTGTGGGAAAAACATAACGTTGTATAAATGTTGAATATTTTGTTTCAAAACATATTTAAATTACAAAAAAACGAGTATGTAAATGTAATCAATCGTAAATTAATGTCCGACAGTATATATATATATATATATATATATATATATATATTATATATATATATATATATATATATATATATATATATATATATATATATATATATATATATATATATATATTCAAATAGCAAAATATAAATTACGAAAAATGTTTATAATTTTCACATTATTTACCTTCGAAATTAGCGTACTAAATCGATTTGAATATTTGAAATGTAGAATATTAAAAAAATGCAAACTTTTGCAATGCAAAGGCCAAATAACAACAACTTAAGTTACACAGACCAACATATATATATATATATATATATATATATATATATATATATATATATATATATATATATATATATATATATATATATATATATATATATATATATATATTATATATATATATATATATATATATATATATATATATATATATATATATATATATTTTTTTTTTTTTTTTTTTTTTTTAATAAATGAATGTGAAGTGAAAATTACAACAAAATTTTTTTAGTTCATTGGAATAATTTTGTGTTTGCATTTGTTGTTGTTGGTCTGTGTAACTTAAGTTGTTGTTATTTGGCCTTTGCATTGCAAAAGTTTGCATTTTTTAATATTCTACATTTCAAATATTCAAATCGATTTAGTACGCTAATTTCGAAGGTATATAATGTGAAAATTATAAACATTTTTCGTAATTTATATTTTGCTATTTGAAAAGACAACAAAATTATAAGTCATTTATTATAATAAAATTTTTGTTAGAATCAATTTGTCAATATATTGGGTTCACGTTGCAATAATTGTAAGCCTGTTTCTTAAGACCGGTTTATGAAGGACTGCTTACAACTGATTAAGTCCTCTTTGAGAACCTTTCATTAACCTCTTATGATTATGATTATGGTTATGAAATGGATTTGCATAATTTCTGCCAAACAAATTTTTGTTTACTACTAATCATAATTTGTCCAGGGTTTTGATTGTTATTAACTGTTTTAGACGCCAAAATTTTCCAATTAATATGACATATTACAAAAACAACAATATAAGAAGAAAAGTATGAAAAGTTTGCAAAAAATATGATATCATTGGATATGTGGAATTTTAGGTGAAATTAAATTTAATGAAATGTGAAATGATGTTATAATGAAAAATAGACTTTAAAAACATAATATAATGCAATTGTGAAGCTTTGACATTTTTTGATCTATCCTATCACAAGCGTTGAATGAGGAATTTATAATTTTGTCATGCTGTTTGCATCATAGATGAATATACATATCTGTTCGAAAAATTCCATCGGCCACATTAAAGATTTTAATTTAATCAAATCGACAAAATTGTTTGTTTTTTACTAATCAGTTATTTTTGAAATACAATAATACCGGTTTTGTAGAAACAAAATAATAAAATTTTGAGGTAAACTCAAAATTGAAAGAAACATGTTAATTTTTCGAATAAATTAGATTTCGAGAGCACTAATATATGATTTGATTAAAGAGTAATCAATGAGATACTATATATGTATACATATATATGTATATATAGAAAAATTTAATTTAATTCATAAATAAAAATGATATACTAGAATCTTCTATATATCTTACTGTTGTTAATTTCTTTAAACTCCACTTCCCAAAATCATATCAAACGACATAAATTTTCTATAAATGTAAATATTATGAAAATATTTGAAGTATGATTTTGGCAAACACAATGACAGTTCATGCCTGCACCATGGTGTAGATTTTAACTGATTTTTTCCAATTAACGGTTGTTGTTATATTCTTTAAAGTTGAAAACCTGAATTGAAATTATTTTTTTAAGATTATTTTATTTAATTTTTTTTTGTACAAATTAATGCGATTTAAAAAAAATTGTTTTAAAGATAATTTTGCAATTCTGGCATTTTTTAATTCACAAAAATATATTTAAATACAAGACTGAGATTAAATTTCAAGGCATGCAACATGTAGTTGTCAACACCGTTGAATATTCATTTTGTATTGTAGAACCTAACATGTAGGTCATGCATCCATCATCATCTCTTCTTATTTATGATTTTATAGTTTGTTTGTAAGATGTTTATATATTGGTTAATTTTGATTAATTTATTATGCGAAAATTAATCATAAAGGTTAACAAATAAACGTTAAAGAAATATATTGTAGGTTTAGTATATTGTAGTTTAGTACTACATTTATTGATTTAAGTGGAAGTTTTTCTAAAATGCGGATAAAAATTATCACATACTTTATTTCAAGTGGACATACCGAACAAGTAAGAAATTCTATTTGTATCATTTTAACAATATCTGACAAGTTTTTTTGAAGGATAAAGCCTTTGGTTAAAAGGCTATTTAGCTACACATGATTACGCTAAAAAAAGAAACGGATTTCTTTCAATGTTTTACATGATCAGTGTAATATAAAACAGTGAAATTTTTACCGGTCTGTTATTAATGTTAAATAAATTGTTCGCACTACAATGCACCTCAGTTATTTCAATTAACTGATTTTTTGTATGTGAATATATTTGTTTTTGTTCGTTATATTATTTATTGTTTGCTTGTGATATTGTTTTCAACGTAACGAAAAAATATAAATTGTCTATACTCTATCTTTAAATGTATTTATCGTCTGAAAATTATTTCTAAAATCGATTTATAATTTTTGGTATATAGTAAAATAAGACAAGTAACGGAATATTTAAAGCTTTGAATGTTCCCATAATTGATTTTCCCCTATAACAATTGAAATGTTTCGATTCTTCCACACATGGCTTTTAAGCACTTCTTCCATCCAATTATGAGGTCACTAGTCAATGTTTTCATATGTTATTGTTGTAATATGTACGTCTATTTCTTTATTTCCTCCCGTTTTTATATATTTGTAAATTGGTTAATAACAAAATAAATATAAAAATGTATTTTAATCAGAGTATCAGAATAAAATCTGCAAATGCATACAAATACATTATTTAATTATTTATTTAATTATTATTATTATTATTTATTTATTTATTTATTTATTTATTTATTTATTTATTTACTTATTTAATAATACAAAGCATTTGTTACTTTTTTGTTGTTTTATTTACTTTTGTAAATAATAATTGGCGCTACTGAAACGATAATATTTGTATATAGCAAAAATCAATATAATGCAAAGAAATACTAATTTTTAGCAGCTGTTAACAAAACACATATGATACTAAGGTTTCTATCCGATGCGCTCTGTTGATCATATTTTCTAACATTTATTACCATTTTGAAAGAATGTTACTGATCCTGATTGAATGAAACTTTTGAAATTCTATAATTTTTTAGATATAGATTCTATGCTTGATCCTATATGCGCTACAAGTTTTATGCTGGTAAATCATTCAAATCCAATGGGTGTGGACCAATATGTTTTATGACTGAAAGGCTTAATATAGGAGACACCCATTTGGTGCATGTTTTGATTATTACGCATAAAAATAACAGTTAGTTACAACAATATATAATTCGAAACTATTTTTTAATATCATTAAGACTAATTTTAAGATCTATATAGAATTTATAAATTTGTAACCGTAATTTTAATAATGTAGTTCCAAGTAACAGCGATTTTTTAATCACAGCTCTTTAAGACAGTGACAGAGATCACAGTATTTTAAATATCATAAGACTTATTTTCACAAAATTTGGTAAAAAAGTTTAATATTACATATTTGGTCATAAAATAAAATATAATTTAATGTTCCATAAAACCCATTCCGGAGGACATTTGTATGGGGCCTATATGACGGCAGTAAGAAATATTGATACCATCACTTTTAAGTATACCATTGGATTTAGAATCACTTTTTGAGCGATTGAACTTGCTCCAACTGATAACAAAATGGTAACCACTAAAGCACTAAAGCTTTAGAGGAATGAAATTCTTGGAAGATTTTTGTGAAAATTAAAGTGGAATGAAAACCTTTCACCAAAACCGCCAGGGTTCAATAAAACGATAAAAGACATTGTTATCTTAGAAAAAATAAATTTGATTATGTATAAACATTTAAAAGAACGACATTATTAGTAACTGTTATTTTCTAATAAAGAATTTGATCGAAATAATAATAATAATAATAATAATAATAATAATAATAATAATAATAATAATAATAATAATAAAATCCCTTTATTTTCTTGTTGTTTTCAATAAAAATGTTCATTCAGAACCTTATATTTGGTAAAACTAAAAACACCCTAAATATGTATGTATGTTATGTATGTATGTATGTATGTATTTTTTATATATCTATTAGTACAAATAATTATTATTGTTCTATTAAAAATAGATTTGAACAAGTTTTATCTTAAGCACGTAATAATTCCTACGTGTAACGCATAATTCACACGTGAATTTCAATAACAAAAACAGTTTATAAAGCAATTACTGTGACATACATAAAATAGTTTGCACAGTCGGATAGAACCCAGCATTTTGGAAATAAATCAGATTTTTCTTCATCTGCCACAAAATATCTTAAAATTCGATTCTGCTTATAACTCGGAAACTAATGGGCGATTGCTCTAATTAATTCCAATCTGGTACAAAATTGTGTCTTAGAAAGTCGAAACATTACTTTGTCTTACATTGTTGTTGCTTTCAATACTATTCCAACAACAACCACAAGGAAAATTAAGAATTGTTCATATCTCGGCTATTTATGAACCGATTTGAAAATAAAAAAAAACAAACCATGTCCTAGGTTTATACAAAATGTTATTGAAAACTAATGGTCCGATTCATTTCATGTCTTCAGCGCATAGATCCCATATATTTATTGAAATCAATCTGTGACTATTTCTAACTATTCTAGATTCTTCAAAAAATAGAAAAAAAAACGAAAAATTTAATTAACTTCAGTTTATAGCTAATAATTGAGACATTTATGAATCAATTTTCCTTGATTTCAATAACAAAATTCTCGAAAGCATTTGTAATACATAGTATAGTTCGGCTTCATAAACTTGATTTCAACCGACACACGGACGGATATAGCTCAATTTCCTTTTTCAAACCGATCTATAAACAACACAACAGCCTCCATATAACGGTCCTTCCCTAATATATATATATATATATATATATATATATATATATATATATATATATATATATATATATATATATATATATATATATATATATATATATATATATATGTATTATATATATATATATATATATATATATATATATATATATATATATATATATATATATATATATATATATATTATTATTATTATTATTATCTCAAAATGGTGTTTATGATAACATCAATATAAATATTTCGTTTTCTCTCGTTTTATTTTTAGAAAGAAAAAAGATTGTCGCACATAAAATTTATTTATAAATTTTTTATTTTTGGTTCTGTTTTTATGTTTCCAGAATTATGGAAACTTATAAGTTCTTCAAATAATATATAATATATATATATATATATATATATATATATATATATATATATATATATATATATATATATATATATATATATATATATATATATATATATATATATATATATATATATATATATATATATATATATATATATATATATATATATATATATATATATATATATATATATATATTTATTTATTTATTATATATATATACTTTACATGCCTTTGCTTTGATCGACTGCTTTTTTAATTAGTTTACATATATAATTCAATTGAAAATAACATCTAACAGTGCGACCAAAATTTTTGTTTTTGTTCTAAACAAATTCATATACCCCATATTAAATTTTCAAATAAATGGAGTTATTGGTTTTTATTTTAAGTTGAAATTTTTAATGTTTTTCAATAACACAACAAAAAATTGAAATGATATTTAACCAACTTTTTATAACTTTTTGAAGTTTTTACGTTTTCATAGATACTAAATACTGCATAAATCCAATCGAAACTAGACTTCTCCATGTAAAATATAGTTATTATTTTCCATTTCTATACGAAATAATAAACCGCTTACAACCAATTCCAGTTGATTTCGTCCTTAGGTTAAAGTAATGCTACGTCCTAATTTAATCAAGATATATTCAAAATTAGACCTGTTTGCTTGTATCTGTCACAACCATTACATGGACAGAATACGGTTTTGTTAATAGTTTTGGTAGCAATATACATCCGAAATTTGAAAAATATTTTTTTACTAATGATTAACACAATGAGTTGTGATAATTAATTTTTTTTTCTGAGAGTAAAATATTTTAGCGTTTTTAGAACATCTCTATACCACAATACCAGAAATTACTATACATAATATTGCGGAGGCGTATTTTATTTTTATATCATGTTTAGCACTCCAAGATATTTACTAATTTTATTATTATTTTTAAATCCATGATTTGTCATCGTTTACGATAATATAAATAATTGTTGTCAAAATAAATTCTATATTTTATTTCTAATTAAACATTTATCGTGGGCAATTATGAATAAACATAAATAAATCTGTAAAAAAACAATTGTATTATTATGGGTCCATTCAGAACATATCATGATACAAGCATTCAGGTTAGACTTTCGGATTTTTAAGCAATATTTGGAAAACGTTTCACTAAATTCAGTAATAAGATTTATTACGACAAAGTTAAGAAAATTGGAAATTAGATTTTACGAACTTTAAGCTCGAGTAGAAATATTTGAATTAAGTGTTAAGTTAATTACCAAAATTTGGCCTGACCAAAATTACTAGAAGTGTTTTCGTAACAAAAAGCTGGGTTTTTTCTACAATGTTAGCATTATTTATAGCCAAAAAGTAATATTAAGCGTTTTTCCAAGTTTTATTACAATCGGTTAATAATATTCTATAAATTCCCATAAAATGCCCCTATAAGAACGTTGTTTGTAATAACGAAATATATAACTTAATATTTTGGCAAAATTTCATTGTAGTTTATCGATTTATAACTGACAATTTTACGAAAGTTGTGTTCTTGAACTTAGATATCGGTCTATATCTTTTGATATACTGATATTCTAAATCGAATAATATTCTAATATACTAAAGGGGTCTTAAATGATTCCTTCTTAGCGTTACACATGAAATGACAAAGTTAATATACTTTCTTCACCGCTTGTAGTGGTGGAGGATATACAAAATACCAATGAATATTTAATACTTCGTTCACCTATAATGTTTTTTGATGTGTTTTTTTTTAATACATTACGCGCTTTTTCAATTGAAGTTTTTCTTAAATTGTCATTCTGTTTTACAACTTTATTGATAAATCATAAACTACACACACACACACACACATATTATATTCAACACAATTAAAAATCTGATTACATTTAGATTATATAATTTATGACGGGATTGTTCAGACTATTTCAATACCAATGTATATGTGAGATTTAGGTCCTTCAAAGAGCTAATGGACCGACCCTTGCATAATTTGGAATATCGATTTAGTATGATTTTCTGAGTTGATTTAACGATGTCCGTCTTCCTGTCAGGTCGCAAATTTGGAGATATCTCGATGATATTTAGTACATATTATTATTATTATTATTATTATTATTATTATTATTATTATTATTATTATTATAATTATTATTATTTATATTCGGTCTATACAAATATTCCTCCCGGAATAGGGTTTAGAGGTCATAAAAATCCTAAATATAAAACGATTTTAAAGAAATTTGGCACAAGTAAGACCTACAGTCTTCCAAAACAATGTACGAAAATATGCGACGTTCGATCCATTATTATTTTAAGGTTTAAGTGTAGGGGCATATTGTAATAATAACTGGACAAATTTATATAAATATAAGCAAAAATCTATGTGCAAAAAGGTAGGTTCATAATTTCTTCTAGCACTTTAACCCTCCAGCAAAATTAATTTTAAAACGCATAAATTTGACATAAATGTAAGTGTTGGCAGTAATTAACAGCGCAGTTAAGAATAAATCAGAAAATTTATTTTCATTATTATAACCAACATTGTGGTGTAAAGTATTAAGTAGTCGGGCTTCACCTGACTTGTTTAATTTTTACGGATGAATAGAATAAGTAAAATTGGAATTAAAAAAGCAACAACCAAAACAAAATGATTATATATTCATTTGTATTATATAGAATTTATAAAGATGGGAACTTTTTAATAAGATAATCTAAATGTTAAACAATTTCTTGGCATTTCATTCTGAAATGAATACCAAATAACATCTTATTTAAATAATAACACAAATACAAAAACACTCTATTCAAAGTTTCATTTCGAATATATATATATATATATATATATATATATATATATATATATATATATATATATATATATATATATATATATATATATATATATATATATATATATATATATATATATATATATATATATATATATATATATATATATATATATATAGTTATATATATATACCGGTATTTTGTAATTTAATTTTAATTTAACAATAACATTAATAATGTGTATTAGGGTTCGACGAACAAATAATGATGCTTAAAACTGATTTCCATAAAAATAAAATAAGTAAATAAGTATATTATTGAAACTGCCATTTTGTTGTATCACTCATTTTTAAATGGAATAACGTCAATTGTTATTGAAATAATTTTATTTTAACAATAACTGGACTTGAAGCTGGAATTTTTGCTGACGTTTAAACTTGTTTGGTGTTGTATTCGATCCACAACATAAGAACGAAATATTCTCAAAGGAAAATGTTTACGTTTTCAGTTATTCGTATTTGAATTTTTAACATTCTAAAATGTGAATTGTTAACATTCTGAATTAAGTTTTTAATATATATCCTAAAGCGCTAGGATGATTTTGTTCTAATTAAGTCTAAAAATTGTTATTAGACAAAATTGAACTCTATATTTTTACCCAGTTTTAAAATTAACAATTTTAAATGTCAACACTACAAAAAATTGATTTTTTCTGCTTTTGACTTAAAAAAAAAAAAACAAAATTAGAGTTTTTACACCCACCACCACAAGCGAAAATGGGGGATATATTAATATGATCTCATAATTTCAAAAACTAATTATGAGATTAAAATAAAATTACAATTTATAGCTAAATCAAAATCGGATAAAAAGAAAAAAGATTATAATCAAAAATATGAAAAACTTTACTAGTCCAAATCTATCCACATGCATTGGCTTGCATCGAATCAAGACAAGATGCTTAGAAAATGTTTCACCTTTGAAAATGAAATTATTTAACATTTTCGAAATTCGCATATTTTCGAAATATTGCATATATTAATGAAAGTAATAAAATAAACATTTCGTCTTTAACATAACAAAAGAAAAACCATAAAAAAGCTTAATTACAAGTAATTATTAATGTAATAATAAGTATTTTGTTGTGTATTCCTTTAGGTATTCAGTCTGTTTAAAATGGATTTGTTGTTTATTAACATAAGGACTTATTTTCAGCAATACTCCGTAATGCGACTTTAACTTAATCTTCATTTGGTCATAAACTATTTTGCATTCGTCGTCCAAATTCATCCCACTAATTTTCCATTACATTTATATTGGGACTTTGAGCAGGTGTTTTTATGACCTTTGGACAATTATACAATAACTAGACTATCAGTGATGTGTACCTTGGGATATTATCTTAAAACATGAAATTATCCCCAATACCCAACTTTTGAGCACCTTCTTAAGCGTGTGTTTTCAAAATGTCGAGATAATTGTATTTATTCATTTCCCCATCTATAAAATTAAGGTTTTCGACACCTGATTTAACCTCACTCAATTCATAATTTTCCTTATACCAAATATATCGACTGCTATATGACCCAAACAAAAATAAATTTGCTCTCGTCAATACAGAAAACATGTCAAATATTAAAATCAAAATGAAAAATTCTTTGAAATGTACACGCGAGCAAATTCTTAGCGTTTTTTTCTCATTTCGGTTTTTACTAAAATTGTTTCCAACAGTTATGGTCACTTTTGGATCAGAAACAAACGGATCATTTTGAACTTTATGTACTATATAGTTTTTAGCTGTTTGGCTAAGTATATTTTTTACTGCTTCGCGTTTTATTATCGTCATTGACTTTCGATTTACTCCTTTTTACATTAAAAAATTTATAATGATTTTTCGTTATAAAAAATTTCGTTCACATTTTAAAAATGTTTGATAAAATTGTCCTTAGAGTTTAACCGACTTTCGATGTAAGTCACTGATAATAATAGATACACTTCACTTGTTTGAAATTTTTTGGGTTTATTATTTATTTATTTATTTATTTATTTATTTATTTATTAATTTTTTGCAGTTTTGTTCCTTATTTTTACTATGTATTATGTAATTTCATGCGAACATTTTGTTTTAAATTTTCCAGAAAAAAATATAAAACTGAAAAAAAAAATCAGAATAAATAAGTTAAGAGGAGCTTCTAAATTTTCAAAAATAGATTTGTCCTAAAAAGTTTTAGTTATTTAAACGCCTTTTGGATTGTTTCAATAAATTTCATTCGCACCTGCTATTTCTCAACGCTTCAATTGTCATAGTGTTTGCAGGAAATTAGTGATAACAAAATGCGGTCTCAATATGTAATAAATAAAAGTGTTCTTTTGTGATAAAATAATTACAGACTTTTATGGGGAAACTAACATACTACTTACATGAAAAATATATTGATGTTCGAATGCAAACGCTTTTGCTGAAGTTATTGTTTAAAACAGGGTTCTTGTTGATGGTTCCTTGACTTTTGTAACCCGTCAAGAATACAGATTGAACAATCTTCTACATGAAAAATATAAATCGCCAATTTGTGATCCTATCAAATTTCACACTTCGATAATATCATACCTGCAATAATACCTACTGATGCATAATTATTCGGATTAAGGCCGTAATTTCTCACTAAAGTAAAACCTATTTATTGCACACGCCTCAAAAACTTTAAAT
Organism: Cochliomyia hominivorax; assembly: GCA_004302925.2. NCBI lineage: Eukaryota > Metazoa > Arthropoda > Insecta > Diptera > Calliphoridae > Cochliomyia > Cochliomyia hominivorax. The sequence continues at coordinate 62,624,243 of PYHX02000158.1, forward strand.
TGTCATCATGGAAATTATAGTCGGATAAAAAAAGAAGCTTTAGTCATAATATTTGGTGATGATGTTTTAAGATTATAATTTGATTTCCTTATTATGTAATAAAATTATGCGTTTTAATAAATCTAATGAGTTTTATAAAATGAGTTTCTCATAAATCTATTAATGTCTATAAAATATAAAATTTTGTGAAGGAATGTATTTTTTAGGTTTTTTTTCTATTTTCAGTATTCCGTTTTTACAGATGGAATGATCATCTTACATAACGTTATTCACAAAATGTTGATTTTTTGTGTCTGAATTAAATTCTTAAATAAGTTTTTCATATTTTTTTTTTTTTTTGGAGAAACAATACATTCAGCGTACGTCTATCAAAAATTGCAGTTTAATTTATATTATGAAATGAGATTTTAAAACAATTAAAATATAAAATACAAGAATTTTGTATTTGTTTGTATATATTGTTATTATAACCTCCACCACCAAAAATCGCGATGAGGGAATATTAACCTTGTCATTCCGTGTGTAATGCCAAGAAGGCATTATTATTGCATAAAATCAAAATCTGAGTCGATTTAGCTTTGTTTGTCTGTCCGTATATTGGAAACTTTCTCACGCCTAGAATTGAATTGTCGTAATTCAATAACATTTGGCCGCATTATTTGTTATAATCCTAAGGAGTTTCCTATTTAAAACCAGCTATATCGTTTTACTATTACTAAGGAAGTTATAAACCGATATCTGAAACAACCTCAAAATTCCGAAAAAAATCTTATAATAAACATATTGTAATGTATATATATTCCTGCATCAAATCAATCTCAGTTGATTTTCATCAATCTGTCTGTCTGCTCACATCCACAAAAATTGACAGAGCTCAATGAAATTTAGCTTAAGTATTCACTAAAGTCCTCAGTCCAGCAAAATCGTTTTAGTTTTTTAAAGGATATAGACCGATATCTGATGCAACCTCTAAGCTAAAGTGTTAAATTGGAATGATATTTTGCCATAATATTATGTGAACTTCATTACTATTCCAAAAATTACCAAAATAAGTTCAATAAAGTTCAATAGAGTGAGTTTAAGTGTGTATATGTATATCTACGGAACCTAACGTATTAACTTCACACTAATTTGTTGTGGAGGGTATTGAAGATTCGGCATAGCCGAATATAGTATTATTACTTGATTTTCATTAACATTCACAAACCGGAATCCGGCAGTATCTGTAGATATGGTTTCAGAATGTTTAAGACATACTTTTTCACCTAAACCATAATGCTAATTATTTTATTTTATTTTAATCTTTAAATCCACAAGTTATTAGCTAAATCGACTAATTTGTTAATTCCCAAAGAATATATTTATATACTTTATAGGGTTTTACATGATTCTAAGATGTTACATATACTTAAGTATAATGACAAAGTTTATATAGCACCATTCACAACATGCGGTGGAGAAACATATTGCAATAACTTTGTCATTTTGTTATAAAAATCGGCATCAGTTTGTTTGTCCGTCTCTTAAAAACATTTTTAAGGCCACATTAAAAATTCGACCGGCCAGATTGTTTGATATTAACTTAATTAATTTCAATATATAAAAATAGCAATATCGTGCTATATTTGAAAGAAATTCAAAAGATCAAAGTACTTCGAAGAATTTGTAATAAAATGTGAATGGACTTAAAAAAAATCTATAATATATATTTTTCTTTATAATGAAAATTATAATAGTTTAATAGTTTGCTTTGTGTATATTAAATACTATTGAAAATACACTTTATCGATTTGAAAGTTAATATTAATTATAATAAACATTAGTTCATTGAAAAATTTGTTTATCGAATTTTTTATTTTTTCAAATGCCTTCACTTTATAATTTATATTCAGTCAATAAACCAATACATTGTTTTATAAACACTGCGTTATAATTTCAATAGGTTATGGACCCAGACCCAAACCTCCTAAAGAATTTATAAGTGTAAGAATTATTTTTAATTAAGAAAAGATTAAGAAATGGTGATTGTATCAGGAAGAATACCTTTGCTAAATGGAAAAAATTTTTTCCATTTTATTATGAATGGTAAGAGGAGAAATAGCTAAACCAGAAGAGGTTATTATCAGTGGCAATCGCACAGTTGTAGAATGGGAATATGAAGATTTGGATCAAGATGTCAGAGCTGAAATCATAATTTGTCTAGAGCCCGATATTATACGAATGATTAAAACTTTGAAATCTTTAAATGAAATTTGGTATTACCTTACGAGCACATACGACCGTAAGTTTACAAGAAAGAAAGCAGAGAAAATTACTGAACTTAAAAATGGTGGAAAGTCAAAATATTTCGCAATATGTGGTGGAATTTGACGTTGCAGTTTCCGAACTTCGTGAAATAGTGTCTGACATAGATGAAGATTTTCTGACGGTAATGCTTTTAGATGGTTTGCAAGACAAATATAAAGCAGTAAAAGCAGCATTTAACACTGCCAATGAGTTTCCTACTCTCAATGTTCTACGCTCAAGACTTTTGGAAATTGGTGACAAGCCTGAAGAAGAAAATGTTCAGAACACTGCTCTCAAAGTGTACAAGTTTCCAAATAACAAGAAGAAGCAGGGTAATGTTAACTATAATAACACGGATAAAAAAAGTATGAAAATGTTTCCTTTTAATTGTTACAATTGTGGAAAAAAGGGCCACATGGCCAAAAATTGTAAATTTAAAATTATTAAAGCAAATGAAGTACATGTTAGTTCAGGTTTTGCAGTATCTGTTATAAAAGCTAAAACTATTTGGACAGTTGATAGTGGAGCATCCTTCCAGAGCAGATGATAAAAATTTGTAAATGAAAGGAATTGGTACAGCACAAATTAATGTTAACATCAATGGGCGAATAAGCAGCGTAAATCGTTTACAAACATTGTATATACCAGATTTGAGAAATAATTTGTTTTCAATAGGAAAGGCAACAGACAATTGTTGTAACATTAATGTGTTTAAAAATCTACAAGAATGGTCTAATTCTAATAACATCTAAAAAGAACGATGGTATATATTGTATCGAATCAATACGTAAACCTTATACTGTTACAAATGTTATTGAAAATCAGAGAAATATTTTAGAAGTATGGCACAAACGTTATGGCCATTTGAATCCAGCAGATTTGGCAAAACTTCAATCCAATAATATGGTTCTTGTTTTACCAAAGATTCCTTTTAAGAATGTCCAGTGTATTAGTTTCGAGGAAAACAAATTAGATAAGCTTTTCCGAAGAAAAACGAAAAATCATCAAACGAAATATTGCAATTAATACATATGGACTTGTGTGGACCAATGCGAGTAGAGTCTATAAGCAAAAAACTCTATTTCGTTACGTTCAGGTACATTCTTTACTAGAAAGGTACAAATTCGTTTTTTGAAAAGAAAGAATGAATACTTAGATATATTCAAAGACTTTAAGAGACAAGTTGAATTAGAAACAGGCAGGGAGATCAAATCTGTTAGATCAGAAAACGCTGCTGAACTATCAAGTCGTGAATTTAATATATTTTTAAAAATTGTGGTATTACACATCTGTTTAGCGTTGAGTATACACCACAATAAAACGGTACACAAAACGCATGAATCGAACCCTAGTTGAAATGACTAGAACAGTGATGATAGAAGCCAAATTTCCAGAATTTTTATGGGCAGAATTAATAATGACAGCATCCTATATAAGAAATAGGTGTCTCACAAAAATTAATAGAAATAAAACTCCTGAAGAATTATGGACAGGGAAAAAGCCTGTTATTAAACATTTACGCCAAATAAGAAGTAAAGCTTTTGTCTTAAACAAAAAACTTGGAAAATCGAAATTGCAGGCTAGAAGTTCAGAACATATATAAGTTGGTTACGCAACAGACGCTATAGTTTATCGGTTATGGAAACAAGAAACACGTGAAGTTATTAAAAGTCGTGATGTTACATTTGTAGAAGATAATTTTAAAGTTGACATAGCTGACATAGAAGATGAAAAAATGCGGTTTTATGAATTTAATTGAAATCCATTTGGACATAAACAGAAAAATTCTCAACAAGAAAGTCAATTACAAGAAGTGGATCCTAATAACATTTCGACAGATGATCAAGATAGTGAATCTAGTATTGAATACGAATCTACCAACCTCTATTAAAGAACGTTTAAGATTATGCAGTAATAATGATCCAAAGACATACAAAGAAATGTTAAATCTGAAAATATAGAAGAATGGAAGCATGCAATTAAGCAGGAATAAGGTTCGTTATTGAAGAACAAAACTTGGAATTTAGTAGATTTGCCCGAAGGGAGAACAGCAATAGGATGTAAATGGGTATTTAGAACTAAATATACACCCGATTATAAAATAGATAAACGTAAAGCCCGTTTGGTAGCAAAAGGATATTCTCAGGAATATGGAATTGATTATAACAGTACTTTTGCACCCGTCGTAAGACAGAATTCGCACTTGCAGTTGAAAAAGATTTAAAATTATGACAGTTAGATGTGTCTACAGCTTTCCTGAATGGAAACATAGATGAAGTATGGTTTAAAACAAGCTGGTCGTCAATGGTATAAAAGTATTGATGTAGTTTTCAAAAAATGCATATATTCGAGGAAAATAGGAAATGAAACTATCAGAGTTGCATTATATGTAGATGATATTATCATCGCAAGTAATAATGAGAAAATTACTCTTGAATTAATTACACTATTGAAAAATAATTTCGGTATTCGGGATATGTAGATGCAAATTGGGCTCAGGATACTAATGATCGCAAATCTCTATCAGGATTTTGTTTTATTTTCGCAGGTGCGGTTATATCCTGGGAGTCAAAAAAGCAAGCAGTTCTTGCAACTTCTAGTGCTGAATCCGAATACATGACATTAAATGAATGTACAAAAGAAGCTTTATACCTCAGATATTTGTTGGAAGAACTTGGTTATTCTATTGATGTCCTACTTCAATAATGTGCGATTCTCAAAGTGCACAGCACATGGCTAATTTTGGTGGCCATCATTCCTGAACAAAGCACATACACTACCGATATCATTTTATAAGAGAAGCAGTAGAAAACGGTGCAGTCAATATCGAATATTTGTCACAGATAAGATGATCGCAGATGTATTGACGAAACTAGTTCCGAAAGCAAAGCATAAATTTTGTGTAAAAGGAATGGGGTTATTGCCTAAACCTGATTGTACTTAAGAAGGCGCATTATTCAAAAGCGATTGCAATGAGGAGGCGTATTGAAAATACACTTTGTCGTTTTGAAAATTTATATTAATTATAATAAACAATTTTTCAAATGCCTTCAATTTATAATTAATATTCAGTCAATAAAGACATACATTGTTTTAAGAACACTGCGTTATAATTTCAATAAATACTTCGGTTGGTTTTGTAAAAGTGTTAAGCAGGTGGATCCTGAATGTTACTAAAGTAAATATAATATTATTTGAAACCAGTGAAACTTATAAAGTGTCTTATATAATGTCTTAATAACAAATGTGATCTTCAAATCAATAGTTAAAATGTTTTTTTTTTTCATACGGCATAATTCTTTGATAGTAATTATAAAACAAACAAAAAATAGCTTTAAATATCGCTGTTCGAAACTTGTGCATCTTTAACATTGGTTTGAGTGCTTCAAAAAATTAACCACAATGGCAACCTCAACAGCAATTAACCACTAAAAAAGTCTGGAATAATGGGTTCGGATTAAAAAAAAAGAAAAAAAAAAACGTCAAAATTTTTGATTCCGAATTTTTTTTACATATCATTTGGTCATTAATCAATTATTATTTTTAAGACATATTAAAAAGTAAAACTACTGAAAAACAGTGGTTTCCAATCTCGGTAATCGGCTTCAACAAACTTCTTTTAGAATAGAATTTTAGTAAGAAACTGGTTATTGGAGAAAAATTTAGGCCGCTCCTTCCCATCTTAGATGTGCATGCTAAAAAGTCTTTAAAGTGTAATAGATTTATTTAATTTTTTTGTTCCCACTTTCAGCAATATTTTGGATATCTTGTATAAAGTGTGTTTACTGTTCAATAAAATTAAATTTTTTTAAAATCTCTATTAACAGAAATTCTGGTTTTTACCTGATGATGTTTATTTCTGATCCACTGTGCTTGAGGTCTAGAAATTCGTGTTTATTCGTTATTGTTATTATTTTGCTTACAAAAATATTTCAACTCGTATGTTGATTTTTTTAATTTAAATTAAAAAATACCAAATAAAATTTTTTGAAATTTATTTGTTTATTAAATTTGATTAAATTCTTAAGTTTTGTCCACATTTTTGGAAAGACAACAACAAATTTATAATATTTTTATTTAAAATTAAATTTTAGTTAATTTAAAGTCTTCGTAGAATGTAATGATGGAAACAGTAATGATACATTTAATGAAATTTATCTTTTAGTTAGAATATACTTAGAGATATAGTTATATGTCAAAATTAAGAAATATATAAAATTTTATATATTTTTATATCCTTCACGACCACAAGTTGTGATAAGGGCATTAACTTTGTCATTCCGTATGTAACGCCAAGAAGGAATCATCTCAGATATATATATATATATATATATATATATATATATATATATATATATATATATATATATATATATATATATATATATATATATATATATATATATATATATATATATATATATATAAATGTATATATTTATACATTTATTTAAACTGCTATCGATAAATTTATATAAAATATAAAAATCGATTACTTAGTTCCGTTTAAGAGTGTTGCAAGCCAACCGTTTTTGTGAATAATCATTTTATTTCGATTTTTTGTTTATTATTTTGCATTGTTTTCACATTCTCAGACTGTTGTGAAATTATTAAAAAATTGTAATTTAATATTTTTTTCAAAAAAAAAAAAAAAAAAAAGTCAATGTACGTCGGAGCTATTGACACATTTTCATTTGTTTGGACCCAAAAATAAAATTGTCGACATTAAAAACTGTTTTCTTTCAAAAATTTTGCGTCAATCCTGTGAATGAAATTAAAAACAATTGTCTTACAACTGTATTTTATTTAAATAGAAATTAAAACACAACTGTTTTAATTGATTTTTGACATTGAAAGTTAAAACAAATTAGTAAATATTTATTTGAGCGAAATCTGGTAAACACAAGTAGATCTTAGTCACGTTTGAATAGGTATTCTTATTTTCAAACTGATTCAGTTGTAACTGATTAATTGTATTAAGTTTTGTTATTTGATTAAAATCATTACGACAATTTATAAAACAATATTTCAAAGTTTTAATCAGTTGTGAAGGAATTTTGAACTTTTTTCGGAAACCATTCCATGAAACTTGATCTTTTCATTCCTTTTATACTTTTGGATACCTTTCTGTGCTCTTAAATTCTCTTTTAATAATGAAGGATTCGCCTCTCTTGGTACAAATACCTCATTATTGTTCTTGTACCACTCAAGAGCTTGTTTACATTATGAAGTCTTATGAATGGAAGCAGCCTATTTTGTAAATATTCCCTTATGTAAATTTCGGTATTTATAGAGTCCGTTGTAAGAAATGATTTGGTTCCTTTGCCGCAACGGCATATTGCTTGCCGCTTGTGGGTCCTAAACTCTCCTTTAACATTCCCTCGAGCATCAGCCACATAAAATTTTTGAGCAGGAAGTTGCGAAAAATCTACCAGAACAAACGTTCCAACATCCATTATGCAACAAGATTCTGTTAAAAAAAATTTGACTTCAATTTCTATGTTCTGTTTTTGGATTCGTGTTTTAAAATCAGCATTATCTTTTACTTTTCGTTCCAAATATTTCGAGCACTGCTTTCCAACTGAATATGTTGGGGGCTCTTTTGAAAATGCTTTCTATTGTTTGACTTTAGAAACATCTTCTACTTATATCAGGTAGACAAGTTCTCCAGGGGTTGTTTCTTACATTTAATAAATATTTGTTATAAAAAAAACAATTCCAACATTCTAAAAGAGCATTAAGCGGAATTAATGATAGGATAGTGATTACATTCAAAATAATTGTTCTTAAATTCTATATATATATATATATATATATATATATATATATATATATATATATATATATATATATATATATATATATATATATATATATATATATATATATATATATATATATATATATATATATATATATATATATATATATATATATATATTTGTTTTAAATTTTATAAAAATCGGTATATAACTTCTCACAGACACACTATGAAAACTTGTCTTAAATTTAATAAATCTTACGTTTGTGTTTCAACGAACTATTTTTATTTTGATTATTTTAGTCGATTAATCGGAATTAATCATCGATTTTTTAATCTCATATGGTGAATCTTAACCATAATCGAAATAGATTTTCCACTCCCTACTCATATTGAACAAATTTTGAGAGTGGGCATCATTGTAATATATTGTGCAAGTGTGTTTTGAAATTAGCACAAATCATAGAATCAAATACTATAAGGGTTTGTTCATATTCGGTCCAATCGAGAATTACACTTCTACTTGTTTATGATTACTAATTGAAACAGAAATATATCTTAATAAGTTAATGTATAAAAACAACATTGTTTTTGGTTATGAAAGAAAGAGAAACAAACAACAATTTTTATTAACAATTGAATTTACGAGATCTGTGACCTGCTATGAATTCAATTGAATTATATGTTTTATCAAATACTTTTGGAATGACGAATGAAGGAACTTTAAGTAACTATTTAACTCATGTATGTATTGAAGGGTACTTTAAATTCACCGAAAATTTTTGGAATTTACCATTTCGAAATACTTAACCAGTTAATATTTGTTTATTGCGATTGTAGTAAATAAATTTGTTAAAATACAAAGAAATTTTTAATCTCAGTTAAGGCAATTTGTTATGAAAACAGATGTATAAACATACATACGCATTTTTTAATATATTTAGTATGTACGTTTGATTGTGTATCCATTCTAAAAATAAAAATATTAAGATATTTTTGAATCAAAAAGTTAAATTTGTATACATATTGATGAGACATTGATAAATCAACTCAGATTTAGATTCTTTCTAAGCGTTACACGCGGAATGGCAAAGTTAAAAAATTTAACTATATGGCATACTTTCATATATATGTTTTTATATATTTATGAACATGTAGTGCTTACATCATTGGAAAGACCACTATTAAGATATTGCGTAATGTGTTATATATTCCTAATATTCATTTAAGGCTTAGACATCCTTGCAGTGAAAATTTGAAAATGATTTAAAAAGTGATTCATGATATGGAGGATAATTTGTAGGGCAAAAGAGCTTTTGAAAGTTGTTAGAAGATTATGCGATAGTTATCGTTATGTTTTAACTTTTATTGATTATTACAGCAGAATAGTTTTTGTATATTTTCAAAATATACAATTTAAAAATAAAATTAAAAAATCTTGTAAAGAATTAAACTGGTCGAATAATTAAAATTTATTGTAACTCAGTTAAAGGGTAAAGAGTTTTGTAATCGATGAATTAATGAAATGGTTTCTACTTCTGGTATCACCATATACATCAGAACAAAATGATTTGCATTATTAAAAGGGCAAGAGGTTTGTAAATTCAATCGAATTTAAACAAAAAACATTGAGCTGAAGCAGTTATTACATCTGTATATTTAACGAATCGTTTACCTTGTAAAGTTCATGAATATTTAACTCTGAAGAAGTTTGGTCAGGAAGAAAGCCTACTTTAAAGCGCTTACAATTTTTTTTGGTGTCCTTCTATTGTACAAGTTCCGAAAGGAAAAGGAAGAAAGCTTGATGCTAAAGTTAAAAAAGTTTTTATATGTTGGATATTGTAACACTTTTAAAGCATACAGATTTATGATATAAAATCAAAGAAAAAGCACTGATACACCAAATGTAAATAATGATGAATTCTTGGAAAAAACAGAAAATGTAACAAATTCATATTAACAAAATGACATTTTGAGGAGATCAAGCAGAATTCGTAAATTCCAAGTTGTAATTCAAATTTTACTTCAAATGTTGATATCATAGAACCCATTAATGTAAAAGAAGCTCTTAAAGTTCTCAAGCCAAAATGTGGAAAAATGCAATGGAAGAAGAGCAGAATGTGACTTACAAAGAGATAAAAAAGCTATATCGAATAAGTGTTTTTTATAATATGACGTGATTCTATTATATTTTAGTGATTAAAGGTTATTCACAAAAGAAGGGCATTGATTATGAAGAGACATTATCGCCTGTTGTGAGACATTCATCAATTCGATTATTACTGGCTTTAGCTATTAAACATGACTTATACATTGATCAAATGGATGTCATTACTGCCTTTTTATAAAGTAATTTGGATGGGATGTCCTAAATCTTTATATGAATTGAAACAATCAAGCAACCAGATGTTGAAATCAAAAAATAAGTAAAACTTTAATTAGCTTTGGAATGACACAATCGAAAATTGATCCCTTTCTACATATTACTATGTAGAAGGGGAAATAACATTAAACATAGCAATATATGTTGATGAAATTATAACTTTTTTTTAATAATTCTTCTATGAAGAACAAAGTTAAAAGTTATTTAATGTCAAGTTTTAAGATGAAAGACAATGTAAATTTTACTCTTGGAATGAAAATAACACGAGATAGAAAGAATGGTAAACTTTGTATTGGTCAAGAGCTGTAATTCAAAGATATAATACAAAAATTAATATGTCAGAATGCAAAGGAATTAGTACGCCAATAGATTTTAACCAAAAATTAACATTCGAATTATCATCGAATTCAGAAGAAGAAATAAATGAAATGAAAAAATTCCATATCAAGAAGCCGTAGGAAGTTATTTGTATTCTTCACAAATAAGACAATCGATGTTCGACAACTGGCTATATATTCCTATTTCAAGACTCAGTAATACCTTCGAATTCAAAGAGACAAGCTACTGTAGCAATAACTGCTACTGAGGCTGAATATGTGGCACCATCTACAGCATGTCAACAAACTATATGGCTGAAATCATTGTATTATGAAATATATAAAGAAAAAGGAAAACCATGGAAGCTATATTCACACAACAAAGGTGCTATTGCTTTAATACATAATAATGTATACCACGCTCGTTCTAAGCACATTGACATTCGTCATCATTTATTTTAGAGAATTGGTTCACCTTAATAAAATTCAAATAGATCATGTTGGTACTGAAGACATGGTACCTGACATTTTCACTAAGCCATTACCTGCTGGAAAATTTAAAGAATATTTTCAACTTCTTGGTTTAAGGAACTTCAGTTCTAGTTGGAGTGTTAGTATGAAGACTTGAAGTTGAATATATTTTATTATGTTTATCAAGTAGTCAATAAGTTATAGTTAAAATGTATTTAAAATATGTTTTTTTACTTTTATAATAAACCTTAATGCTTTACTAAGTAATGCTAACATTAATTTTAATTTAATATTATAAATATTTATTATAATTACAGTATATTAATTAAAATTGATAAAAAAAAAACTACGTTTCTTAAAATATAAACTTAAAAATTAAAATATTTGTTTTTAAATAATAAATTAAATATAAATTAAATAATTAAGTAAAAATGATACAAAATTATCTGCATTCCTCGCTAAATGCGAAAACATCATTTATGGTTTTCATGTCTGCAAGCATTCTTTTGCGAATGTCGTCTATTGCCGTTGTCAGCGATAATGTTGATAAAGATCCGTTGAAATCGAATTTGTTCAAATTCAAATGTTTTGCTAATACTGGTAAGTAACAAAAATTATATAACATTTTCTTTTACATTTATTTCACCTGATTTTCCATGATTTTTTATGTTTGATAATAACTTTATAAGGATTGAGATCGAAAATCTCTTGAAATATATAAAAACTGAACCACTAAAGTTAGAGCTTAATACTACGTTCACATACAACGTTTTTTGGTGTGTTTTTTGAAAAACACAATAAGTTTTAATAACATCATTTACACATTACTTTTAAGGCTTTTTTGATCTGCCACTTTTTTCATAAATATATATTTTTAATATATAAATAACACTAATGGGAAGAATCTATTCATAAAAATAATTAATAATTTTATTACAAAATAAAAGAATTAAATGTTATTTTCCATTTTTAATTTTAAATTATTTGCCATAATTATGTACACAGGAAAAGTTCAGAATATTCCAATACGAAACAATTAATCTCTGTATGGAAATTATCGTGTTTTTCACGTGTTTAATAAGTTAACAGAATAAAATTGGATGTTTTTCAGTTTGATGTCTTTTTGAACGACTAGTTTTAACCAATAATGTTTTTATAGTAGTAGTGGTAGGTTATAATCTTCGATTACTCTTTTAGATACCTTTTAACTGGCTTAAACTTCGTGTAGTTTAGAGGATTGTCCCTCTTGGTAAAAATGCTATATTATTGTTCTTGTTTTCCATAGTGACAGTGTTTATCATAGTGTCGTAACTAAATATTGCTTGATATACCAAGAGCTTTCTCGGAAATTTTTACTGCTTGTGGGTCCTTAGCTTTTCTTTGACATTATACGTTTCGCTATACATTATGGCATCTAAATTTTTAACGACGATCCTGTCAGGAGCTTTTTGAATTGCTTTCCTACCAAAAGTGATGGGAGCTCTCTTGATAATTCTTTCTATTTTTTGGGCTTTAGACATATCTTTTACCTAAATTATGTTTTCTATCTATAACGGAAACCGCTTGACGGCAGACCTTTGCTTGGCCAACTTTTTGTTGTTCCAAGTAGGGATTTTTGAAATTATTAAATAATTTTAGTACGCATCCATTTTAAACCGGTTAATGATATATTTATTCATTTGTTTGACATTAAACATAAAAAAAATTAAAAAAAAAAATAAAAAAAGAAAAACAATGTGTTAAGAATTTATCGATATCGCTTCTTAATGTGTAATTTACAAAGTAACACCAATAAAAATCGATTTATCTAAACCAGAGACGCCTACCTACACTACTTTACATTTGCCTTCGTATGTGAAGCAGCAAAAATTATTTATGCCTAATTTTACAATGATAAAAAATCTTCATTTATAGAATTTATATGTCCAAACGATTAAACATATATTAACTAACCTCAATTTTTAGTGTTGATGACCACATTTTTTAATATTATTTTAGAGATTTCTGTACAAATAGTGAAAATGAAGTCAAATATTAAATGTGAAATAGTGAAACATTTTAAAGGGACAACTTTCTATACATAACCTCTATACATATATGGAATTGTGAATTTTGAACATAACAGAAGAGTATTTTGTATTATGAACATTTGAAATTCGTTCTGATTATCACGAACTACATTTTTGGAGTGTAAATGTTGCGTTCGAAGAGAGCAATTAAATACAACGTCCAGAGTGCTCGACCGTATTCTTTAATCTTTCATTATAACATGACCCGGTTACATATTGGAAACAATTTTAGTCAGTAGATGAGTACTTTCGGTACCTTGTAACTTTTGTCTTTTATTTATTTATATCCATTCAGATCGCTCTTACTAGAATACTTTGATTTTCAAAGTCGTTCGGTCTTATCCCCTATCGTAATTTTCTATAGTACTGATATGCCAGTTTAAAAAAATGTTTTACTTCTTTATCTTAACTCTTATGTAAGGTCAACTGCAAAAAAAGTAATAATAATAATAATAATAATAATAATAATAATAATAATAATAATAATAATAATAATAATAATATGTTATAACTAATTATTAGTCACAATCAGGGTCTACATTGTTCACATTTTGTCTATTTAATTATAATTGTTCTTGTAAACTAATTTCATAAAAATATTGTTGTATTTTTTTCCAGATAATACTTCTCCAAATTTAAGTTTTCGACAAAGCTCGATTGGTCTTCAAGTGTCCTATTGGCCATCGCATCAAATAATTACTCGAATATTTTCGATATTCCTACGGGAAGTTCTTCATTATCAGAATATTTACATTTTGCCATTAGAGTTTAATGGGAATACCGATGAAGAATATTATGAAGGGAAGAGACTTACAAATACTCTTGACTTATTAATGTAAGTCTAATGGTGAAAACGATTGTCCCATATTACTTCATCATACGCTTTAACCAAATTATAGAAAACATCCACAGTATCCCAACTTGCCTATGATGAACTTAGCGGTTTGGACGCCGCCTATGGGTCATGGGTTGAGACCATTAGAAGTCTATGAATCCGGTGTTTCTCTAGACCCAGGACGTTTCGGTTGGTTTGCCGGTCCAGCTAAAATTCAATCCGTCAAGAAAGGCATACACTATTCTATTTTTTTAAATAGATCGAATCCACTCTATGAGCAGTATCTATTGGATGAAAATCAATTAAATTTATTTCTACAGGATAGCGAGTAAGTACATATATAACTTTTTAAAATTTGCTGAAAAATATATTTGAAGTATGTTTTAGGAGTGAATATTTCAAAAGTTCTATGTGTAAAAATGTGCAATGTGTCACACTTTTGGCGGAATATAAGAAGGAAACATCATTTGTGCAACAACAAATTGAAGAAATGAATGGTTATTTAAATATTTTATGGCTGGGTTCACGATTTCGAACTATTATCGATCGTTTATATACGAGCTATGATGAGCATAATAAAAAGGGAAAAACAAAACGATTTTTAGTGTTGCACTGGAACCCTTCGGATGTAATCGATGGTAAACATACATTTCAACACGTTGAACTACCACTTTGTGAGGAGTTCTTGTCATTATGGAAATCATATTGTAAATACGAATTAACTCCGATATTTAAATATCATTCAAAACATTTTCTGGTAGATGAACGTTTAATGCATGCTTTACGTTTATTTTGGATCAATAATGAAGATCTGACAAACCTTTTTATGGATCTCAATGAGAAACGTTTAGAAAATGGCTTTGTATCAGATGAAACATATAACCATATGGCCTGTGAATGGCTTCGTTTCCATCCTGATACTTATAATCTATGGATATCGAAAGAACCAATGACACTGTCAATTGGTGCTATATTACCCATTAAAAAGAATACCAGAGGTCATCAGAATCTTGTATATGCTGTGAAAAGGGCGGTACAAGCCGTAAATAGAAATAATACCATTTTGAAGAATTACAATCTGAATGTTATTGAAAATGATGGCGAGTGTAAAGCAGACGTTGTTATGAAATCTTTTATACATCTTTTTAATGTTCCAAAGCTTTTGGGTGTGGTTGGTCCTGCTTGCAGTGAAACTGTTGAACCGATTGCTGGTATCTCAAGACATACAAACATGGCTGTTATTTCATATTCGGCCGAAGGTGCATCGTTTTTAGACCGTCAGGCATATCCTTTCTTCTTTCGAACGATTGGTTCAAATCGTCAATATGAAGATGTTTACACTAGCATAATGAATGCATTCAACTGGAAGCGTGTGGCAGCTTTAACAGAAGATGGTCAAAAGTATACCGAGTACATATCGCACATGGAAACGGAATTGAAAAATTATAATTTAGAATTAATAATAAATAAAAAATTTCTTTCTGGTATCACGCATCTCGAAATGAATAAGGTATGTTTAAAATAGACGACTGATTTCAAATCTCTTCTACAAGGTCTCTCTTGCTGTCTCTAAATTTCAAATGAAAAAAATCCAAGAAATCATTCGAGAGCCAATCATTTTTCCATGAAACTAATGTTATTACTTCATAGTCTTACAATTATATAATGCAGGAGTCTTCAAAACAATTCGAAAATTTTTGGGATTTGAGGCACTAGACCCCTTTACTGGTTTTATTCCAATTATAGACGAAATCGAGCATACAGTTATTTTTATATCTAATGTTAATGATCATGTTCATTATAATAATTATAATTTAATTTTTTATTTAATTTCAGTATTTGATTGATTTAAAGAATCGTCATGCAAAAATTATTATAGCTGATATTCAGAATAGATACGCACAGATGACATTATGTGAAGCTTATAAGCTTAAGGTACTTAAAACAATATTTGGATTAAAACATATTTTGACATTAATGTGTAAATTACTTTTTAACAACAGATGACGTTACACCATGGATACGTTTGGTTCTTGCCATCTTGGATAACTAAAGATTGGAAAACTGTTAGTAGTGAGAGTAATCATAGATGCACTAGTGAAGAACTAAAAGAGGTTAGATTAAATATCTTAATTTTTATATACAATTTATTTTGCATATTTATCATTTTTTATAGGCATTCGAAGGTCATTTTAGCATTATGCATACTTCATTTGGTAGTAATGACACAACTATGCAGGAAAACATAAGTATTCAAGAATGGCTAGATTCATACAGCTCAAGTGTGAACAGTGTATCGAAATATACGGCTTTTGCTTATGACGCCGTATGGGCTTATGCATTTGCTGCTGAAAAACTTTTGAAAGAAAGCAAAGATTCTTTTGAAAATTTACGTTCAAAACTTGTGGCAAATCGATTTGCAGACCTTATTTGGGAAACAGATTTTGTTGGACTATCTGGAAGAGTGAGATTCGGACAAGGTGGTTCCCGCATAACGGAATTGATAATTAGACAATGGCGGAACCATCGATCTGTTGAAGTGGGTAGATATATACCTCAGCTGGTAGGGGAAGGTCGCAATTTAAGAACTAATAGTGGAAAACTAATTTTGCATGAAAATGCTATAGACTGGTTGGGTGAAATACCAAGCGATGGAAGATTCGATTGCAATTTTTCAGCTTTAGCTAAATTTTTCAGTATCGAATGCAAAAATGCCACAATTGCCTTCACCGCACTTCTTTGTTTGATAGCCGTTGTAGTAATCTCGCTGATATCTTTCTTTTTCTGGAAACGACGTTATGATAAAAAATTAAAACATTCTGCTAGAATTATGAAAAATTTTGGCATTGATTTATTATCTCCTTCACGCAGTACTTCAAATACTTTGGATAAATGGGAATTACCGAAAGAAAACGTGGTGGTTAATAGAAGACTGGGCGAAGGTGCTTTTGGCACAGTGTATGGTGGTGAAGCTCAGATCGGTGCAAAAGGTTGGACCGCCGTGGCTGTTAAAACACTGAAAAGTGGTGCATCAACTGAAGATCGTTTAGATTTCTTGTCGGAAGCAGAAGCAATGAAAAGATTTGATCATAAGAATATTGTTAAACTTTTGGGCGTGTGCCTTCAATCTGAGCCTATATATACTATTATGGAATTCATGTTATATGGAGATTTGAAGACATATTTACTAGCACGTCGTCATATGGTTAATGAAAAAGTCAGCGAAGACTCAGATATTTCTTCCAAACGTCTTACAATGTATGCACTGGACGTGTCTCGAGGTTTGGCATATTTGGCGCAACAAAAGTACGTTCATCGAGATGTTGCCTGTCGTAATTGCTTAGTAAATGCACAAAGAGTTGTTAAATTAGGCGATTTTGGAATGGCAAGGCCAACATATGAAAGTGATTATTACCGTTTTAATCGCAAAGGTATGTTACCAGTCAGATGGATGGCTCCTGAATCTCTCGCTTTGGGAATGTTTACACCAGCATCAGATGTTTGGGGTTTTGGTGTAGTTTTATTCGAAATTATAACATTTGGATCATTTCCCTATCAGGGTCTCACTAATAATCAGGTATTGGAATATGTAAAAAGTGGTAATACATTAAATATACCAACTGGTTTGAAACCTCATCTGGAGGGTCTTATAAAGGCATGTTGGAACCGGGATTCCAAAAAGCGTCCAACTGCTTCCGAAATTGTAGAGTACATATTAAAATATCCTACTCTACTAACAGCTTGTCTTGATTTTCCTAGTGCTTCTGTGGAAATGGCTGAGACAGAAAGTGACGAACTAGAGTTATTGCCAAAATCTCGAAAATGTTCACCTTTGAAAAACGAATCTATTTTAGATGTTGTTGCACAAGCAACACTTGCCGATAATATTGAACGATTTAATAAATTTCCAAACGAAAAAGATACTACGGATGAAACATATATCGAAATGCCAACAAATATAACACACAATATAGTGGAAGCACTTGATTCATTGCCTATAACACCAGATGGATATAGTATTATGTCACCACTACTAATGCATCATGGAGAGCCACCATCCTCATCTCATCAGCAAACACCATTTTGATGCAAATACCACTTAACACCATTTAAAAGTACACCAATATCTGCCATAAATATTTCAAAGAAAGTTACTTTAATTACCTCGTCAATATATTTATATCATAAATTATTTATACAATTTTTATTTTATTAAAGTTCTTAGTACTTAAATGAAACTTATGAAGATGTTTCGACTTTAAATTAACGAAAAATTTACACTTTTTTCCATTTGAAATTTGTTTTGAATAAAACTTTTAATTAATTAATTTTCGTATCGAATGGAACAGTTCCGAATAGAAATTCAAAAAGAATTTAAAAATAAATTAACAATTTCTTTTTATGTATATATTTTGTATAAATATATATATATATATATATATATATATATATATATATATATATATATATATATATATATATATATATATATATATATATATATATATATATATATATATATATATATATATATATATATATATATATATATATATATATATATATATTATACAAATATATACATAAAAGAATTATATATATATATATATATTAAATTTATTATGTACAAAAGTTATTTAATTTAACTGCAATTTTATAATTTATTTAGCATATAAGTTTAACAGAATCTACAAATTTACATTTTTCATCTATTAAAACTTAATAAAATAAAATAAAAATAAAATAAAAAAATGAAAAATATTTTCAATAATTTCTAAATTTCTTGTTAATAAATCATTAATAAGTTTGATGTTTGTATCCAGCACAGTATTGATTTGATACACCCTTTCAATTCTCGTGAATTGTGATTGAATTTCCTTTTGAATTTCCGTTTAATATAAAAATTGTTTGAATAAAAACCGTCTTAATTAAACATAAAATGTGTTACCAAGTTAATATCAATAAATTATGTTGATTATAGTAACTTAAGCTATAAAATTATTCCTAAATATCTAATATCATCACCAGGATGGTGAAATAAGTAAAGCAAAAAACCATTGTTTGATGACGGATAAATTTAAGAATGCGTAATGCAACAGTTCTCAAACTGTGACAAGTGATCCGTGATTTGTGAAAATAGAAAAGGCTTTTAATAGATAGAATAGAATAGAATAGAATAGAATAGAATAGAATAGAATAGAATAGAATATAATATAATATAATAGAATAGAAAGAAATCGATTCAAAGATTACTAACTATTTTGTGCACATGATGGTTCGAGATTAGATTTTTCAATATTTTAGTGTTTGTTTTTGCTTCACTATCTTCTGCTTCTTCTTATTTGCCTAACTTTAACTTTGAGAGAAGTCATAAGCAAAGGCGAACAGCAAACAAATAAACTATTATTGGGTCCAAGAAATTACCTTCTAAAATGAGCTCCCGAAATGGACATTTACGATTAATGGTAAATTGTGCTGTGTCGAATCTTTAATATTCACCACTACTTTCAATTGTAATAACAATAAATAATATTAAATTTATGCGATAAATATATTATTCGAAAGAGTTGTTTAAGTGTTTGAAATGTAATCATAAATACATTTCTGGAAATAAATAATATTATTAATCCTTTGCCTGTCGAAGACGTTGTGTTTGAAAATGAGAACATTATAATTTTGAAAGAAGCTTCAGTAATATGCGATGTCTGAATTTCATTCCCGTGCCGAGATTATTTAATTGTATTATGAATTTTGTAATAGAGATGCTCTAACGAAAAGTTATATAACAAATGTAATGATATTTACTATAAAAGTTTCAACAAAATGCGTTTTTAAATGTAAGAAATTCTTTAAGGGTAATACCATAAATTTCCTCTGCCTTTCCCCTTTTTTGCAGTCTATAATATCTTGTAACGTTTCGTTTGTAATGGAGACACCAGACCTCTGAGCCCTATGAAAAAAATGTTCATCTTTAATATATATTTGCTTTAGCATATGCGGATTTTTAATTAAAAAATAGGATATAGTACGTTGTTCTTGCGAATGGCTTGCTAATCTTTAGAGGAATATAAAGTCATGTTCAAATTTTTCAAATTTTTCCGCTCAAAACGCGGAATAAAATAAATGATGGCATTCACCATCATTCATTTTATTACAAGAATCAATGAATTTTCATTTTTGTTTGCCATTTCTGATTCATTTGTTCTAATGTTTTTTTAATCGGTTTTTAAAGTATAGAATATCACAAAATATATATAATTATATCGCATTATTTAGCTGTTTGTGACAGTTTCAAAATTATTGCTAACTTGTTAAATTGCTTTTTAATTTTTATACAACACAAAATACATATGTATTTATCAATTTTGGGTTAACTTACTGGCCCAATTTTATTTTGTTGGTCTGCTTGTTACAGATGTTACCTTTGGAAATCGGAGATTGAAATGAATTTGATTTTTACTTATAGTTTCTTCGAATACTACTACCGCATGTGTGTAGTAGTGTTTATGTTAAAGATTATATCAGTAATGAGGTGGTTTAAAATTAAGTTGTATATTCTTATACATATGACAGTCTGTATTTCCATTTGCATTGGAATGCATCTGTAAAATTACAATTTTTATACCCTCCACCACCACAAGTGGTGACGGTGTATTAAGTTTGTCATTTCGTCTGTAACGCCAAGAAGGAATCATCTCAGACCCAACAATGTATATATATTATTGCATCTAATCAAAAACTAAGTCGATTTAGCTATGTCCGTCTGTCTGTTGGAAACATTCTCACGTCAAGAATAATTGTCCTAAGCAGTTTGTTATTTAAAACCAGCTTTATCGGTTTATAAGCAAGGAAGTTATAGACCGATATCTGAAACAGATTTATTTAATTGGACTTAAACAAAAATTAATTCATTCTATTAAAATTTGGCACAATTAATTTTTTAATTATTTTAAATATATGTTATGCAGTTTATTAACAAGGGTCCATATTTTGATGTAGCTCCGGAGAACCGGTTTGAGCTTATAAAACAATCAAATAAAGACTAATTCCATTGGAACACGGTACAATGCATTTTTTAACTATTTTTAATTAGAACAATCTCGGTTCATATTTTTATGTAGCTCCCATATAAGACCCCTTCCCGGAAAACAGTTTTGAGCTTATAACAAGCATATTTTTTGTTTTTGTACCCTCCACAATACATGTGGTTAAGAGAGTATATTAACTTTGTCATTCTGTGTGTAACGCTAAGAATGAATTATTTTAGACCCCATAATGTATATATTCTTGCATCAAATCAAAATCTCAGTCGATTTTCGTCAATCTCTCTGTCTGCTCACATCCACAAAAATTTACAGAGCTCAATGAAATTTGGTAGAAAAAAGGCAGTTCAGTAGAAAAAAAGTTATTGCCAAAATTATAACTAATTTTATGACTCAATAAGTGCTTCTGTGTATTTATTTATTTATTTTCAATTTATTATTTCATAATTATAACTTACAAACAAAAATATTTAACTACTTTTTCCCGCTAAGCCTTTGGCTTGTCAGCAGGTTATTAAAATTTAATTAATATATTTTTTAAAGTATAGTTCATTGCGAACTCATGAAAAAATTTTTTATAAGCTTTTTTCTGTTATATAGATTTTTCGTATTGATTATGCTTATGGGTAACTTATTTAATATTTTCGGTAATATGACAGTTAATTTGTTTTTCCCGTATTCATTGTTGAAACGGTCAATTTTGTATCTTCGTTGCACTCTACGTCTGGTGTTGTAATTGTGATCTATTTCCTCCAGAAAGTTAGTATTGTTGAAAAAGTCATTTGATATTGTTGTGAAGAATATACTGTTAATATTTAATATTTGCAACTCTTTTGCTATTTCTTCCGATCGGATGTTGTTGCGAATATGTTTCCTAACATTGCTTGTGTTTGCTGGTGCAGTATTTATTGATGTTGTAGGAATGTTGTAGTTATGCGTGCTCGTTTCTCGATTATCGATCATAGAGATGTTTGTTGGGTTAGATGTATTATTGCTTTGCATTGGCGTATTTGGGTTGTAAATTGCGTTTGTGTTTGAAATGTTGGTGTAATTATGGGAATTGGTAGAGATGTTTGAGGAGATAATGGTGTTTGCTGAGTTATAGATATCTCTGGATCTAGAGATTAGGTAGTTTTTCCAAAGTATTTTTAATATTTGGTTTTGAGATTTCTGAAGAGATTTGCAATATGAAGCATTCCCCCATGCCGTAATTCCATGTCTTATATACGCTTCTGTTAGTGAAAAATATGCTTGTCTGAGGACGCTATATGTTGAGCAATTACTTAGGTGATATAGCATGTACGCAGATTGTCGCAATTTTTTTCTTACACTTTCCACGTGCGTCTTCCATTTAAAGTTGTTGTCGACATGTACGCCTAAGTATTTATAAGACTGTACGAGTTCTATATTCGTTGTGCATCTTTCGATGTGATGTTGTTGATGGACTTGATGATGCAGACATGCAGAGCTATGAAATTTAATTTGTATATGATAATCAGCTAGATGTCTTGGCTTAATGTGCATAATTTTGGTTTTTGTTGAGTTTATTATTAACCCATTATCGTGGCACCACTTCGCTGCAATGTCTAACTGTTTTTGCATAATTTGTGTTGCAATTTGAACATTTTTATTGGCAACAATAATTGCGGTATCATCTGCATAGGCAAATGTTTCACTTTCCTTTAAGCATCTTATCAGATCATTTGCATAGATAATATATAGAATTGGTCCTAACTTTGATCCTTGAGGTACTCCATAATAGGATATTACTTTATCACTGATAACATTATCAACTTTAACCCTGTATGATCTTAATTCCAGGTAGCTTTGGATCCAATTTAGGGTATTTCCTCTAATTCCAATAATGTATAGAGTTTGTATCAGCTTTGTATGTGATAAAGTATCAAACGCTTTGCTGAAGTCAATATATGTTACTAAACAATGTTGATTGGTGCTTAGGCAAGAATTGATATGGTGTGAAAAATGTCCCAGTAATTTGTTTATACTCTTGCCTTTTTGGAAACCAAACTGGTTTTTGTTGATAATTTTGTATTTTTCTAGGTAAGCTGTTAATCTTCTAACTACAATTTCTTCTAAAATTTTCTCTATTACGGGAAGTATGGCTATGGGTCTATAATTATTATAATCTATATAGTTTCCACTTTTGTGTATAGGTCTTATGATGGAGGTTTTTAATAGATCTGGAACGAGAGATGTCTCTATGCTACGGTTAATTAATTTAGTCAACACCGGCGTGAGTATATTGGCATTATTTTTTAAATCTTTTGGCCTAATATTGTCTATTCCTGGACCTTTTCTTATATTCAATGTTTTCAGGATATTAGATATTTCACGTTCATTTGTTGGTAGTAAATATATTGAATTTTGTTGTGTAGGTACTCGTATTGGCAATGTTGTAATATTACATTTATGAATTATTTTATTGACGTTGTCATTAAAATTCTGAGCAAAGTTGTTTACGATGTTGTATCTAGATTCATTTTTGTAATTTTTCATTATAGTATTATCAATATTATTAGATTTTTTTCCTATTATTTCGTTTATAGTTTGCCAGGTTGCTCGCATATCACTTCTATATTCAATAAATTTTTGCCGATAATAGTTATTTTTTGCAAATATTATTTTTTTGTTTAATTGGTTTCTAAATTTTTTATAGTTTAATTCATAATTTTTATTATTTTTATTGTTTATCCACATTTTAAAAAGTTTATCTCGCATATCACAAAATTTAATTAACTCTTCACTGATCCATGGATGTGTAGAACGTTTTTTATAAGATTTTGTTGTTTTATATGATTTATTATAAATTTCATTAAATTTTTCAACTATTTGGTTAAACATATTATTTACACTTTGATTTGATTCTGTTATCGCACTCCAATTTTCTTCTTGTATTTTTTTATTTATTAAAAAGTTATTTAGTTTTGGCCCCTGATTATTATTGGTTGCCCTATCCATATTTTTTTCTTTTTCTTTTGTACAAAAAAATAAAGTGTAGTGATCTGATATGGTTGTTGTTATTACATTAGCATGTGAGAAAGCTTGTTCTCTGTTGTTTTTAATAAATAAATGATCAATGCATGTACTTATATTCTTATTTAAATCTTCACGTGTACTCTCATTTATCATGCATTGCATACCATTTGATAATAAATAATCTAGGTAAGTCGTTGTTGTTTTGTTACTTTTCTTTATGTCTATATTTATGTCCCCAACAATTATAACTTCTTGTTTTTTGTTTATTTTTGTTATTATTGTTTCTAGTTCGTTTATGAAATCATATACTTTTAGATGTGGCGGGCGGTAAATGGAGAGGATAGAGATGTTTTTATTATTTATGTTTATATCAATTTGTAATAATTCAAAAGATTTTGTATTCGAAGAGTTTCTTTGGTAAATAATATTCTCTTTTATAAAAACGGCTACACCACCACCTTTTCCATCTCTATTCAGGAAAATTGAATTAAAACCTTTTATATTATACAAATTGGTTTCACTATTATTTATATTAGTTTCTACAAGAATTATGAGTTTGATATTATTTATTATTTTGTTTATGCTAACCAAAAAAGATGCGAAATTTAAGCGTAGTGATCGTATGTTCAAAAAAATCAGTGACATGGGATAACTTAAAAAATTTGTATTTATTTCATTAAAGGAAGTTAATGTTTTTCTTTGAGAATTGTTCATTGTTTTAATTTGTTTTGATATAGAAAAAAATTAAATCTAAAATCAAATTAAATTATCGGTGTAATTAATTCAATATCTGCTGCGCTGTTGATTATGATAGATGGGCTATTTTCCTTTTTTCGAGCGAATATATTTCCATTGCTAACCCAAACGAATTTCCACTTAGCTTCATGAGCTTTTGTTTTGGCGATCCATAGTAATTGCCGGTTATTATATGTCAGCTGATCATTTACATAGATGTAATTGTTGCTACTATTATTATCATCACCACTGCTTATAATATTTGCTTTTATCCTATGACGCTCAATTTTGTTCATAAGCTCTATTTTTTTGGAAAGAGAAGAAAACTCAATTATAATTTTGTTTTCCTGTTTCTTCATACGGTAGGCTCTCTTAATGTCATCTTCTCTGATCACAACATTTTTTGATGCTCCAATTTTTTTAATTACATCGATTGCTGATATTTGTTTGTTTTCTACATTTTTTATTTCAATGTTATTGGTTATTATTTGTTGTTCGAGTTTGTTTATTCTTGATTCCATAGCTGTTATTTGTTTCTCTCTCTGTTTGTCTTTTTCGTTTAGTTCGTTTACTTGTACTGCTATTTTTGATATGGTGTTTGTTATTGTCGCTAAAGCTGTTTGAATCTCTTCTTTTAGTTGTTGATTGGATGCATTTGTGGAGTTGGCATTACTTACAAGAAATTCTATTTGAGATTTCATATCAGATATACCATTCTCTACGGAACTTAGTTTTTTATTGACTGTTGAAAGAGACAAAGACTCTTTAAATTTTTTTGCTCTATCATTCTCTTCATTGCTATCATCTTCCCTTAATTGTTTCTGTTGATTGTTTTCGTCAAATACAACAGCTTGATACAATGTATTCGGTGATCTACTCCTCGGCTTGCACACATGACATCTCCAGTTAATTTTTTTCTCTCCGGTCATCGTAGAATATGTTGATTCTGATAAAGGAGAGCACGTAGAGAAATGATAATTAGACTGGCAATTGTAACACTTTACAAAAGTTGTTGATGTAATTTCTGTTTTACATTGGCTGCAGAGAACACTATTCATTTTTGTTTTTGTTTTTTTTTCCGTTCTTCTTTTATTTACTTTGTAATTATTTTTTACTTTATATGTTCGTTTTAATAACTAAATTCTTAAATTCTCTTGCACAATATTTTATTTTTATCGGTATTGTTCTAAAATTTATACGTCTATATTTGTTTTATAGATTTAGCATTTGTTTGATTATTTGTTCAATCATTAATTAAAATAAAAGTTATTTTATACTGAGTACTTCCAAAACACGACCGTTCACAATGAGAACTCGTTACCTCGTTATGTACTATATACATTTGTGAGTGTATGTGTATCTATGGAACTTAACGCATTAACTTCTCACGAATTTGTGGTGGAGGGTATTGAAGATTCGGCATAGCCGAATATAGCATTATTACTTGTTTAAATAAATGATTTCATAATTCATATGAATTCATTAACTACAGCAAAATATTTTTTCCTTTTTATTTCTCTAAAGGATTTGTTTTCCTTTGTAGGGGTTGTTGTTTCCATATATTTCGCAACATCGCTACGGATTGCACTTGTTCGCAATTTTTGTTGTGAAACTTTTCTAATAAGCAAAATATATTTATTAAATATAGAGTGTATTATATACCTGTTTTATACAATTTCTGTAGTAGTTCTCAAATCGCCTGTAAAATTATGGCTTGTCATTCTACCGTTGCGATATTCAATTATTAATTCTTCGATAATTCTTTGCTGGAATATCGATCACCACCAATTGTTTTGAATGGAGTTTACGAGTGCAGTAACTAAGTGAATTTTGCAGATTTTAAGCCATTTTGGAAAATGTTCATTTCGAAAAATTGCAAATGATATTTGTTTCCTCATAATTTAAAAATATTATTTTTTATAAAATACAATATTATTGTTATGGATGAATACTTTCGATCTTGGACATAAAGAGTTGCATTTTCAAACATTTCTCCATTAACAATTTTCTTTGGTATCAAATAACAATTAATTTTTATTGCACTCCACAGAAGCAATATTGATAATTTCATTACTTTAATTCAACCTTTTAACCTTTAGTATTCCATTTCGCATCGTCAATGTTTTCTTCGGAACTGATATTGGTCATCTTCATTTATTCTAGAATAAATTTCTCAAATGTTCTCTTTATCTATATTATAGTGTATTTATGTTTTACATGTTTATTATTGATTTATTTGTTTTGTCTCTTTAAGATTTTTCAACAATTTCAGAATTTGAAAATTTGAAAAGAATTTGAAAAGAAAATAGTTTGTAAAAATTTTATTAATTTTAACATAAAAGATATAATCATTATCTTAAAAATTAAATGGAGAAATTTACTATTGGTTTAGGAATATAATAAGGACAGGAAATTCGGATACGACTTTTAAAACTCTCTTTAAAATAGCAATTATGGAAGCTCATAGAAATACTGCTTATTATCCGTTCAATTGTAATAGAACGCAAAATATAGGTCCTAATACCACTGCTATGCCGTAAAGAGAAATGTTATCTAAAATGTGGATTAGGAGTACACATTTTGATGGGAACAACTTATGAATAAGTGTGGAAGTTTTCTTAATCTGAGTAGAGCATCTTTAGGCTCTATATGAAATTCCTGTAGAAAAATTAAAGAGAGGTTTTCATATTCCTTTGTATGACCCAGCCCAAGATTGGTACTAGCTTTATATACAGACATTTTCTTTGGATTCAGGATACAGACCTTGTGAAGTCAATAACAAAGCTCGTGTTCAAATTTTGAAATTATGCTTGATTTAGTGGAACGTAGCAAGAAAGTAATAAGACTGTTGACCAATTCTTTTAGGATATGAATTAGATTTGGGCTAGGCAAGTTCAAAGTATTCCTGAATACGACATGATTAAAATATTAAATATAATATAAAGGCTAATGTAGCCTGTCTACTCCATATCAATTTTTTTCTTCAACAACTTGAGTTGAGTGTAATGAGGTTAAGGTATATAGAACAATAACATGAAATGTGATTGTATCTTTGTTCAAAATTTAAACAAGTTTTGTAGACCACGAAAAGCAAAGAAATTTCTGTTGTTGTGTTTGAAATGTTTGATGCTTTTAATCTTAGAAAATTGAGTGCTATTTGTAGTGATGATTTATCTCTTAAATTTGTCAAACTTTTAATGTCAGTCATTGGTAATTATATATTACATTTGGTTAATACCATTTTGACCACTTCTCTCTTTCCATTGCAATGGAAAGTAGCTAAACTTATTCCTGTCATGAATTAAGATCCATATCGCTATTACCGATATTATCAAAGATCGTTGAACATCTTATGAAGATTCAGCTAGTAGGATATATTGAGCATAGTCAATTGCTTCATGATTGTCAATCTGGATTTAGATGTAATAGAAATACTTCGTCATTACTACTGGGTTCGACAGACAATATTAAAAGTTGTGTTTCTGATAGGGGTATTTGTGTTTTGTTATCCTTAGACATTTCAAAGACCTTTGATAGGGTGAGTTATTCGCTATTGATAGAAAAGCTGCAACCAAATTTTGAATTTTCGGGTTCTGCTTGCAAACTTATATATTCTTACTTAACTGATAGGACACAATATGTATTTTGCAATGTGTTGTTCCCCAGGGATCGGTGCTGGAACCTTTACTTTTTATTATATTTATTAATGATCACATTGATAAAGTGTCAAGCAGAATGTGTTTCCCATTTTCGTTTGCAGATGATGTTCAGTTGTTGTTTTAAGGTGATTTTGACTTTCCTGATGTTTTGCAAAATATGATTAATTTTACTCTTGGGTTACTTCTTAGTTGGGTTTCTGATTATCGATTATCAATCAATATTAATAAAGCCAAGTCTCTGCTATTTGGTAGAGATAATTATAACTTTTCTGTCTTATTGAATGATAATTTAATTGAGTTTGTTGATCGACCTAAATATTTTGTTGTAATTTTTTAAAACGAGTTGAGGTTTGAAAGTCTATGTAAATTCCATTGTTTCCAGGATTAATTTTACTTTGCGCAAACTTTATTGCTTACATTTGATATTGTTTCTTCATGTTGAGGAACGTGTTGTCCATGCATTAATTATGCCTTTGTTTTTATATAACATGGAGGTACCAGCACATACTTTTGGTTATGTAATGAGAAAAGTGCGACTGGTTTTTAATATGGTTAATAGATATATGTTTACTCTCTAAGATCACAGCAACATGTTTCACTCTTTATCATGAGATTTCTTGGTGTTTATTTTGTTGAATTTATAAAAATTAGAATTCTGCGTTTTCTACAAGTCTAACAGATTACAATTATCATTTTATTAAATTGTTTTATATGAGTTTTCTAGATCTACTAGAAATAAGCAATTAATAATACCAAAATTGACTCGTATTCTTCAAAATTGACTTCGTATTCGTTTTATGTACGATAGCAAGAGTTTATAATATGTTACCTGCTCCTTAGAAAAACTTTGATTATTCTGCTGAAATTTACAAGTAAAAATTAGTTTCATTATTTTCTGAAAAAAATAAGTTCTTGTCATTTTCAGTTAAAATGTCTTATGTTTTTAACTGCATGGTTAATTGTTGGATCTGGTGTTAATCATCATAAAATTATATATTTTTGTCTACGAAATTTGGTATTATGCTAAATTAAAATGGTTTAATTATTTGTTAAACTTTTACTTGTAAGACTTCATGCTAAGTGAATTTATATTTCTTTACTATTTTTCTTGTATTTTTTAAGACGCCATTAATTGAACTTCAATTAATGGTGTTTTTCATTTTGCACCCGTATTTTTGTTATCTATTATATGCTTGATATTTCTTTTAATTCAGATTTTAATCCACCATCTTTATTGTTTGCTTGATCATGTCTATGATCTGAATTTATTACTTGGCATATCAGTGGAAATTGTTTCATTTTGATTCTGCTTTAACTCTAATATTTATCAAAATTATATTTTTTTCTGTTTACATAAATTAATTGGGATTTTTTAAAATAAAATAAATAAAATAAAAAAATAAAAAAAGTAAAAAAGAGGGGATTTAGAATAGATTATATCAAGTTTTGGTACATTCGAGAAAAAGGGCTGGTATTGACTCCATGGAAAAATATTAATTTTAGTTAGTAGATGGTACAAAACCAATATAGGATCACTATTATCCGAAATAGCCAAAAGTTCAGGAAATAACTTATCCAGAAAAAAATAATATGGTTAAACTAAATGTCATTAAAGAAAGTACTAGTTTATGGAGCAGTTGTGAGGAAATCTGGAAAACCGAATATGATTAGATGCAAGAAAATTAAAAAAAAAACTTAATCCATAAGTGATGCTTATTAATTACAGAATGTTGTATAAGTAATTATTTGCTTTCAGGCAAATTATATTAGAGGAGAAAAATAATCAAACGTTTGGTTTATGCAAAGATACGTAGATTATGCAGATTAAAACCAGCTTTCATGAAACTATACACAGTGATAACGGAGACCATTTTATAGAGGAAACATTTTTGAAAATTATTGATACATTTGGAGTCTTTCATATGAAAACCGCTGTATAGCGTTAACAAATAGGTTTTAACAGTTATTAGGGCTTATCAAAAAAAAAAAAAAACCCAAGGTATCGAATGCATCCTAAAAATTGCAACAAGAGTGTTGTATTCACTGCTTTTGTAGCAACGAAAGCGAACCGTTTCCACGACAATTCGATCTCCGCTTCGGAACATCCCGAGTTACACTCGGCCAAAGTTTGCTAACCCAGCGACAACTGTATCAAAGGAAATTTTTTTCTCCAATTCCATGAAGAATTATCGGATACAGCCGAGCCGATATAACATCAACCTAATTTTTTGCATTATTGGGAAGTTATTAACCTTGACTGACCATGATATTACAGATTCGAATAGAAAAAAAGTTAGATTTGATCTGTAAAATAATAAAAGAGAATTTACATGAGACTTATAGAAAGTCAGCAGAGAAATATAACCTATATATAAGCTAAGATTTTCAAATTCAAACTAGGTCAAGAAATATATAAGAAAAATACGGTATTAAGTGACACTGAAAACAATAAAAGTGCCAAATTTTGTAAGAACTTTTTAAAGTGTTAAATTGAATCTCGTGTAAGCAACAATGCGAAATAGAGTCAATGAATGGAATTTTTCATACAAAAGATGTAAAATGTTCTATCATGCCCGTGTAATAGAATTAGTAACGTGTGAACATCCAAATTGGATGAATCACTATTGGCTTTTTGAGGCTTCGAAAAAGGCTTTAGTAAAAGATCTAAAAAGGTGTTTTAAGAAAAAATAAATTAAAAATTACAAGTTAAAAAAATAAAACGTTCTAATAATTGAAACCAAAAAAAAAACAAATATATTGAAAATAAACATTGGTCCTTGCAAAATAAGGATTAGAATAGGTATTCAGTGGTTCCGTACCTTCTTGTGATACTAGTGTTTTTCATGGAGATTATGTAACACGGCTTACATTTCGTGACATGTTCTTGGTTATATACATAAATAATAGTAGACTTAGTCCAGTAAAAAAACATTTAATTAATTTAGAAAAACGGAAGGTGAGGCTTGGGATGTACGGATCTTACTGCAGCAAATTTCGAGATATCCTGGAATAATTTAAAAGCTCTATACGATAATAAACGCGTGTTGTTTAATAGTCTGTTAAAGCTCATTTTCAAGAGTATTTAGCAATTGAAATTAAAAAGCTCCAACGAAATATTAACAATTGTATATCTGTATTAAAGTTATATGACGTTGATATTAGGTGTTTTCCACTTTAAAGAGATGCCGATATTGTTTCAATTATTATATTATTATATTTATATTATATATAAATGTATTACAAGCATGCATGGGAATTTCATAAGCAAATACTATAATGCGACTAAATATTGAATCAGTTATCCCTAATAAAAGCACTAATCAATCACAGTCAGGTAACATTACGGGAACCACAAAAATTATTCAAACACATGTTTGACACAGTATAGGTTAACATTCTTATATACTTATAGATTCGTGTTCCGATGAGAGTTTTGTTTTAGAGAAAATACAAAAGTTATTAAGATTACGAACAAATCCTATTGAAGTTGAAGTTACTGGATTAGACGGCACCATTATAACTAAATGACAAGAAGTTGCAAATTTCAAAATAAGTTCTAAATTGAATGGAAAAGTATCTCTTAATATACAAGCTTTAGTAGTGTCTCAGATAACCGGTAATATATTAATTCATACTTTTAAGTCCTTATTGAGGGTTGATCTTCCACATCTTGAACATGCGAATGCAGAATTTTATAGGAGCGGTCGAATTTGAGTTCGACATAAACACGATTACATTTTATTGTGGCACCTGGTGAAAGTTAAAGATTTTTAAATTTGTCCAGAGCTGAATTTATCAAATAGAAAGAAACGTGTAATATTAATATAATACATCAAATTTCGCTTATCACAGCAATATCATTTCAAAAATGAATTTGTATTTGAGCACAAGAAACTTGATCAATAGTCCATTGTTACTTTACCATTAAAGACAAAACATATTTAGTAATTGTCCTTGGTTCTACGTGTTGTGCAAGACCACTAATACGATATGGTAGCAGGTAGCCGAATTTACATAACTAGTGCCCATGAGGTCCCGCTAATTTAATCATACATGAGAGTGTGTTTTTGGATTATATTTCCTAACTTCATATAACCCCTTACGAAGAACGTTTTGGTATAATTTAATAGAATAACTTGTAAAATCACACATAATTTTTTAGCTTTCAAAATATGTTATTAATTAAATAGCTTCCATATGGCCCCCTTCGAAAGTATTGGTTAAAGATTTAAATTATGGCATTTTGAAATCGCACGATATTTTCTATAACATTTTAAAGTAATTGGGTGATTTGAGCAGCTCAATCATATTGTTTATGGCCCATAAGACCCACACAAACAGTTATTTTTTTAACTCTCTATAATATATAATATTAATTTAATAAATTCTGATCGAATATTTTTGGCTATTGCTCCCATAAAACGTCCCTTCCCGTAACACGTTTTGAGCTTATAAAACTCTTAAATAAACTCCAGGTGTATTGAAATCTGAAAAATTAATTTTTCTAACTGTTATCTGACCAATATCGGTTCATATAATACTATAGCTCTCATATACATATCTAATTTTTTCCTTAACATTCTATAAAATCTATAGCTCGGTAGCAATATTTGTAGGTAATTTCAAGAATATCATGACATATTTCACAGTAGTTTTTATTGAAGCCTTTTTCCGCAACTAGCGTTTAAGATAATGAGTGAATATGTTTTTGGTGTAATTTCTTCAACTCATGATATTTTTTTCATGATATTCGTGGTAGTGGGTATTTTAAGATTCGGCACAGCTGAATATAGTATTCTAACTTGTTTTAAATTATTAATATTGCAGGAGTACTAAATGATGAATTAAAATTTTCTATATGAGATTAGATTCATATCAAAATTTATAGACAATTTTAAAACCATCATTTACTACCCCTATCTCACCGGTTACCCTAATTATCTATGTTTATTTGTAATATCGGCACTTTTGTGAAAAAGTCATAGTAAAAAATCATGTCAATGACTGTTATCTTTTAAGGGATTAATAATACAGATATTTCATACATCATTGAAAAAGTCTACTTAAGATCTTTGTACTATACATTAACTGAGAAACCACAGAAATGAACTCGCATATTTAAACTTAGGGTCCAAATAACTCGAAAACTTTCTGGCAACGAACGGAAATTTCTTCTTTGTTAAATATTTTGTGAAAAGGTCTTGAATAATATTGTAGCAAAATGTTTGAATTGAGTAATCTAGTGAAGCAGACTTAAGACATTATATAAACAAAATTCGAGGGGCCCAACAAAAATATTCTTATAAAATTTAAAATACGTTATAGTTTTAGGGGCTCTTCCTCAAAGCGTAGGGGCTTTCTCAAAGCATTTTGTTAATAATATTTTGTAGAAATATTTCGTATTTCTATGCCCCATGTTTATTAAACTCTTAAATATAAACCAATAATATTGATATTTGATATCGGTCCATATTTGGTTATAGTTTTAATTGCATCCTAAGAAATATTATATAAATAAAATTTTCAAAATTAACACTTTAGAATTTAGATAATATTTTTATGCGATACATAAAGTATTTCTTTTTTTTTATTTTTTATTTTTTTTATATTTTCCTTTTCCACCAGCCAGAATAAATAGTCGACTTTGTTATTATTTTTATTATTTATGGAAACGCTCTTAGCATTATTTTGACTTAATTCATGCATTCATTTATCTTCTATATTGTTTTCTATCCACTTTTATACATTTTCATTTAGTTCAGTTCTATTGATTCTGTTTCTGCTTCTGATTCTGATTCTGTTTCTGCTTCTGCTTCTGCTACTGCTTCCTTTCCACTTTAACTGAACTTATTTTTATTTCTATTGTATTTTGTTGATGTTGTTGTTGTTTATCCTGTCGTTATTGTAATCATTTATTTGTATTGTGTTTAACTCATTTTGTTGTTGCATTTTTCTTCAATGCACCGTATTTGTTGCTTTAACCGTTAAAATATTTTTTCACTTTTTTGCACTACGAATTGCATCTGACAAGCGTCATTGTTTGTAGTTGCAAATTAGCGATTCTGTGCAACAACAACAAAAATAGCGAAAAGTGTTAAAAGAAAAGAAGAAAATGAGGGAGAGTGAAGTTATTATTATTTAGTCAACTTTAATGCATCGTTTAATGGAAGTACATTTACAGTTTGTCAAAAATATCTTTGCACTTATAAAAATTATTAAAAATTTTGATTTCAAGTAAAAATACTTGAATTATTCACTGTTTCTATACAAATTTCGTTTATGACTACGACCTGTTTACGACTATACACAAAAAACATGAAGCATAATCAAGGTTGATCATAGTTGAAAGGCTGGTATTGCGTTTTTTCAGAAAAAAAAACATGTAACTTCATTTTTGTATTCAGAATTTATGTTTATGCTCTTTTTAGATTTTTTTAATTTACAATACTCTTTTGAAAGTGAAATTTTGTTTGTCAGTGTAAAATAAAAATTAATTTTAAATCCTTTCTCGCTGGAATTGGTAGTTTAGTAGTTATGATCAAAAGTTTCAATAATTCTGCTTTCAATTCGCAATGTTACCTAATTCAATCAACCTGTAAACGGTTTCAATTCTGATATTTTCTCATTTTTATCATGGGATATGGTATTGTATATAATCCTGGATGTGGAATATCACATAGGATCATTTTCCATTTTGTATGGAATTATGAGGTCTTTAGTGACTTTAAAGTCATTAATTTTACAAGGAACACTTATTTATGCCTTCAAAATTACATTCCATTAAATGAATAAATAAAACATCTACGTTTTCAATGTTTTCATAATTTTTACAAATATTTATTTGACACTTTTCAAAATCGGTAAATTTCTTTTTTTATTGTTGTTCTAATCTGTCCGTCTATTTGGAAAATATTGCCGTTTGTAGTCGTTAACAGGTATATCAAGTAAATGTGTACAGAAAAAATTGATAGTTTAAGGATTTTTGGTTGGAATTCATTAATAAAGTTAAATTTTGTATTTCTTTTAATGGAAAAGATATATTTGACAAACTGTACTGTAAAAACTGTATTTAATAATTTTATAAGGAAAAAACAATTCCACATATGAGTTTAAAATTTCGTTTATATAGATTTTTTATATGGAATACATTCTAGATATCAGATATATTATCTTTAGATTTGTTTAGAAAAATATTATTAAAATTAAAACTTCATTAATATTTGTAAACTTTTGCTCCCCATTTTAATTAAAATTTTCAACATTTTTAATTTTCAATTCTCTTCAAAGATATACTTATGTATGTAAATATGCCAGTGATGCTTGCGTTATATCCCAGCAATAAATGTTTGCTTTGTAGGGACATAAATCCTATTGAACATATTTTGTACTAAAAAATTTAATTCGTATTTGTATTTGTTTGTCAATCATAACGAAAATTGACAATTCCCGACTCGAGAGATTAGACTACAAATTCTGGGTACACAGAAACTACTGCTGCTCTCTCACAATTTGAGCATAGCGAGCATTAATTTAATGTAATTAGTTTTTGCTTCTCTCAGGTTCACTCCACTGGAGGCAATATCATGATAATTGAAGTCATGCCAAATTTCATGAAAATTGTTATTCGAATTTTTAAGTTTTAAGAGGATGTCTTAGATATCGGTCTATAACTTTTTTCTTCTGAGTCGATTTAGCCTGTTTTAAATAGGAAACTTCCCATCGTTAGACAAATTTTCATTGAGCTTTGTCAATTATAGTGGATGTGAACGTGCTAAAACAGACAGACAGATGGACAAGACTAAATTGACTTAGATTTCGATTTGATGTAAGTTTAATAGAAAATACAATAAAATCAACACTGTTCATTGCTTTTTCAATTGAGGTGTTTTTAAATCTCTCACTACTTTCACAAATATATAGATAACATTATATTATATAACTGGGCTTTCTCTTTTGCCGGGGTTTTTATTCCCGGGAATTTAGGAAAAAATATGTCGTCCCAGGAATTCCCAGAAATAAATTAGAATATATATAAAACTAATGTTTTAATAGTTTTCTGATGAAAAATGCTAAAGTTGTAGTTAAAAAAGGTGGGAATCCTATATTCGGCTTTGCCAAAATATCCTTCAGTCAAATATGATTCGATATTGTAAAAATTACGAGTAGAAGATATTATTCCTGAAATTAAATACATAAATTTAAGACACTGATAAAAATAATTTGTCCGAATTTTTATTTTATTCCATATATAAGAGTATTATATGCTTAATAAGATCCTTGAGGTTGATTTAGCCTAAAAACACATTTTTAAGTTTAAATTGTTTGACTGAAATAAATGTGTTATGAAATTTTTAGAAAAGCGTTTTTAAAATTATATTACATGCTGATATTATATTAATCCGATTTAGGTGAGTTTTTGTAATGACGATATAGTTCGGTAGAATTCAGTCTTAGATGATTCCTTCTGGAGTTACACAAGTAAGCAATATTAAAAAATAAATTAAAAACGACTCGTTCTTTTGAAACACGTAATTTTGAACAAAGAGATTCATGTCTAAGATTTTTGTGCAGCAAAGCGCACCGGCTAAAGCTATTTCCTAATAAAATAACTTTCAATTTTTTTTTTTTTTGACTCAGGTGTTTTAAATAAAATAATAAAACCAAATCAAAGAACTTAATATGAGTGAATAATTCAAAAAATAATTTGCTGGGTTTTTTTTATAAATTATTGTCACTTTGATGAAACCATTATTATGGGCGCTTAATGTGACTATTATGTTATGATTGTTTCTTAATTTAGGGATTAACAATGTTCCCTGCTGTGAATGAATAGATGAAATGAGTCTTTACTCCATCCCATCTGTTTATGCTAATTTCTCTGTTGGTCTTAAATTATTTTTCTAGAAAAAAATATATACTTGCATTTATATGAATGTACATATGTGTACGTATCAAGTACATAGTTTTGATGTCTGTATTAAACGTGATGCTGTAAGTGATTTTTGTTGCGTTTGCGTTGAAGTGTAATAATGTAGAGGCCACAAAACTTTAACAATAACCACAATAATACAAACAGACATTATTACTTATACACACATACATAATTACATATAAGTAACATATATAATTAAAGCTTTTAATATGTTTGAGCTAATGTACAGATATAAAATACATGCAATAAATATTTTTAATACTAAGTTAGACCCGGTATGTTTCGCGATACAATTTGTAACTTACGAACTTAAATTTTCGGTTATTTTTTAACAAAATTGGTCATTTATTTATTAATTGGAACTTATTATGCTTATAATCATTTCATTTAACGTTATGCATATTATTTGGCTTAAACGTGTTATGGAAACATGAAATACAATTTTCAATCCGAACATCAAGTATCTGCATATTACAAATCAACATTTATTTGTTTCAACTTTTGGAAACTTCATACATCCAAATGTTTCTACAAAAGGTAGAATTGTAGGTGGGTTTCAGTCAACAAGATCTGTAGGAATTTTGAACCTCACGTGTCTTGTTAAAATTATTATGTCAAAAAAATTTTCAATGCCATTTTATGTTTCGTAAATTTGTATCGCGAATTTTAGTTAGTCTACCAAGTAAAAATATATAGTAGAAACGAATAAAAGTCCATTATTTGATCATATATACAGTGTAATATCCTACGTAGAATATTAGAATAACCGATTATGGAATGAAATACTATAATCGCAACATTCTTACACTAAGCAAATCATTATGAGCACACACCTGAAAGACAAACCTGAAAAAATATGGAATTTTGTTGTCATTTTTATGATTACAGGCGTATTGTAATATTGTTAATGGAAAAATAAATAAATAAATCAGAATCCCACATTGTCCTTGCGTCAAACTGAAATCGGAATCGATTTACTTATGTCCGTCTGTCTTTAAATATAATTTTTATTTGCAAAATATATTTATATGTATATATATATTTGATTACAGAGATCATTTAAAACCCATCCCGGAATAAACATTTAAGCTAACAATTTTCTATTGGCCTTTAATATATGCAACAAATGTAAGTACATAATTAGCAATTATAAACTTAAAGCTCTCATGTAGGGCCCCAACATAAGAAGTTATCGTCTAAGATCCCATAAACATGCATTATATCAAAACCTCAGTCGATTTAACTGTTCGAATGTTATAAACATTCCGACGTATTCTAACGAAATTTTGCCTGGACGTTTGAAATCGTACTCTTTAGTTTGATATTTAAAACCAACATCGTTAAGTACGGTTATATATAATAAATTTTGATGCATCCTAAAATCTGTGTGTTATAAAAGTTGCCACATGCACTTACTTTAATCCTGTTTGACCACTTTTTCATACAAAGCCCTTCCCGAAATATGGTTTTAAGCTTATAAATCTTCTTTATACGGACCAATTCTATTGAAACTTGGCACATTTATTTTTCTAACTGTAATAAATATATATTGTTAATTTCTATAGTTCCCATAAAAGCCCCTTTCCCGGAAGAAGGTTTTGCGTTTATAATACTCTAAAATATAATAAAAGCATGGAAAAACTCTAACTTTGATAAAATTTAAACAAAAGTGAAATTTAAAATTAGCTATAAATTTCAAATTTGTCTGTCCCAATTAATACATTTATTATTTAATGTTATTAATGATATTTCTTAATATTGATAGAATGTAATTTGGTATGGTATCTAATTTAGAAATTCTATTACAAATGTTCTCTTCTTGCTAATATATTTTTAACGCTAACATATAAATTGTGGAATTAATTTTATTTTGACAACAATTTTGTTGCTGTAATAAAATTATTTTTATTAAATAAAAAATATTGTGGTCGAAATATGTTTGAGTTATCACAACTTTATTGTTATTAAACAGCTCGTTATAAAAAAAAAACTATTGTTATTAGGACAAAATATCTTTTTTTCAGTTTACGGACATTGTATATTATATAGACAAATTCACCGTCGATAAATACAACTCGAAAAAAAACAATTTGTGTATTTTCTTGATCGGACAGAAAAGTTACCCTGGACATTTTTAAACGTTATAAAATTAATCGTTTAAATTTTTAAAAATATGCAGTAAAATGGAGAATATGTCATTAAGACCATACTTTAATTTATTATTTTCACGTCTGCGTTTATAGAAATTTTTCACCTAAAAAAACACCAAGACAATTTCGCATGAATAAGGCAAACAGCAAAAGTAAGAAAAAAATCTTATTTACATT
Source organism: Cochliomyia hominivorax (assembly GCA_004302925.2). Taxonomy (NCBI): domain Eukaryota; kingdom Metazoa; phylum Arthropoda; class Insecta; order Diptera; family Calliphoridae; genus Cochliomyia; species Cochliomyia hominivorax. The sequence continues at coordinate 62,664,058 of PYHX02000158.1, forward strand.
AAAAAAATTAAGTTGTCACTCATTAAACGTCAACAAACAAAGAAAAAAAAAGAATACAAATCAGTGTATTATGTATCGTAATTTTAGAATTTTCAGAGTGGTGGAGATGTGGCTTCCAGTCTTCTTTTATATCATCAGCTACTTGTTTTAAAAGGACTTTCTTTAGGTAATAAAACTTTAAGTTTAAGTATATATTTCAATCAGATCCGACACAATTAACTTTAGCTTTATATCAATATACAGTATTGTTCGAAACCTATGCATTTTTTCCCCAAATTGTTATAAGCAATGACGCACATCCCAATTCAATAGTTTCAAGATATATTAAAAGGTTGACCCTTCTGAGGAAACAAAAGATTCTAATATCAATGTGCGACAATTGAAATCTTCTCAGAGACTTTAAAGTTTTTTTTATAGTTAATAAAAGTACTTAATTTAATTAAAAGTTATAATGAATAAGCCAAAACTTCATGTTAGTTCTTCCATAGCAAGAAAACGTTTATTGCAACAAATCCAAATAAGAATATTGTAATTTGAATTAAACAAAAATCGATGTGCATTTGGAATAAGATTTTGCAGAATAAAACAACAAATTATGTTTATTTTGAAAAAAATAGGACTTGACTCGTCTTTAGTATTGCACACGGGTTTATAAAATTGATATACCCTCTTCACCAATTATGGTGGTAAAAGTAAAGTAAATTTCAAAACATTGTTAAAAATATGTTTGAGACGTCCTATTTTGAACCACTATAACTGTGTTTCTCTTTTTTTCTTTAAAAATATATATGCCTTCTCATTGAGTAAATTGATTTGTATCAAACTGCAATAATTTATTAAAAAATATTTCTATAATATTAACTAACCGATACTAAATTCTGAACCATTGTGGATTGTATATTATTTCATATTTCGTTTTGTTGGTATTTTTATCAATTCGACACTTTGTTTTACTCATACTATAGACCACTCAAATTTATCATTCTATGAATAGTGTTTTTATGTGAATGTGAATATCGTTGTATAATAATAATGGTAAAAATGACACAAAAATCGCCTTACAACAGCTGTCAACAGGAAATAAATATTTTGTTAAAATAATAAGTGTTACCACATTATTACAATTGAAATTAAAATAATTAATAATAAAACTTAAATATTTTTAATTATAATACATAATTTGTAACCCAAAGAAATATTAATTTAAATTTATATAATATATTTTTAAAAACATCTCTAATTTATGTTAATTACATATTCAACAAAATTTAAAAGTATGAAGCGTTTTTTTATCCAAATTTATTAACAACCTGGCAACACTTAACAAAGGAAAAGTCATTGTGAATCCATGTGGGTGACAACTATTGAAGCAAAAATACTCCGGATGGGAATGATGACGAAGTGTATATTTGATAATGGCAAAAGGACATACAACAGAAAAAAAAAGAAATGGTTTGCCAGTCGTTTGGTCTGTTGATCGGGCAAGTTGGTTAATACTGTTCATATATGTATGTATGTATGTATGTATGTATGTATGTATGTATGTATGTATGTATATAATATATACAAACATATGTACATATATGTATATAAACATAAGTATAAAATATTTAAAATACCGTAAACGTAATATTGTGTTGTAACGCATGGCTGAAATGTTCAATTGGAATAAATGTTTCATGCATGTTTAACAGGAAAAAGAAAAGTATGTATGTCAGCAGAGTGACAATAATAAGTGGCAACAATACATATGAAAATTGTCCTTTTATTCATGGACCACAAAGATATTGACCATTTAAGCGAAAACACACATTTCCCAAATAAAAGACATAACAAAAACATTCGAATTTCGATATGTTGTTGTGATGAGAAATGAGTAAATAAAATAAAAGAATAATTACAAAAACAATATAAAGAAAATAAACATACACATACTCACATACACCACCTGCATGATATTTGCAGACAATTTACATACAATCTTAGTATCTTCGTCATATGTCTATATACATGTATGGGTTTGTGTGTGAATAAAGATAACACGATAAACGTGTTGAAGCTTATTAAGGTAATTAAGGTTGACCTTAAATCAGTCCACATTATTCGTAAAGTTCATTTTGGTGTGTTCACTTATGTTGACTATTGGAATTTAATCAAGCATTCATTCATTGAATGGTGACAGTTTGAAATGACATTTGGCTAAAAAAATAGATGTGTATTTACAAATGTATTGGAATTCACCACAGATTTGTTATTTGTAATATTCAATAATATTAGTTCTATAACTTAACCTTTTTCTTTCAATATTAAAAATTTTAAATTAATTAATGTCTACATTAGTGGTCTAAAATTGGGAAATAATTTTTTAAATTCTATTTCAAGTTTGAAACCACATTATTTTTAATTTAATATAAAATTTTGAAACCTCTTGTAAATGAAATTCTAATAGAATTCTTATCAGATTCTATAAAAAGTATTTATAATTTAATTGAGATTCATTCATTAATTCACTTCCTCTTCTCTCTTATCTTTATTATCTACTTCCTCTTATTCCAATTGTTTCTTATTGTATCGATCGGTTCAGTAGATTTATGTTATATTAAAAAATATAATAAATATTTTGAATACATGGGCAGAGAAATATATGTGTCTGGTATTCAGAACCGAGAAGCAACATATTATGTTTAACTATTATGGTTGTCGCTCGACCACAATTTAAAATAAAATATAATATAGTTGTTATAAAACAAAATATGATTATGCTTACACAAGCACAAGATTGTGGTTGTCCATATACATATTATTGTTGTGGATGCCGACACATCCATGTTGTTGGCTATAATGTAGTTGTGGGACAACAAAAATGGTTGTGGGATTACAAGAATATGGTTGTGTATAATTAACCATTATATGATTGTGCCATTCATTTTTATGAATATAAACAGTCTTTTTAAGAAAATATCATAATTCTTTATAAATATAAGTATTAAACGTTTATTTTATTATAATGCAAATATATATTTTTATATTATTAAACTTATGTATTTATTTTGTTTATGTTTGTCAAACAATTGAAATAATATCTTTATCTTTGTTAACAATAATATGTTGGTTAAATATATATCTAAATATATTGCGACCATCATATTGTAGCAAATTTATTGATAATAATTATGATTTATAAAATATACAACATACTAAATTGCGTTTGTTTATTATAAGATCGGAAAATGGTCCAAATAAAAAACTTTTCCTGATAGAAGAAAAATATTTATTCAAGCCAATTTCTGATACCCTATTTCAAAGTGAAGCATATTCCAGTAAGGACGATTTAGATATTAAGTAGATGAGACAAAATATGCAATATACTCTTTTTAATATAGTTTTGGACTGGTATTACTATATGTATACAAGTGTTACCACACTGATTTTTTATCGTCTCTATACAGTATTCTGTTTGTTGTTTGTAAACTGCTCTCTTAAAACAGATCAACAAAACATATCCTTTTGATGCCACCAAATACAGAACATTACCTCGGCGTCATGGATATATATATATATATATATATATATATATATATATATATATATATATATATATATATATATATATATGTATATATATATATATATATATATATATATATATATATATATATATATATATATATATATATATATATATATGTATATATATATATATATATATATATATATATATATATATATATATATATATATATATATATATATATATATATATATATATATATATATATATATATATATATATATATATATATATATATATATATATATATATATATATATATACAAACGCTTCAATTTCGTATAGAAGTGATTCACGTGGCTCTTATACATACAGACCATATACGAAACATTCGAGGTTTTTTATTAACCCCTCAAGCTATCGATCGACGCTACTGATCGATGTTTGTATAGTGAAAGTTCACTGTATTTGTAAAATTATTTTGTAGTCAAATACGAAAGCATTTTTTCCTTTTTAATCGGTTTTATTGAGTTGTGATTCTCAGATACTTACGCAATAACAAGCAAATTTTATACTCATACAAATATAAATTTCACAAAAAATAACCATTGACACATCCACATTCAAACCTTTACAAATCACATATGGCGACAATTGGCAAGTGATATGCAAACATCCGTTGAAATGAAAATTGACAATTTGTTTAAGCAATTTTCCGGCTGAGTGACTTTTTTTACTAGACCCAGTCTTTATCGGTTAGACTATGCCCACATACACATCTATGTATGCATATACATACATACATATATACATACATACATACATACGTACATATTTAGTTAACATTTGTTTATGTGTGTGTGAGTTAGTAATAATGTGTGTGGGTGCATATTACTAAAAATCGTATTAAATTTTTTTTATACTCATCCATAGTAGTTATTAAACTCAATTCAGTCAGTATTGACATTTTCATTATTTTTTGTGTTTTCTCCAGTTTTTTATTTTGCTTTTGTTATTTATTGGTCCATTTGCTAGTTTGAATTTTGTCGCGTATGCGGATATTTGACAAAGCGAAAAATTATTACTGCAAATTGGCTGCATATGCAATTTTCCATATTGCTGGTGTTTTGCTTTAACGAATTCAATGTCCACATATAAGGTGACCATATCATTTATGAATATGTAATATATTAGAGTTGACACTGTGCACCGTAGGAAACGAATAATTTTCGTTTTAGATGATTTGCTGGTTCAAGGTTAAAACAAACAACAGAGAAGAACGACATTATAATATATATATATATATATATATATATATATATATATATATATATATATATATATAATATATATATATATATATATATATATATATATATAATATATATATATATATATATATATATATATATATATATATATATATATATATATATATATATATATATGAGTTCCTCTTCGTACATTAACAAATATTCTAAAGGATATTTTAAGCGAGAGTTTTAAAATTTATTCCAATGTTGAATGTATTGTTAAGAAGGGAATGTTCATTATTTAATATCTAGAAAAATATACATTTTTCGGCAATAATTGGTCTATGCACTGAATTACTCGATAAACTCCATCGTATATTCTGACCATATCGATCTTTTTGGAAGAAATTCTATTAGTTTTAAACCCAGAGATATCATAATTAAATTTCAAGTTGTTAGTACTGAAGCTTTTTTTTTAATTGATTTGAGGAAGTAAAAGTAAAAAATATTAATACTTCGGGGTATTAATATTTTAAAATTCTACAAAAATTCGTCTATGAACAGAGATAAAAGAAATTATTTATATAGAAAGTCTTTATGAAGCTCTATAAAAATCGCTTATATGTATTGTAATCCAAATAATTTTTGTGTTTTATTCTTTTTAAGTAAGTGGACTTAATATGGGTCTTTTTTTTGGAATATTTACACATATGATCAAAATAATAGGTACAACTTCAAGTTATAATTTTAAAAACAACAATTTAAAAATTCGATTGCATTCGATGCACTTCACACGAAAAGTCAACTCGTAAATCAGATAAATATGGTTTTGAAACTTAGACGCATGGACGCATACTCCATTTGGGATCTATAGGCGGAGTTATAGGGTTAAAAAGTGGGGTATCTTGGACATTATTTTTTTTAACAGCGTGCTAAAAAAATAGATGGTAAAGATTATAGAAATTTTTTGGGGAAAAAACAATTTGTAAGGTTTTGAATGTTAAAATTGAAATATTTTTATTTTTGGACTGCGAATTGTCTACGATCCTTTTTATCTGATGAATTATTTTTATTATTAACTTAGCCAAAAAAGGTCAACTGATCGGAGTAGTTCTTTTGAATATATATTAAAAAAAAACTGATTCAATATCATGAAAAAAATTGAAGGTCGAAATGGTCTTTAGTTTTAAAAAACTATTTATTATAATCAAAATTCAATGAAAATCAGCTCGATTACATTCTTTATTATACGTACCAGTTTATAATTGGTTATATATAGATTTCTTCCTGGAATAGAGTTTTAAAATTTGAAAACTCTTTAGTATTTTTGCAACTGTTTTTTTTTTAATATTTGTTAAGGTCTCTTCCCGGAATAGTTGCATAGGTATATTGAAATTGAGATAATTATTTAATTATCTTCAATATATGTAAAGTATTGTTTAAAACATAAGCAAATTGTTCCCAATAAATACTCATTGTTTTACATGTTCCCTTTTAAATAAATGAATTTAAATCTTTTCTTTTATTTACTATTTTATGTCCATCCAACATTTATTTCCATTTCCTTGGATTTTTTTTAATGAAAACAATATTAACAATTAAAATTCCTTTTTCGAAACTTAAAGAACTTTTATGATAATATTTTTTGTTTCTTTGCTTCAAACTCTGATCTTAACGATTTGGAACCCATTAGCTGAGGAACTGATTTTGACTTTGTTGAAACCAAAACCCTGCTACGCTCTTGAATTTGGTAGTAATCGTATATTTTCGCTTTTCCTTCAAAACTAATTCTTGTCATACTCCCACAGTATTGAATTGGTTAAACTTGGCTTCATCACTTCATATTGTTATAGACCAATCCATATGTACTTCAATAAAATCCAAAATGGTATACGCTTTTACTAAGTTGTGAATCTTAATTTAACCAATTCAATTCAGATGGATTCAGATTTGTTATCAGCTAATGGTGTCCAAGTTTTGAAATAAGTCTGTAACATCCAAATGAACGAGATGTAAGCGAATTTAAGTTTTAAGCTTGAACTTAACGGCTTCCTAATTGAACACGTCGGGTCATAAAAATATTATTTTGCTTCCTGACTGACCTTCAAGAAATTCTTAAGAATTTCATGGAATCAAATGTTATAAAGTTTTCGATTAATTTTTTCGCCATTTATTTTAACATGTTTTTCTGAAGTGTCCTATACCTTGGTATATTCTCCCTAAAGACTTTTTATAAAGTTTTGTTTAATGCCTATATCTTTGCTGTCATTGTGTGAAATTTGATTGTAATCAAAAACTTGGCCAAAAATGCAAAAATTTATAAAAAGATATTTGAAAAACATGTTAAGTATACATTTCGATGTTCCAAAAAATTCTGCATTATTTAGTAAAATTTAAAGGTCCTAATTTGAGATTTGTAATTTTGAGATGCCACCAAATTTCGATTTTGTTGAATTTCTAACAATTTGAAGAGGGTAATATGATTAAACAAATCACTTATTAGTTTAATATGAGCCCTTCTTTTTAACGATTAATGCAATCAGTAGAGATGAGCGATAAAGTAATTTTTCCTTCCCAGTGAAAGAGATTTTTTAATCACTATTCTTTAAAACACCGACCTGTGATCAATATCGGTGATGATTAAAAATTAGCAAATTGCTATAATATATTATCCATCAACTACTACCAATTTATGCACCATTATATTGTTGTAAGATTTTTTATTAATTATAATATTATTTCAATGGGATATAAAGAAAATAGAAGTTTTTGAAGATGAAATGAATAATAGAATTTTTAGTAATATAAATGATACAAAATATTATTTATTGTATCAGAAGCACAAAATGAATAAGAAAATTTTCAGTAAAAATCATAACTTTAATAAGGTGATAGAAAGGAGGAAAAAACAAATATTTATTATTCACATTTAGTTATTATATTATGTTATATGTAGGTATGCAAAAAGTAAGTGAATGATTGAAATAGGAGCACAGAAATTTTGAGCATGAAAATTTGAAACAATTATGCAGTTAATAATTGAAGACCGTTCAAGTGTTCTAGATAAAAACGATAATAACAAGTTCATAAAAAGCAATTATTATTAATCTTATTTGTAAAGGTATTTGTTGTTGCAATAGTAAAAGAATTTCTTCTTATATTGTTTTTGTAGACTGTCCATCTATTCTGAAATTTTGATAGTTATTTTCATATTGGATTAAAGAATTTTTTGTTGAAATTCACATTAGTGAAGAAAATTGTTCATATTTGATTGATTTGATGATTCTAAACATATTTTCCACTAACTTTTTGAGACAAAGTTCGTCAAAAATATGAGGAGCACATAATTTTTAGTTGCAACACACGCCCATGTTCGACAATTACAGTTGTATTGAATAATTATAATTGTTTTTGTATTTATGTATTTATGTATGTATGTATGTATGTATGTATGTATGTATGTATGTATACAATACAATTGAAGTAATAAATGTTTGTTTTTGTTTCTTTCTTCCACCTTTTTTAAGTTTTTGATTTTTACTAAAGATATATATGTATATGTATATGTATATGTATTGTATATATATATATATATTATATATATATATATATATATATATATATATATATATATATATATATATATATATATATATATATATATATATATATATATATATATATATTTATTTATAAATAAAAAATAATAACACTGTCTAAAATCAATATTCAACATTGATTAAACTTTAATTTTGTGTGTGTGTGTAACGACCTGTGGGAAATTGTGGACGGTTTACAATTAATTATGAATATTAAAGTAATATATATGCATTTCGAAAAGGGTATCAACATGAGGACTACGGCCAAATGTGTTCGATTTTCAACAAATTTAGCAGTACGATTTCAGATTACGTGAAACTGATCAGTGTTAAATTTTATCATAATTGTTAGATAATTATTATTTTTATGACTATTTAGTGCAATTTTGTGGACAATTTGCATAGGGACTGGGTGAAATCGTTGACCAATTGCAACTAAAATTTGTTCGATTAAAACTTTTACCTAACGAATGCTAAGATTGACAAAAAAACTTTCTAATTTTTATATGAAACACTGTGTGATGAAAAGTAAAAATAAAATAATAATAATAATAATAATAATAATAATCAGTATCTTCAATTCATGCAAATGTCACCATAATGAAAGTAGTGGTGGGTATTTAAGATAAAGTTCCGTTGTTAATTCCTTTTTAATAGTGTGTTTATCAAAAAGCTAAACAAATAAATGGCAAACTAATGTATAATTTTTATTTTAGCTTTTAATCCAAATATGTATGTCTCCAAGCGTTAAACTTACCTTTAAGCGATTATATTTTAAGAGATTTAATAAACAAAATTGTTCGCAATTTTATTATTTAATTTTTAATTTTAATTTATGTATAATTTTTTATTGTTTTATTTGTTTTTGTCTTTTCGTTTTTGTTAAATAATTAATGTTAATGGTTTGTTAAACGTTTAGTTATATAAATTTATTGTTAATTATTATTAATACTATTATTATAGGTATAATTTTAATTATAATCATAATTATAATAATTACGTACGATATTATCATTGTTTGCATATTTTTCAATTTATTGTCCTGTATTTCATTACGAGTTAACGTTCAACGTGTTTATGCATTTGATTGTGTGTGTTTATGTTTGTGTACATGTTTGTAACTGAGTGAATGTATGTGTGTTTAAATCTATATGTATTTGTAAGATCTTGTATTTTTTGTTCATTATTTTTAATTTTAAAATAAATTTTTTTGTTTTTGTAATTTATGTATTTTTTTTTATTTTGTGTTTTTTAGTATTTAAATTTAGCAAATAATTCATATTTTTTAATGTATTTTAAAATGTTATTGTAAGTGTATAAGTGGTAATTTGTATATATATATATATATATATATATATATATATATATATATATATATATATATATATATATATATATATATATATATATATATATATATATATATATATATATATATATATATATATATATATATATATATATATATATATACATATATATATACATTTGACATTGTCTTGATTTATTTATATTTAACTTTTGTTTTGTTCGATTATTTTTTTTTAATTTGTTTTTGTTGTTTTCATAATTAGAAAAAAACAATACTTGTAATAATTGCATAAAATTAAATAACAATTATTATGTGATTTTTTATTGTTATTCAATTATATTTTAAAATGCGATTTTTGGTGTTAGAGTTTTATACATATTTTAATTGTTATCTATTAACGGGTAAATACATTGTATATATCTACATACTTAATACATACATACATACATACATACATACATACATACATACATCATACATTTGGAATTTTATTATACTTGATAAATTTTTTGGATATGTGTCTGTGTGTAAAACATAAAATATATGTATACGTAAAAAGGTAAATATGTGTATGTAAAAACTAAACAGTAAATACAAATAAATACTTTGAAAACAAAAAATTTGAGAAATAAATTCGAATTGCTGCACTGCTGATGCCTGTTTCATATGTTATGTATTTTAAAATATTTATTTCATGCTGTTTTTGTTTTATTTTAAAACGTTTTGTGTGTTAAAAAATAAATAAAAGATTAACATTTTCGATAAAAAAAATACTCAACTTCAGCTTAAACTTTTGCAATTAAAAAAATAACTTTAAGCTTCATAGACGGTATTTATTTTTTTATTTTATTTATTTTATTTTATTTATTTTATTTAATTTTATTAGTTTTTTTTTTAACTATTTGGGTAATTAACTATAATCTCACTATTTTTTCACTCTATTTAAATCGTATCGACATAATTCATAAAATAGTTAAAATCAGTGTTTATTTAGTAGAAAATATTCAAAGCAAATAGGAAACGTTACTAATTCGATGACGAACTGGAAGGATGAACGCAGAAATAATTTGTTATATTTTCTTAGGTTATTAAATCGATTTGTTAAATAATTCATTTAAAATCCAGATAGAAAAATAAATAACAACGTTATATTTGTATTAAACACATATGAATTTTTAGTACAAACATTATGTCACATTATTGTATTTTTATTAATTTAGTTTTAAGAAAAGAAAATGAAAATGTTCTTTTCCAGAATTTGTAGTTTTTCTCAGAGTAATAACAAATAATAAGGCCTATTGTTTCCACAAACCGAAACTCGAAGCCGATTAACCCTTTTTGCATTTGAAGAAACTGAAAGGGTTGGATAAGGCTTAATATCGAATTATTCGGTAAGCAATTTTTTTGGAAAATCTTTTTTATAATTATATTTAAATGAAAATTGGCACAAATAAGATTTTCAAATATGTATCAAAATTTAAAACGATCGCCCTATGAAGGTAAATTATATGGGTTCATTCTATAATATTAAATAACTCCCTTATAAAGCCTTAAATGTTGTGTAATGTTTCACATCACCGATATAATAATATAATTTTCGTTTAAAATATTAAATATTTACTTAAAATCATTTAAGCGGTTTATTAACTTAAAACCGTGTTTGAAACCGGTTTTTCTGAAGGTAATTTCTCAATTTGCAATCAGATGTATCGTGAGAATGTGAGTTTTTGGAATACACTAATTGGTTTGAATTTGTATACTAACAAAAAACAGCTTAATCGAATCAGAGAAATATTAAATGGATAAATATGTGTCAAAGTAGGTCTGAGAAGGGTTGTTATTAGTTTTAAACACTGGCAAAGTTAATATACCGTCAATATGTAGACTTTGATCTAACCTAATGAATTCGAAAGAACCGATCAAGAATGGAGAGCCAAACCTAGAAACTCTCCTCAAAACACTTATCTTCATAGTTCAGTGTAATTATTGGATTGTCATTCATAACGAAACCATTTCATCATGCAAAACTTATAACATTATAGGTTTTTATACTCTTCACCAAGACAATGGTGGATGAGGGTATTCAAACGAAAAACTTTTATTTTTGTAATTATTTATATACTGAACCTAAAAAGGTAGTAAATATAACGAAAACGTGTGTAGAATTGAAGAAAAGTAGGTTGAATATCCGCCAACGAAACGTTTATTCATCACCACGAAAATTTTCCATAATTTTTTGTAAGTTCTTCAATTTGACGAAAATTTGTCAATGTGACAATTTGAATTCGTTAATAAAAATGCGGTTAATTCTTTATATTGATGAGTACTATTCAATTAAAATACCATATTTAAGTTAAATTAATGAAATTTCAGTAGAATTAAGGAAAGAATAACGTTAAGTTGTCGTAATAAATTAATACATAAACTATTAAGGACTAAGGACAGGATCAAATAAAAAATGTAACAGCAAAATTTTCAAATTTGGTACCAATGACTTCCTCAAGGAAGCTATTGTTCTCGTATAGCGAGAATATAGTCCCAGTTACATTTTAGCGCATAATGTATATTCAAATTAACCACGTTTTTATTAACGAATTCAAATAGTCTGATTTACGATTTTTCGTAAATTTGAAGAAAATTAACGAAAATTTTCGTTATCATAAATAAAGGTTTCATTGGCTGGTATTTAACCTACTTTTATTCAATTACACACTCTTTTTTGTTATATATTTACTACCTTTTTTGGTTCAGTGTATATTCAGTATACATTTTATTTGCCATATTTCATTTAATATGACGAAGAAAATATAAAAATATTTGACGAAGAAATAGTTAAATAAACAATAATTTTATTGAAATTAAATGTATTGAAGTATGTAGAATTGAAAAAAATTATGTGTTATTGTACTTCAGATGACAACATTCTATTCAGTTTAACGTCATTTTTCAATTAAACTCTTTTAGCATATTTGAAGAAAATTCTTCAATTTGAAAAATTATTATGTTAACTAGAATAAAAATCTGTTTGTTTGAAATCGTTAATATTACCTACAAACATTTGATTCCGTGCATATGTAATTGGGTGATCAGATAGGTTTTTTTCTTTTGGTTATGTCGATTTCAATTGTTCTGAAAAGTTCATAATTTGAATGTCAATAAACCGGGTTTTTCTCCTTAAGTTTTAGTCTGTAAAAATTAAAAGAAAATATGTATATATATATATTTTTTTTTTTTCCAATTTTTTTTCCAAAGTTTAAATACTTTTGTAAGTGCTGGACATATGAGTAAATGCATACATAAGTTGTTCCACTAAAACTGATATGGATGATACTGAATCCGAATCTAAAAATCTAAACAATTAAACGATATGACAAATAATTAGAGTCGAATTCCAAAAATCTTATTAGTAAAAATATTCTTTTAGAATCGTTTCGGAAAGCTTGAAATGTTCTTCAATTCTTTGTTAACCATATGTCCTACAAATACACTGAGTTAAAGATCATTTTCAATGTCAACTTGTATAAAAAATGAATATATGTCTATGTGTATGTGTATAAAGTTTCAACAACATTAGGATCGACACATACACTCCAACACAAAAATTCACATACCAACAACAGCAAACTTTTTCATATAAGACGTTATTTCGTAAGTTGGTACATTGGAAGTCATAAAAATTTGCATATTTTTAATGTTGAGTATTTAGTTTTATATCATAATTAAATTTTATTTAAATCATAAATAGTGATACAAATTTTTTACTACAAATAGGATTTGTTTTTTAGTAGCAATTCACCTACATATGCTCTAAAATTTTAATTCATTTGATAGATAGAGGACCTTATAAATCTCTATAAGAACTATAAAAAATGCGCTAACATTTAACCCATTTTCGTCTTACTTTGTTTAAGATTTTACAGTTATCGGGTTTAATATATTTTACAAAATGTTGTTATATTATAAAGCATATAAATATATGAATCCGTTTTAAAATATATTATTTTTAATTTGAATTTGGTCCTTTTTGAAAAATTCAATTTTTTGGGATTTTCTCCAAAAAGGTGGCAATATTTATTAGCTGATAAAACTACATTTTTGTGTCAAGCTTTTTAATTTTTTCTTTAAAAAGGAAATTTATACGGAAATACGTTTGAATTAAATCAAAATGAACTAGAGGTATAATCCTGCTCACATGTCCTTTTCAAAATTGATAAACTTTAAGAACTTTTTAAAAACTTTGATTTCTTTTGTAGAGTTCTCAAATTGCAAATCTGCATTCCTATATAAGCTCTCCTTATATATAATAAGGATAACTTATAATGCTTTTTATGTAAAGTAAACAACCGAAAAGCGTTTTCTACCGGAATTCAAATTTTTAAATCATGTTTTAGGTATTTTTGCATGAAATTTAAAAAATTCCCGCTTTTCATTCATGGACAAATTTGTATACATTACATTGAAATCAATATCGTTATTCATTTTAATTTAATTAAAACGAAAAAAAAATCACAAGAATTCAAAATGTTGTGTTCTTCATAAATTTCTATGAGAAATAGTAGGACTTGATTGACTATAACTTTTTTACTCGGTTTAGAGCTTAAAAATTACAATACGCCAATCACAAATTGTAGAAAATTTTTAAACATTTGAACTTAAAGTTAATCCGTTTCAAATATTAAAACTCCCCTTTTATATTCGTTGTATATATTTATACATATAATTGTTTTTTTATTTACATTTTGAATCCTGAAAATGGCAACATCTACTCGTAGGATTTTATATAAATTTTTGCCATCCGAAATGTATAATCTTTTCATAAAACAACAATAACAGCAACGACAATAGATTTAATTTTATAACATGAATGAATATTATTTGCATTTCCTTTGTTATTTTTTTATTAGATTACGATTTGCCTGCATTGTTGTTATTGTAATCGATGTCGATATTTTAACCAGACGATTAAGTGCGTGCATGTATGTGCGTGTGAGAGAATGAGTGAAGCTGCATATCTGTTTATTGGTCTGCGTACATATACAAACATGATATTAATTGACCAAAGAATATTTATTACAACCGCAATGTTTCCAATACCAATAAGATATATAAACAAACAACAAACAAACAAACAAACAAATACGAATAATAAGTATAATTTATAAAACACAATTTTTACTTACTTTCGAGTTTTGTTAGTTAGAAATGTAGATGATTTTTACTCTATGCACATACATACATACATATATATATATATATAATATACTATTATATATATATTATATATATATATTAATATATATATATAGTATATTATATTATATATATATATTAATATATATATATATATATATATTATATATATAATATATATATATATATCTTTATACTTAAGTAGATACTCTATATCTAGGGTGGTAATTATTTTACAAAATTTTCATATTTATAGTAAAAGTTCTTAACAAACGTAATAATAATTTTTTATATAAAAATAATCTGATTGGTTCAAAGTATGTTAATGCACAAAAACAAAAAATAATAATATAACAATAATAATAATAATAATATAATAATAATAATAATAAAATAAAGAGAATTTAATAATGGTCACTCTTGCTGGTTTTTACATACCATATATTTTATGTATCCTTTCTATGTAAAGGAAAAATTAATATTTTTTTATATTTTACAATCCATACATACACTGGGTATGTAATTCAATACATACCAACTACAAAAAAGAGAAATCATTTTACGTAAAAAACTTTATCTGTATGCAGTTTCCCGATTTAATAAAACATTTTTTACAAATGATATTTAATGAATAAATGAGTATATATGGGTGTGTGTGTGTGTACTTGTACTCTATGTTTGTGTAGTTGTCGTGTTTTTGTTGTTCTCTTTGTTTACCTCTGTTTATGTTGTCATAGTAATGTTATCTGTTGTTATAAGTACCTTTGCTGTTTTAGTTGTTATTACTGTTTTTGTTGCTCTTTTGTATCAAAATTTAAGAGGAGGTTACATTCAATAAAATCCTTTACACATAATGTTTGTATGCAATAATAAATACATTATTATTGCATACAAACATATTAAATTTTGCATACGTGTACATATATGTGTATAATTTTTATGTATTTGGTGTATTCAATACATATTTAGAAACTTTAAAATAATTTTTAATAAAAATTAAAAAATTATATATTAAAAATAGTTGTTAAAAACGTTTAAGTAGAATTTTGTTTTGTTAATTTTAACAACAATTCAGAGAAACAACTGAGTTATAGTCAAATGAGTTCTCATGTTCACGAAATTTCTTTCACATGCTAATACTGAACCAAAGATATTTGTGACGAAATTTAATAATAAATTACTTCATGGAGTGAGATCGAAAAATTCATAACACACGCATTTTATTAAACACAATTATTATTTTTCTAATCAAGTGAATTTTATAAATCATGTTAGTTATTATGTATAATAATAAACTAATAAATATATTTTAAAAAAATGCGTACTAAAATTTTTTAATATTTTCAACAAAACTCAACTTAGGTTCTTCAAAAAGTTGACAAAGCATTTAAAGGTCTGCCGTCACAGTGTTTCCAATGTTATTAAACAGTACCGGCAGAACTTGTCCATTGGTAGAAAACCTGGTGCAGGTAGAAGGAATGGTCCGCAAATTTTTTTAAAGGCAAAAATATAAAAGTGATCCGGTTAGTTCGGACTATTTGGTATGAAAGTTTAAGCTAATGCAGGTTAAAAAACAAACAAGGCACAAAAAGTTCCTGATTCCAGGAATGCTGCTTAAAATACGGAGTCCAAAAATACAGCATAGAAATTGAAGTGAAGTTTTCTAAAAATATATTCAAAAATTTTATGTTTTTTGTGAATGTTGAACAAAATTTTATGACTCAAAAGCAATAAAAAGAGAAAAGATCTAGATGTAACAATAATTAATTGCAATAAAAACAGTTAATAATTTGTTACAACGGGCTCTATAAATTTGCATCAAATAATGTTATGAATTATATGATCTCATTCCATAATATTAGACTGTTTAATATCACATATCCCTATTCTGAGAAGATATCACGTGTTGGATTTAGAGCCAAATTTAAGCTGATAATATAATGCTTCTGGGAAAGTTCCTTATATTGAAGGTGGAGCCGAAATTTGATGAGTTTCAGGGGAATAGTAATGTGCGCTTTTAATAGGAGCTTCAGTATAAACTTGACTTATATACATGAAATTAGTTGCACATATTAAAGATGATTAGAGAAATAGTAGAATATTTTGGAAGTTTTTAACAAAATTATAAAAATCCGAATTTCATTACAATTGGATCATATTTAAGAATATAAAAACATATTTTGAAAAGCTTTTACGTGTGTTTGTACGGAAGCTCATTAAAGAAATAGTCCCAGCGTAATGCAGTTTTTGGAGTAAAATCTTACCTTCTAATACAGACATAACTTAATCGGTATATAAAGTATATATTATTAGTTGAGAATTCTATCTATACTTGATGTCCACATTTTAATTATTTATAATTTTTGAAAATTATATATGTTTTCATATATTTAAATCCACTTATAAAAAATCTAACACGATATGGGTAAATTTCAGCATAGTTGTATGAGTGCTATATCTAGTTTCGCGTGTATGTTGACTTGTTTATAAAAAATAATAAGACACTTTAATTCTATTTTATTTTTAGGTAACTTTAAACTTCTCAAATAGTTTATTTAAAATATTAATAAGAATTAATTAAATTAATTTTTAAACAATAAAATTGTTTGCCTATTGAACCATTTAAAATTTATTGAACATTGATTTTTAATATTAAAACAAATACGTGAATGTACATGATTTATTCGAATGCTGCACTTTGGCCAATTCTCATCTCTACTTATCCACTCGATACATATAAATCTATCTATATTATATACATGTATGTACATTTTATATACAAAATATTATACTTTTGGTCCAAGATATTCAAATGTTCAATTGGGGAAACATTTGGGATTTCGATAAAAATAAAAGTTTATTTGCAATTGTAGCATTTTTAAAAGTTATTTATTCCATATATTAAAATATAATTGTTTTAAATGTTCCCACATATGAAAAACAATTGCAAAAATGTGTTTAACATTACAAAAATAACAACAAAAAAAATAAATAAAAATTTCAGCTAAATTACAATAAAAACAGATGAATTATTCAGTGTTTCCAATTTAGATAATACTGAGATTACAACTAAAAATTTTAAATTATTTTTAGTAAAAATTGTGTTGATTAAATTAATTCAATTTTAATCAGATAAATAAAATTTCAATATAATGGTCGAAATCAAATTATCAAATATCTTTTCTATATAAAATATCTAAACAAATATGAAAATATCATCATGGAATTAAAAGTTATAAGCCATTAGATTTGAATTTTATATTTTTTCGGCTTAATTTCTCAAATCGTAAAGTTGGATTTAAAAAAGTTATGTTTTTTATGTGTTCTAAAATAACTGGTAATAGGAATTTTTTGGACCCGATATTGGTTAGTTGGATTTAAAAAAGTTATGTTTTTTATGTGTTCTAAAATAACTGGTAATAGGAATTTTTTGGACCCGATATTGGTTGGAGAAATATAACAAAATATGTAAGAAGACATATTTGGAAATTTTGTAGTTTTGTTTTGGCAAATAAAGAAAAAAATTATTTAGCCTTTTGTCTGAACTACATTATAGCTTATTTTCTGGTCTATAGTATAGCCTTTACCCTGGACTAAAGTATAGCCTGTAGTTTGGACTATAGTATAGTCTATAGTCTGGGCAATAGTATAGCTTTTAGCCAGTACTATAGTATAGCCTACAGTCTGGACTATGGTATAGAATATAGTTTGGATAATAATATACCTCATAATCTGGAATATAGTATAATCATTTATCTGAACAGTAGTAAAGTTTATAGTCTGCATTTAAGAATTGTGTTTTTTTACTATTGTATAGTCTATAGCATAGAAGTCTATAATCTGATATAATAATAGTCGATTAGATTTAAAACATAGTTTTCTGCTACAGGAAATTTCGAGGTGATTTCGATCTTTCATTTATGGTTAAAATTTAGAAATCTGTAAAGAATAAAAATATGATCCGCACCTCCACCGCTAAAGTCTGTTTCACTTTTTCGTTAATCGACTATGTATTTATGTATATATGTATCAGAATACAGACCTCTTATATATATTTTTTTTCTTTAAATTTGTTTTATATGCATTTGTGTACTTGTTGTTTTCCTTATGTGTGTTTTTTGTATTCTTTATTGTAGTGTGTGGTTGAATTGATGCTGGTGATGTTGTTTGTTGCAATGTTGTTGGTGTTGTTTCCGAAACAATTTTGTTGTTGACGACCAACTTAAGCAGATGCTTGTCTGTTGTTGTACAATACATTTTAATAATTGCGCATTTAAGTATTATTTCTATGTGTGTGTGTTTTTTTGTCGAATTGTTATTGTTGTTGATCGAGTTTCAATTCTTTTTTCCATTTTACATTTAAAAACTGTATTTGTTCATTTATACATTCATTCTTCTTTTGGATTCCATTTCCTCTACAACTGATTTCTTCTACAGTTAACGTTACAGCTCATTATCTCACCCATGAATGGTTCGTACCATTTTTTTTTTTGATTTGTTTTTCTATTCAGTAACGGATAAAATAAATTTTATGCAACAACTCTTAGTTACATTGATACAGTGTTGCCATTTGTTTTTTAGTTAATAATATTGACTTTTAATATTTGTCAATAATTCCTATATTGAGACTACGATGTAGATATTTTTGAATATTTTTTCTATAATATACTAAGAAGTTCGAGCGGTAAAGTTCTCTATAATCAGAGTTATAAAATCTGAGCTATAATATTCTACAAAGTTTGAACAATAAAAAAAATACTCTATTGTCGGTAATATGGTCTGTAAAATATTCTATAGACTGATCTGTTATTTGGATACTGTTTTGAGGTTAGTATAATATATTGTATAGACTGAACAATGTTTGAACTATGACATATATAGACAGTATTTTATAGCATGTTATATTTTCTATACGATATTATAGTAAAGTCCTTCGTTGAAATTTTATAATAAACTTTTTTGCTTCGACATCGGTGTTCTTAAATTAATTCGGAATCGTGTTATTTTTTATGTTCTGGCAACATTTAATAGGAAAGAAATGAAAGAAGAATATTTGCAATTGTATGTGTAAGTTTAGTAGCATGTGCTGGTTTTTGTTGTTGAGGTATTCATTTGTAAATTGTTGCAATTAATTTTACTGACTGACAATCTTCTGGTAAAATTATGCTGAATATTAATAATAAAATGTCCGCGTATATATGTATGTATGCAACAATATACATTTACAGAACAACATTTAAACATATTACACTTGCATACATATTTTCAGACATAATGTAAATGAATCTTTTCGTACAAGTTTTTATGTTTACTTAAATGTGTTAATGATGCCATGTATAAATAATATGTATGTATGTATGTATGTATGTATGTATGTATGTATGTATGTATGTATGTATGTATGTATGTATTCATTTATATATAAGTATATATATGTAGGTGTTTAAACAAATTAAAACAAAAAAGCAACAAAGAGATAAAAAAAGAAGAAATAAAACAAAAACAGATTTAATTCTAAATCAGAAGCAAACAGGATATTTTAATTTTAATTTTAATGTGTTTAAAACGGCAAAATAAAATTTTTAGAAAATGTTCATGGTTACGAATAAGTACATATATTATAATGTTTGTGTTTACATACACAGTGTATATATATGAATGTGTTTTATAATATACATATGTAGACATAATCAATGGAAAACCATATGCACAAGAGACCCGACTTGTGTCTTCTCGACTTGCGTCGTTTCGATGTGTGTCGCTTTTTAAGAACCAAAAAAATTCGTTTTGCGTCGTTGTAATTTCATGAGTCAAAGTAAAAGAAATGTAACAAGTATGGAATTAAATTTAAACTTTTTAAGTCGGGAGAAAAGGCTGTAAATTTTGGAAGAGCTGTTGGACCATCACCTAGACAGTTATGGACAGTCCATTAAACAAGATAATATAGTAAGAAATTCCTTCCTTCAATTTTGATGAAATTAAAAATAAAGCTCTTTGTATTTGCTCTAACCTTAAGAAAATACTGCATCCATATATTAAATATCAGTGTTTTTATATAGAAAAAAGTTGATTCGATTTGTGTCGCGCTGCAAGTCGGTGCTATCGTGTAATTTAAAAATATTATTTCAATTCAAAAAATTAAATTATATTTTTGATATTTTCAAAAAATTTATAAAAAATATTAAATAATAGAAAATCACTTTAACTTAAAATTATAATTTATTTTTCTGTATGTGAATGTGTGTAGTTTCATAGAATTTACTGATTCGTTGTTTCGTATTATTGTCTATTTATTGTTTATTATTATGTTTTTCTTCTTCTTTATATTTTACATCCAAGTAAGAGTATTTGATATCATAAATAATTAACTAATTATACTTTTATTTTGATTTTAATTGTATTTTTAATTTCTTAAATTATTTCAAATTAAATTTATGGAATTTCTGTATTGAATATGATGACAACTCTTTCATATAAAATTCTAAAACGGAAAAAAACATATTTGGAATTTTAATATTATTAAAGTGAAAACTTTTACTTAAGCGAATAATAAAATTATAAAATGTAATTATATAAGTCAATATAAATAAAACGTTTGTTTGTGTAATGATTGGCACATTTTCAAACCTTTTGAACATTCTTAACAATTTTCATTGATATAAAAAAATTACATTCATATATTGCAAAGTGAGCATTTTTTCATGTAAAATTACTAAATATATACATTATTGGATAACTAAGTTATATCATCTAAATCGATCAACTGTCATTCATGAAAACTTTAAATCTGCGTTTTTTTTTTCAATTTTAATGGATAAACGTTTATGGTAGTTATTAACTGGTAGATATTAGTAAGTATTAAGTTGAGTGAAATGCATTGGATTAACCAGTAATCAAATAAACATCTGAATCGATTTAATTACTTCCGTATATTTGCCTGTTTGTTTGTCTGTCTGTCTGTCTGCCTGTTATTGGCACGCTAACGTCTACAATAATTGATAGGCCTTAAAGAAATTTTGCCTGAATATTTGCTTTTAAACTGATAAGTTTATTAAACTTATTAAAAAATAAAAATAGATATTTAGATATACAAAACTTTAAGTTCAAGCGAAGGTCAATCATAAATCGACGAATTAGAATAAAATGATGCCAGAATATAAAGTTATATGTATCTCATTACCATTCCAAAAATTGGCAAAATCGGCTAAGATTAAGAATATTATAGCCAAAAACTTTTATATATTGTATTTTTTTGAGTGTATATGAGAGTATGTAAGTACGGAGCACAATGTCTTAACTTCACATGGATTTGTACAACTCTCCCGTAAAAAGTTGTCTCAAATATAAGTTTACATTAAACTAAACACATTTTGGTTTTTAATAGCGAATTTTGGTTTTAAAATCTTCTTCTAATACTGCGTTCAATAAAACGTGTCGTATGAGTAATATTAATTAAGTCTAATATAATTTATACGTGGCTGAAGTATTTAAAAGAAAATTGTGTTTTAAGTATATTAATTGATTCGGAATGACTTTCTGACTCGTTTTATCGATGTCAGTCCATGTATCTGTCCATTTGGCTGGCTGTTCACGTAAATGATATAAGCACTCCACATGTCGTATTATGCGTTTGTGCAGATGTTTATTACGAACAGAAAAAAATAGTTCAGAGTCGGTTTAAACATGTCCGACCGGAAGGCCCATGAAATGCCTGTTCGTAGATCGTAATTTTGGAGATATCATAATGAAATTTTACACAAGGTATTATATTCTTTATTACTATTATTTCACATAGATTCCATAGTACACCCATTCCAATTAAAGTTTTAATTTCACACATACGTGGGTATTGCAACAATATTTGGTCGAGCTATGATAAATATAGACAAAACCGGTGTACGAAATTATACGAGGGACGGTCAATATTTTTTTATGTACAAAATTCGCATAAATGTTAGTTTGAAAATTTGCTACTACAGACTTAAGCATAAATCAGAAAGGCAAATTAGACGAGAATCGTTAATTTATTTATCGTATTAGTTGTTTATAACCAACAATGAGGTGTAGCGTATTACATAGTCCGACTTGACCGACTATAATATTTATACTTATTACTAATTTGAATTCAGTCTAGTTCATTCGGTTAATTTTAGCACTCAATTCTTGTATGAGTCTAAACAAACGTGTTAAATATTAAAAAATTCAGTTCACAAACTAACGTAGCCCCCATACAAACCCAATTGTGGAAATTACTTTAGAGTGTATTAATCTTGAAAGAATGTTAGTATTGTGGTAATATTTCGAACGTTTAAAATTTATATAATCAAAATACCCAATACCAAATCTGGCGAGAATCGGTCCATAATCCCCTGAAGAATTCAAAATCCCTGCTTTCGAAAATTTTTTATTTCTACCTCATGGTATAAGATAATATATAGTCCTTATTAACTGACTATTACACTTTCATATGCTTAAATTATTTAAAAAAAAATTGAACTTGATATAAAGTTTTAATTTATATGAATAAAAATTAAACGAATTTAAATAGGCGATAATAATATTTATTTCCATATATGTTTTTTTTCGCAATATTTTATTGCAAATCCCGGAACGATAATGAATTTTTAAAATCATTTTTAAAATTAAAATAATTTTTTTATATATTATTATGTTTTATTTTTAGTATAAAATAAAAAATATAATAATAATTTAATATCTTAAGACTAGTAATTCTAAGTGACACTGTTTTACGTCATTACTGTATCGGAAGACATAATTTATTATTTAGATTTAAATTTTGTAATAATTATAACGATTATCGTATTGTTATCGTTTTTTATTTTATTTTTATTTTATTTTTATTTTATTTTATTTATTTTATTTTATTTTATTTTATAAACTTAACTTATAAATAGATAATAATTATAATTATTAAATTTATTAATGTACATAAATTTCTGTTATTTGTTTTAATATTAAACTAAAAAAATGTCAAACATGCATGCTTACACATACATATGCATTTAAATTTAATAAATTATCCGTATATGTATTTAATTATCAAATTGTTTACTTTATTTTTTTCAGTGTTTGTAAGATTTGATAGTTTTTTCATTTCATTTTGTATAATTTAAATATTTTTTTTGTATTCATTTAAGCCAAAAATTGTAATAAATATTATTTATTTACAAATATATACAAATCCATTTGTAAAATTATTATTATTATTATTATTATTATTATTATTATTATTATTATTATTATTATTATTATTATTATTATTTGTAATTATTATATATTTTTTAATTTATTTTCTCACATCATTTTAAAGTTTTTTTTATTGTTCTTTTTTATTGCGTTAATGTATTTTTATTTATTTTTTTATTTTTTTATATTTAGTTTTTACTAATTAATTGTTCCAAATCGTTTGAAATTTACCACGAAAAATAAAATAAAAAAGAAAGTTATTTCACAATGGGATTTATCTCGGTCATTAAATATTCAAACACATTGTTGTCATTGAAATAAATAATCATCTTCATTATCTTTATGATCATTAAGCATAATTTTTTATATATAAATACTTCTAATAAGTATTATAACTATTTATTGTTAATGTGTTTATTTTATTATTATTATGTTTTTTTGTATAATTTTAATAGATGTAATATGTACACATACATACATGTTTATATAAATATTTTATATTCATATTTAGGGTTTTATTGTTGTTATTATTTATATTCACAGAAAAAAAAATATATATATATATATATATATATATATATATATATATATATATATATATATATATATATATATATATATATATATATATATATATATATATATAAACTAATTTGCATAAATTCTCTAAAAATTTTATACATGTGTAAATATTTATAATATAGAAGAATGTGTTCATTTGTATGTGTATATGAATGAACAGATAAATTTCTGATATTTATTTATTTTTTTATTTATATTTATTGCATTTTTCTGATTTACAACAGTTACATATTTTTTTTGTTTTAATTTAATAGAATTTACAATTTATTCGAAAAATATTCGTTATAGTTTTAATCATGATTATGTGCATGTGTCTGTATTTGTGAAATGTTATATACGTATGTTAAAAGATATGTAGTATATGTATGTTAGTATTTATTTGTAATTAATTTGAACTTAATTTGTCTGCTTTGAAATAAATAGAAACAAAAACACAAAATCTTTTAATTTTATCAATTTTTCTTTCTAAATTAACTAAAATAAGATTTTGTAAATTTTCTTAGAAACATTAAAGTATTTGAAATTTCATTAAAATTATTATTATTATAATCATTTAAGAAGGATGAAATAATTACATTTCAGAGAGATTTGATTTTTTTTATTAGAATCAGACATTTTAAGTTTCTGTAATTTAATAGAGCAGCAGGAAGTATTCATGTTAAAATCGGTCAAGCCCGCTATTTAATACCCTACGCCACAATGCTGGTTTCAAATTGTAGTTATGAAAACTATATGAAAGACCCTCGTATAATTTGGTTTTTAAATTTATACTAACAATAATGTAAAAGTTATGCGTTTTAAAATGATTTTTTTATTGGGAAAAAATAATGGACCGATTCTCATGTAATGTTGAACATCAATTTTCGCTTATATTTCGCGTGTATATTCCATGAAAACGGAGATTTTAAATATTATTATGGTATAAAACTTTAAACTATATAAAAGTAATATATATTTATTTAAATATTGAAAATTGTATTGATCATGTCATTCAAATAAAAAAAATGAAAAATCACTATATAACGCATAACATTATTGACTTTAAATTAATTTTTTCCTTTTAGTCAGATTTTTAGGTAATTTACTGATCCAGTTTGTAGAGAAAACAAAATAAAGTGTTCGAACTGTATTTGGATACACAATATAGAGCAATATATATAGGAAAGATATCAGGCCAGCACATAATGAAGAGGTGTACTGTATATAACCTCTGTGATCTTCGAAGTTGTAAAAATTGCCCAGATGAAAATTTGAAAATTTTCAAAATCCGTTACTAATTGTGTTTATTTGTCATAAAATATTCTGCAAATTCCTGTTTTTGTTATTTAAAGGTTTGAACTGGTTGTACCACCAAACGATTGTAAATAGAAATTAAAAAAAAAATGTTTGAAATATCAATTTGTATATATTTAATTGAATAATGAAGTAAATTTGATATGTTTTTAATATATATTTTTTGATATGTTAAAAAGTATATAAACTATATTTACTGTAAAAAACTGTAGATATGTATATTTGTACATGCTTTTTAATCCTATCTGAACCTTAACTTAAACTTTAGTTGTTTTTAAACGTTCTTAAGTGTTTACAGTTACAAAAATTCATATCTGTAACATAACACTTTTTCAATATGTAATAGAAACGTGTAATTTTCATTTTGTCTCATAAATATGTTTAAATATGTTTATTTATCAATGCACATAGAACGTATATTCATCAATATTACGCTCACCTTAAAGTGTACTTACTGTCTGTGAACTATAATTCTATTTAATGACACACAGAAAAAAATCAATGTTTAATTAATTAAAATGGAAATAATTTAACAGTTTTCAGTTATGATTTTGCTTCAAAGACAAAAAATTGTTATTTAACATTGTTTTACAGTAAATGCAGCTTCTTTAAAAAAAGTTTGAATATTTACTACTTCAAATTAATGATTTTATATATAAATATAGAAAGATTCTAATATGTACAATATTATTCTCCAGAAACGTAAAAAAGTTCCATTGATCAGCGTTAATTTTGCTTCATGTGTGGATGACAATCCGTCCTGTTAGTTGCCCATGTAACTGTGTAATCACTTTACAATTTTAGAACTTTTAAATTAGACACAAATAAATATACATTTATTTTTAAATTTATATATCATATTTTACGAAGATCGATGTATTATAATACTGTTCCTTATATTTAAGATTTATATAACCTGAAAGTTCTGTAGAAAATTTTTCGAACATCTTTCCACAATTTCCTTTAATCCTCATATAACTTTTAAAAACCTTCCACCATCACAAGTATTGAAAAGCGTGTATGAACTTTGTCTTTCCACATGTCTCTCAATTCGTCTGCTGTTGGCACGCTCACAGAGCTCAATGATATTTGGACTGAGTACTTATTATTATTCTGATAAGACTAATAAGACACAATCGGTTCAGTAAGAACAAAAAATATAGATCGATATTCGAAACAACCTTCTAAAGCTGAAAAATTTGAATATTTTTATCGAAATTTGCTTTAAATGAAACACGTTATACAATATAAAATTATTGAATAGGATGTGGAAAAGTGGTATCCCCATTGTAAACGAATGTTTTAATAACGTTTTCCTTTGCAACTTTTACAGCAAATTTATAGAATTTTTGGGCATGATTGGAACCTTCATTAGAAATGTTTCTTAGTTTATATATTTTTGGACAGTACAAGGAGAGAATGCTAGTTCTCCTTTAAATGCGAAATATTAATATCGCAGCTTAAACTGCCTTTTCTCGAAATTTATGAAAGAAATGTTCAATTCTTTATCATACAAAAAAAGGTAAAAATATTTTATAGTGTTCTTACAACTATTTATATCCAAATTGATAAAGGATTCAGCTGATAGCTGAATTTAACATTTTTATTTGTTTTTTATTCAGATAAATGTATGTTAAGTTTGTGCTTCCAGATAATAATTAGTATTATGAGTTTGTAAAGCGCAGTAACATGTTAAATATAATAACTTTCTGTGCCGACTTAGCAATATCTTCCTTTTTGTTTGTGTGTATTTTGGTCTAGGAAAACCTCAAAAAATTAAAAATAAAAACTATATAAATTTTTGCAAATATAACTAATTTAGAATTAGAATGAATCCTATTGAACGGTTTTCATAAATATTTCTGCTATAACAGATATATTTTAATGAAATTTCACACCATTTACAATTCTACAAGTATTAAATATAACAAGATTTACGAAGACCTGTTCACCTTCCTAGCATGTAATTGGCAACAATCTATTTGACAATTTCCTATATCCGATAACCCTCTCAAAATATTAGTTTATTCTTCCATTATTTCTGTGTGCACTTAGTACACTGTCCATTGGTGAATTACGGATTTTCGCACTGTGTTCTTGTAAGCAAGAAAGGAAATATAAACTTTGATTTTACGATATATTCAGGAGAATATTGAATATATTTAGAATTGTCACAGTGAGAGTCTTAAAATTTTTAAACAATCTCTTATCTATTTGCTGAGAATAATAATATACGAAGAGTGGAATAACGATGAACTTTTAAAACACTCTAACATTAGTGTTTGGGATCAAAGGAAGGAAACATACAACATAGATTCCAACTATTATAATTTTATTCTAGTAATTGAATCTTTAAAAATTCCATAAAGAATTTATAATTCAAATTGTTTAATTAAGTTTTTTTTTCTTTTTTCTAATTCTCATAACAATTCGATGGATCCTTTAACATCATTATTAATTTTTTATGGTGAATTCTAAAATACTCTAATCTTTTTTGTGTCAACAACTGAATCCAAAACAGAAATGAGTGAATTTTGCAAAATGCAACTGAAATTTGAAAAGGAGTAAGTTTTAGTATCCTTTTTAGCTGGATTTGTTTTGTGTTTATGATCTAAAACGGATGAGTGAATTGTGAATGTTTTTTATTTTACTCTGCCAGTTGTGTGTATGCGTTGGTTTACAATCAAGTAACTGCATACATATGTATATAGTAAAAGCTTGATTAACAGCAGCATCAACATCTATGACAACAGTATCAGCAACAATAAGGAAGTCAAAGGCAACAGAATAGTTTCAGCCAAAAGAGAAGCGAAATAATTTTGAAATATAAAAGATGCGTTATTTTTATATATATTGAAAATATAAGACGAAGAGTTATTGGAATGTGAGAGAGGGGGAGGGGTAAAAGTGAATATTGTAAGAATAAAAAATCATCAAAAATGGTTTTAACTTAAACAGAAAATGAAAATAATAAAAGAAAATAAGAATAACAAAATGAATACTATAATTTTTTTTCTTTGGTTTTTGTTGGTTTGACTGTATGTTGTATATGTGTAAGTATAAGTTTTGTGTTTTGGTATGGATATGTTTGTGTGTGTGTGTGTGTGAGTGTAAATTTAACATTTATTTTCTGAATTTTCTCTTATTTTCATTTTCTTTCTTCTTCTGTAATTCATATCTTTCAGTTTTGTTATCTTTTTTCTTTTTGTGTTATTTGATAAAATGAAATTTGGTTTCGTTATTATTTTATTATTTTGTTTTTTATATCGTTTTGTTTGTTTCTTTTTATATTTGTTTATTTGTTTGTGCGATATTATTTAGCCTTTGTAAGGAATAAGGACACTGACTCCACTCACCATATTCTTTTTCCTAGAATCCTTTTTGTTTTATTATTTTCTTTTTTTAATTTTTTTGTTTATACATTTAACAACAATAACAACAGCAATAGAATGCAACAGCAAAGAAAAATAGTTTTATTTTTCTATATAAATTTCGACTGCTACTAGCATTTTGTGGTTAGTTAGTTCGCCCGTAATGCTACGTACATGACGGAGAGTACCACAAATAAATTCGCTTGAATTTTCATTAATTTTAAGGTCCCCACATCTCTTGATGGTTGCGCACCACTGTGTGTGGTTGTTATAACCCATGGTGTTCGTAGTGTTGGCAGGGCTTGGGGTGTCTTATGAGTTTTTTCGTAACCATTTCTTCCAGGATACTGTGTATGAACTAAAAAAATATAAAAATGAAATCTATTACAAAAAAGATTCATCTTTTAAATATCAATTATTATTATATTAAAGTTTAGAGTGTACATTTAAATTGAATTAGTTACAATTGGCTGTTTTAATTCCAATTTTCTAAATTTAAAATCTGTTTCTGTATGTTGAACGAAAGATTTCGTTTGCTTTCTAAGCGAAAGGAAATACAATTGGGTGTATTCAACGAAAACGTAAGAGTTTTCATATAAAATTGGGTTTCTGTGTTTCGATCAACTCAAATTAAAATATTAAAATCGGCCAATTGCCATTTAGTTTTCGCCTGACTGAGTTTTTGAAAGAAAAACTTTACAAATACATACGATATTTTCAAGTTCTGCTTATCTATCCTTAGAAAGAGTCTCCGTTATCGAAATAACCACTGATTTCTTGTTCTTTTACAATAATTTGTTAAACCAAATTATTGTTTCAAAATTGTTGTTGTTTTCTTTTAAATTTTTTATCTTTTGTATTTTGTATTTGTTAAACATTGTTGTATTTTGGTTTAAACAAATTAATAGCATTTTTACTACATTTCATAAAAAAAATACAAAAACTGGAAAATGTTAAAATTTGGTATAACTGAAATTTCTGAAATCGTAACAAATAACGTAAGCCTATACGAACGAAAGCTTCGTAGATAGAGAAACCCAATTTTACACGAATTCAAGTGACTGGCTTTCGTTCGCTTAAATTTTCGTTCAACGTAGAGAATCTGGCTATTAGCCTTCGATAGAAATTATAATTATTTTGATGATGATTGAAAACAAAGAAAAATCCATTAATTTTATTTGAAAAAAAATTGTCAGAAAACAATGTTGAATTAATATTTTGTGCTTATGAAACTGAATTTATTCAGTTATAATTTTTTTTAGCTAAAAAATGTTTAATCAACATTGTTTCACAATAAATCTTGTTTTTATAAGTATTTTCTTTTCGAAATTTCCTACTAAAAAGTAATTTTTAAAAAATTATCGTTGTATAATTTCATTAACTAATATTGAAAGATTAATATGTTCAATATTATTTCACCTCGAAACCTAAAAACGTTTATTTTCGAAATAAATTAAATAATATTTTTTATATAAATTGGAATTATATTCACAATAGATTTTATTCATTATAGAAATAAGATACATAAGAAACGCAAATATATATTTTTTTAAATTATATATCTTCATTTTTGTGATTTATTTTATATTATTGGCGTATACTTAAAAGATATATTTGTTTATTTTGTAAAAATGAAATCATATCAGGTAAATAAGAATGTCTGTTATCGCTTCATCCAGGTGCCAAAATTCATAAATTTTTCTGTAGTAATTTCAGAGACATGCGTTTTTAAAATTTCCTTTGTTAGGAGAATATCACTCTACCATGCCCTGTCCAAAATTTTTGTAGTCTACAATTAGTGACCAATCCAATCATTTTTAGTGTGTTCGTTTCTCAATTCAGCATGTCAACTTTCAGTAATAATTAATAATTCTTCCAGTCATAATCGTTGATAATTATTTTCAGTTTTAGAATGTTGTCTCAAATATCACTCAATACCTTTTTTCTAGTAAACTGATTTTGCAGGTTTAAAATAAGAACAGTAGAAACTACTTAGGTCAAATCTCTTTGGCTTCCTTCAATGTTTATGTACATGAGCTTGCCAACGAGGGTATCACAAATTATATACATAAAAATACATATATTTTGTCGAAAAAATAAAATTCCTTCCCTCTAAATGAACCGAACATTTGAATTTGTTTAACCGATCTGTGTGATTGTCATTCTTTCATCATCGGTATATTGGTAATTTAGTCAAAGTTTCTCAAAAATGTAAAATTTTATTTTAAATTTTGCACGGAAGAATTTTTAAACCAAAAAAAAAAAAAAAAAAAACAAAAAAAAAAAAAAACAAAAAAGCAAAAAAGTTAAAGTCGTTCAAGTTCAACTCTATAATACCCTACACCACATCGTTGATTGTAAATAATTGATACGAAAAGATTATTGTGATTTGTTTTTCTGCTTTATTAAATTAAATCTGTCAAATTATCATACTAACATTTCAGTGAAAATGATGAGCTAGAAAAAATTATGGACCGACCCTCGTATAATATCTCACATCCGCCTTTGCTTATATTTATATTAATTTTACCAAATATTATTACAATACCCAATTATTTATCAGTTTTATACATTTCAAACTGATTTGTGGGAGGGGGATCTATGGGACCTATGAAAAAATGCACTGATCCTGGTATAATTTAGGACATCATTTTAGAATATGATATGATACAGAAAAAAATTTCATTCAATACCAAAAATCTCAAATAAGTTAAAAGTATCCGTTATTATTAGCACGCTACTTTCCGATATTCTGGCAAAGTCCGCTTTGATAGACTGATTTCATCGAATTTTGTTTCGAGTGCTTTTACTGATACTATTTATTGATACAATTTAAATTGCGGCTTTTCAAAAGTTTTACTTTAAGGTGCAAAAAAACCTCTTTTTGAAATAACGATGTGCTACAAAAGTAAGTCCACGTAAAATTTAATGGTTAAATGGTTTACAATGGACTTCAAAACGTTTATTTGGTAAATTTGACCGATCACTTGTCCGCAAAAAAGTCCCAAAAAGATATATCATTCTAAAACATGACTAGAACTGTGTAATAATCATATTTGCCTAAAGGAATTCATTTTAGCATTTAGAGATAATGGTCTGACCCTTTCATACTTATTTCAAATATTGTCATGTTACTCAAACATATGAGAGATTTATGAAACTAAAAGTTTTTTTGGGGATTTGAGAGATTAAGAAGGCTACAGGAAATTATGGACTGATCTTAAATGTAAGAAATATAACAAATTTTCTGGGATTTATGCACTTTAGAATTGACTTTTGAAAGTGGGACAATAATCCAACTTTTATAAATTTGGTATATTCATTTGGATTAATATAAAATATATTTTTGTAATATATAATTAAAAATCTTTTTACATATTTGCATTATTTGTCGAAGCTAACTGAAATATTTTTCCAATCATTACAGATTTTTGGGCAGAAAAATTTATCTGTACCGGACGGATATGGTTTAATAGACACAGAGAGAGATATCAAAACTGAACACTAATTCGCATAATAATTTAAACAAATATTTATTAACAAAATTTCTCATAAGAAACTTATCAATCGAATTACATAATTTTATGAAAAATATATTCTCCACTTCATATTGGCTAAGTGCCTTTTTGAAACATATAACATTTGAGTTTAACGTTAAAAGTAATTTTATGGTTGAATTATCGCATTCTCGATATAACACATACACATACATACATACATACATACATACATACATACATACATACATACATACATACATGCATACATATAAACTAAAAGACAAATTTCCAATTTTCTTTCGGGGAAAATAAAAGTAAATGGGTTAAAAAACATAAATATTACTTTGTATATTAGTTGCAGCACATGTGAGGTTTTTTCGCATTTTACTACTTTTTCATTTCATTTTACACCAGCAATGATTGTTGTGGTAAATCAAAAATGTCAACTAAAACCAAAATTACATACATATAGATGTATGTACAAGCATATATATCTACGAGTATTTTAATAGAGGGATGTTCACATTTCATGGTGTATGTGCGCTATAAAAATTAATGTTTACTTTTTCAACAGTTTGGTTCCCTGATTAAACGATTCAAATTTAAGTTGTTTTTCTTTAGCGGACATAGAAAAATCTGTGTTACCCTAATAATCTTCATATATATATATATATATATATATATATATATATATATATATATATATATATATATATATATATATATATATATATATATATATATATATATATATATATATATATATATATATATATATATATATATATATATATATATATATATATATATATATATATATATATATATATATATTGCATTTGAAATATTTAAGAAGAAAAAATTATGAATGTGTTCGTTCAGATGTTTAAATCTATATATGACATATGGAATAATATACAATTGCAAAAGTACAACAAACAGACTTAGGATGTGGGGCAGTTGCCGGTTTCTTGTTACTTTCACTGTATAACATACATATTATACGTATCATCACACAAAGCACTAGCCCCTGGTGGTAAAATAAGGTTTATTGTTTTATAAAATAAAACAAAAACGAGGAGTAAAAATGTAATGACATGAACACACAAGGGAGGTGAAGTTAAATATAAAATCAACTCTTATATAGTGTTGTAGACTTCTCAAGAAGTTGAGTTAATAATTTTTGTACACACTCTCATTTGAACATTCTTATTCTTATACACTTATGGATGTTGGAATGACGCGTTCTTGTACGATTTATACTACACGCCTGAATTGCTTAATTTCTTTATGTTGTAAATGTTAGTAGTTATATACAAAAATATATATGTAGGTAACTTTATATGTTTATTAGTTTACATTTGTATGGTTAGGTAGTTGTATTTAAAGAATTT
The DNA here is from genome assembly GCA_004302925.2 of Cochliomyia hominivorax. Taxonomy (NCBI): domain Eukaryota; kingdom Metazoa; phylum Arthropoda; class Insecta; order Diptera; family Calliphoridae; genus Cochliomyia; species Cochliomyia hominivorax. Next base: position 62,698,270 of record PYHX02000158.1, read on the forward strand.
ATTCAATCGTAACTTACCTTCCGCTCCGTTAGACAAGCCATTTGCGACATTGATGTTATTACCAGGTCCCACAACAATACCATTGATGACGTTGACTCCTTGTGCACTGTTGCCACTTAGAATTTCGTTTTCCTGCATTTGATTGGTAAAATGCGTTTCTTTAGCTCTCACCACCTCGTTGAGGCCTTTGTTCATATTTGAGGATTGTTTGCGACGTGGCTTTTGTGTTGTATGTACGTACGGTGTTGGTGTTGTGGTTGGTTTTGGTGGTAATCGTAACTCTGCAACAAATTGAGGCAATTATCACAATTTGATATAAATTTAATATACACTATTGAAATTAAAAAAATATATATATATAAAATGGCAATAAAACAACATTCTTATAAAATTACAACAATACATAAACCCAACATTTAAAAGAGCAAATGTAATTCTTTTATTAGATTTGACTGACTGAGTGACTGACAAACTTTATGTCTTATTGACATATACTTATTTAATACTTACAATTATTGTTACTTTCTCTATATTTCAATTCAATTTTACAACGCAGAAGAAAAGATGAACAAAAACAAATTTAAATAAAGTCACCTTCTAGGAATGTCGATAACAAAATTATATATCTTTTTCCACTTTGACAGTTAGTGTCAGGCCAACTCTCCCCTTGCATCCACTTCGCAGTCAGTCAGCTACTACAAGTTAATAAAATCAAATCGAATATATTTAACATTCGATTGAACTGATATTTATTGCCTTTAAATTGCAAAACAACCAACTAAGTAAAAATGTTCTTTTTTTGTTTTTGTTTTTGTTTTTTTCAAATATTGTGATGGCTAAAAATGGAAAAGATAAAAACTTATTAGGATCTTGGCAGGATACCATACTGGGATTTTCTATGACAACTTTAACCAAATAGTACTAATATTTCTTCTAAGATGACTGCGTTTTCTTTTTTATCTTTTTTTGTTACACAATAAAGAAACTATACATCACAGTGTAACGACTGATTTAATATATGATCTTAATTTATTTTTTTTAATTTCAATTTATCGGTCGTGTTAGATATGAAAAGTCATAAACAAGTAAAAATTTTATAGTTGGTCAAGTCCGACTACTTAATTCCTTACATCACATTGCTGATTGTAAATGTCTGCTACGAAAAATAATGAACGTATAATTTGCTTTCCTTATTATGCTTAAGTGTTCACTATATTATTATGATACTAACATTTATGTGAAATTTATGCGTTTTAATTATTTTTTTCTGTAGGGTTATAGGGGAATTAGAAAAAATTATTGACACTGCGGTTTTGGTTTATATTTATCTTTTATTTGACTATGCAATTTTACAATACCTACGTATATGGGGGACTTATGAGTTTCAAAGTGATATTTAGAAGGGTGCTTCTATCTGACCTTTAAGTAATAATGGACTGATCTGGACCAAAAGACCATTTCGGGCAGACATCTGCATGGGACCTATATAAAATAACGTAACCAATTTCAATGAATATATTCAATACTGCGACCTGTACTTTGCGAACAAGCTTTAGATGGAATCTGAGTCGAACGGTATACTTAAAGTTATGGAAGGCTCCAGCAGTTTGGAGGATTTGCCACTTATTGTACCACTTATATTTATATATATATATATATATATATATATATATATATATATATATATATATATATATATATATATATATATATATATATATATATATATATATATATATATATATATATATATATATATATATATATATATATATGTATTTATATATCATATGTCATGTCATGATATCAATCGCATTCTTTTCATTTCAGATACATCACCGAAAAATGAGATTTAGAATTAATTTAAAGTTTTTTATTATTATTTTAGTTTATTTCTTAATACTGTGCAAAGGATAAATTGTAAAATACTTTTTTCATGGATTTAAATGTTATTGTTGTTTTATTTTATTTTATTTAACGAATACCTATCAATAAATGTGTGTGAGTGTGTATGCATCCTGGACTAGGAATACGATTATTTTAGCAGCACAACTCGTCTACTTTGGTCTATAATTTTTATATTGTTGGTGCCGCTGTTGCTGAAGCTGCTGCGAATGGTTAGTGTAATTCATGTGATTTCTTACTTAACTTGGCAGTTTGTGGCAATAACTTTGGCCCTGCACAACTGTGATAAAAAGATATTATTGACTTGTGTCTATGAATGGGTTCGACACAAACCAAATTGGGATGGTTTGAATAATATGTATATATAAATATTTATACACACATACACCCAAACTTAATTTTTACTCATGCACACAGTCATACACACAAGCAGATTCTCACATAGATTTTGGTTTATTGTATTTCTCTGTTGACTTCCGAAATACCAATTGATTTATCGTACATGATTAGAATGGATGAATGACACAAGCTACACGTATCTAACACTAGATATCAAGCAAAAAGATTCTTTCGAATGTTCGTTCGTCGTTAGTTCATTTTTTTCTTGTTCTTCTTTTATTTCTATTTTTATTTCTTAACCCTGTACAATTTAGGATCAATTGAAAGATTTACGTAATTTTAAGAAGTAGGAGAAACCCAAATTTGGTATTGCAACAATATGTTTGTGTGTAAGTGTACTTGTATACGTATGTGCGTTTGTATGTAGATAAAAAATTGTTCTATTTATTACATGGGTGCGTGTGTTAGTGTTTCATTTAGTATATCAAGTGGGAGGGAAAGAAAGTAGTGACACATACCTTGTAGTCGTATTCGAGCCTCACTTTTGCCTAAAGCATTGACACTGGAGCAGCTGTAAGCGCCAAAGTCCGCTTTAGTCAGATGACGTATTGTCAGATTAAGATGCCAAGTGTACATGTTAATCATGCTCTCAGATATATTATACTTGTTGCCATTGTGCAGCTTAATGTTTCCTTTTATTTTAAGATGATAACGACGATAATAATGATTGTGAACGATAAATACAGGGGTGTTGCGATGTTGGGTGTATTATAGAGTTTAAAAGACAAATAATAGAAAAATACTTTTTATAAATAAATGCATTAAAATCAAGTTAATTTTAATAACGTAAATAAATAAATAAATAAATAAATATGTCTACTCTTACATATAAAATGTACAAATATAAATATATAAATATGTATGTTTATAAGTATATCTGTATATACCACGAAGAATAAAATTAAATAATATTATATACATATTTATATTACACAGCACATAAAAACACTTAAAATAATATAGAAATATGCTCGCATGTTAGGGTGTTTCGCCAAAAGTAAATTTGTCTTCATTTAGAACCGTGTTGGAGGAATTTTTCCCTCCACCACAAGTGCTCTCTTCCAAGATAAAAAAATAAATTATATTAGTTTATATCTGAAACGACCTCAAAAGAACAAAGAAAATAATAACGGATTTGATTAAAACATGAAATTGACTTTACTTCACCATTAAATTGTAAAATAAAGTTTCTCTGGTATTAATTTTATTACACTCTCAACCACATGCTGTGAAGATTTTTTAACATTTCGTGGGTAATAGCATGAAGGCATCATCTTAGACTGGATTAAAAAAAATTAATTAATTTTCTTTAAATTCAGAAAATGAATAATGCCAAAATTTATCGAAAAACCAATAGATTTAAAAAGTCCCACAAAATGGCTGAAATTATTTATTATCAAAATTGGCTTTGGGTTACTCAAAAACTACCTACATTAAGCACGTGATTCCTTAAAGAAGATTTAGAAAGTACACCAGAATATCATTCAATTATATTTTTTCCATATTTACTTATTTTCATAATTTAACTTATTTATTTCAAAAGACTACTAATGTTACCAATGTACCACTTTCGTCTTTGTCCTATGAATTGAAATTCAGAATGTTTAGCATATTTAAATATCTTTGATGCATATATGATCCAAACAATTAAAATCTTCAAAATTTTAAACTGTAGTTTCCATAAAAAAGTAATCGTATTTGCTGGAATTTCTTACTATTTCTGTTTTTGTGACCAGCTTCCAAAACTAAGCATATTAACATATTTTATTACTTTTTTTAATTTCGGCAAAATTTGACCGAAAATTTTTGCATATCTGAAAAGAGCAATAACTAATTTTTCGTTCTAGGGAATGATTGTTTTTGCTTTCTTATTTCTTAGAGCGACTTATTCAAGTAACTATAACATATTTCACTTTGTTTAATGAATAAAGATTTTCTTTAATCGTCATAAAATTTGTTTTTATAGTCGAAAACCTCAAATGTTTTAAATACTTTTCCTACTATGACGTAAAGGTCGATTTTCCCACTATATAAATAGCAGGACCTTATGGGAAAAGATTCAGAGTACCAGAACTGAGAACTGGAAGATGATGTCTGATTCAAAAGCAATTAAATGACCAAATGTAGCCGCTTTCATAATATGCTCGAAATTCAAGGAAAGACTTTTTTCAACTTTAAAGCTTCGGTTGAGCGGAAAAAGTTACGGCCAAAAATATTAATTTTTTTTGCTCTAAAAAATAATCAGTTTGTAATTATCAGTGTGTATGGAAGTGTTTTTAGATGTGTTAGAGAATATATGTAAGATGTAATGTTAAAGTAATTATTATTGCTGAAGTATAGCATTCCTATATGGTTTATTATACAATTTGGCAATGAATTTTATATGAATGAAATTAAAAAAAAAAAAAAAAACTTTTCATTGGACACTCTTATATTCTTACACATTTGTACACAAGATGCAAACTTAAAGGATACAAAATCAAGTTAAATTGTTAGAGATGGTATTGGGACATAATGTTGTTTTGTCTTTTGTTGGTATGGAAAGAACAATAATAATCAGATAAAGAAGGGTAGAGAATTCATTGAAATTGGTGGTCGGTCGGTTTATGTGTTTTTTGTTTGTGTGTGTTTTTTTTATTATTTTCTACTTACCCTCATTACGATACCAGCCATTCAACGGTTTTGGATAGACTTCCACAATGCATTCCAAAGTAACTTCTCGCTCGACTGGTGCTCCCACTAACTGGTTTACGGCTTTGATGGATGGTTGAACTGTGTGTAGCGGTTTTAAAAGAGTATACCAAGCGAATGCGAACAAAAATAAGTAAATGAAATAAGAAGAATAAAATGAAATAGCAAACAAATACACACACTAACACATCTTCATGAATATATACTAAAATAGATAGAATAAGTAAGCAAATGAAGAATAAGAGGAGAGCATAACAAATTGCTGGATTAAGTGCAATGTAAAATGTCTGTTTTTATTCTGTATTTTTTATTTTTATTTTATTTTATTTTCTTTCATTTCATATTACTGTGTTCTGCTTTGTTTTATTTCTTTCTTTTGCTATTCCGTTCGTTTCAGAATCTTGTGAAAGTATTTGTAAAATTTAAAACTTAATTTAATTTTATGCTCGCATGTAACAGTTTTGACAATTTAAACTATTTTCATTCAAAAGATGAAGAAATTGCACAAACTCTAAGAAAGAATACATACAGACACACACACATACATATAGGAAGAAGATCATTTAAAATGTTTGATTTAAACATTCTTAAAGAAACTGTCAATATTAAAACTTTTATTATTGTATGATATTTGATTTATTGATTCAAATAGGATGAAATATTGAAGCCTGAAGGTTAACAAGAAAGACAATAATTGCTCAATATCACAATCTCTGCTTTGGAAAATTTTGCTTAATTCGCACATACGCTATAAATGATTTCTGATCTCTAATCAATCTGAACAGAGCCAGCATTCATTCATGAAATTTGTTTAATGCTTGGTAGGAACCTCTGTATTTGTTTTATAGGACACATTGATAACCTAGTCAAACCTTCGTTTCTAGTCACTAATAACAAAGAAAAAAGGTGAATTGGAGTATGGATACAGAAAAATTGCATTCGAAAAATATATTTACGATACATTAGCAGAAAAATAAAAATAAAACCAAAACTTTCCACTGGATAGTCCAGAGCTTGTTTATTCTAGTCGGGGATCTTGACTTATGCCGTACAGTGTATATAAAGTTTTCTACTAAATCGGTTTAATCAGAGAGTAGTTGGGGTAGATCTATAGATATACCTTAATTATGGTCTAATTTTTATGGAGAGAATAATAAGGTCTATAGTTCTTCAGAGCATTTCTATTTAATTTCGTTATGCACGCAAAATTTTATTCACGTATAGTTTACGCTTTCACAAAAACAATAATAGTATAAATATATAAGAGTAATTAATAACTCGGCTATTTATGGGCCGATTTCGAAAATTTAGAAAATCAAAATTAAGAAAAAAATTAGCTATTTTTTGTATCAAAATATTGTCCATATAACACATAGGAGGTTCAAAATATCGGAACTAATGAATCGGTTACTGTAATGTTTTTAACTCTAAAATTCTACTAATTATTTCCGATCTGCTAGTACAAAAATAGAACGCTCAAAAATTGGAAAATATTAGTTTGCCTTACATTGTTATTGTTTTCAATACAATATCCGACAACAACCACTAGAAAATAAAGAACTTTTAATATCTCGATCGAGTTTATGTCTTCAAACAAAAAATCCACAAAAATATTTCTGACCCATAAGTAAAAGAATTAAATTTCTAGCATTAATAAAATGGCCAAAATCTCAAAAACATCATTTTAAACGTTGTTATTGTTTTACTATAGTTATAAACAACAACAAAATGGGACAAAATTTATAAAGAAAGAATTGACCATATCTCGGTGGTTTATGAACCGATTTTGAAAAATGAAAATTCAGAAAAATAGTAGTCAATCAGTGCCGTAGCCATAAGTCTCATAGGGAGTTAAAAATAAAAGAAAATATGTTTTTGGTTATAACTCAGGAACTATTGGTTCGATTTATTTCATGCCCGTTTAATTAATTTAAATCTATTTGTGAAAAAAATAAATCTCCAACTCTTGTAGATTCTTCAAAAAATAGAAAAAACCCGAAAAAAGTTTGAGGTACCATTAGTTTTGTGCCATTTATGAACCAGTTTCCCTGGATTGCAATAGCAAAATTTTTGAAAGTATTTCCAATCATATCGTATATGTTAACTATAGGTCGGCTTCATAAATTTGATTTCAATCGATACACAAACGGACGGATAGACAGACGGACATAGCTCAATCAATTTCCCTTTTCGTACCGATCCAGAATCTATTTACTTTTGGGGATCTAAGTCAAAAATGAATGACAAACTTATATATACCCTACTGACCTAGTCGGGTGAAGGGTTTAAAAATTTTCTCCATATGTAAAATCACTGTGTACAATCTTATTATTTTCCATACAGAGTTGAGTGAAAATAGTAATGTGCCACGACAGTTTTTGATATGATTTCGGAAAGTTGTTGTATTATGTGTATTGGACATTTCTGTTATCAAAATTTTGACTATGTAATTTCCTATCTCCATTATACAAGAAATATTATTTGTTTTTCGATAAACTTTTTAGATCAATTATTTGTCAACACATTTTAAACATTTGTTTAAGTATAAAAATTCCTTTGTTTTTATTTTTATTGTAATTATTTTTTTAATTTAAATATTTTTGTTTTTGTTGGATAAATGCTTCTGATGTTTCCGGTCAAAAACAAAAGCGAAGAGCAATTAATATTGTTAAGTGTTTGCAGCAATTAAACTGTTTTGTTGCTGGTTTTGCATTTAGTGTTATTTATGAATTCAACTATGTTTTTGTCAGCATTTGATGTGAAAATATTCAACAGCACAAATCTTTAACGAACAATGACAAATTGTGTAAAACTGTAGCATATTTATGATGAATATTTAAATGAAGCCAATTTTGTAATACGCAAACAAACAAACAAACAAACACACACATATCATATATATATATATATATATATATATATATAATATAATATATATATATATATATATATATATATATATATATATATATATATATATATATATATATATATTATATATATATATATATATATATATAATATATATATATATATATATATATATATATATATTATATATAATATATATATATATATATATATATATATTATATATATATATATATATATATATATATATATATATATATATATTGTGTACTAAAGATATGTCTGATTCTAAATCTATCAAAGGAAAAACTGTAGCCGCTTTAAAATTTTGAAGTTGAATTCCAGCTTTGTGATTTGAAAACTAATTTTGTATAGGGCTTCTTGGCCCGGCCTTTGCCTCAAGTTCGTATAAATTCAATTTCTCAAGTTTTCTTATAAAACAATAACAAATTATTACATTTCTTACGGAATGCTTTTAATTCCATAGTAAACATTCCGATCGATTTTGTTTTAGCTTCTTAAGATTCTGTTCGATTTTGCTTATTCAGAAAACTTCAAAATAAACATTTCGAGTTTATAGTTTTACTTATTTTTAACTCATAAAAATATCAGTTCCACTCATGAAAATGAAAGTGGATTCATTCCGGCAAAATTTTTCGTTTTACTTTTTCTAAAGAAGTAAAATACGGAATTAATTACACTTTCGATCTAAAAGAAATTCTGTAAATACGGAATTAATTACACTTTCGATCTAAAAGAAATTCTGTGACAGGCACATATGACTAAAAATTTAGTTAAAAGATTAATAACTTTTTAACGGATTCACATATTAATATAGCTGTAGCAGCGATATTTTTTATTAATATTATAATTATTTAAACATTTATTTTGTCCTAAATATCTCTGAAACTATAAGATAAAATGCAGATATAAGCATATTTCATACTGAGATTTTCAAGGACTATATTAATACAAAATTTATTTTTTCTCAATTCAAAATTTTTTTTTTTTTTAGGCAAATTTTATAAAAATCAGCATACACGAAGTGGTAAGTTGGAAACTTTAATTTATAATTAACTTTTTTCAATAAAGATTTTATAAATTGTTTTTATTTCAGATCAAAATAAGAGTAAATAAAACTCACAGTTTACATGGACATCAAATCGTTTGCTTACTGAAGGTGGAACACCATTCGATGCTATACATAAATATCCACCCATATCAGTGCGGTGGACATTCCCCAGAACAAGTTTTTCTCCCTCCACACTTTTTACAACTAAAATGAAAGTATAAACATGAACATCAATTATTTAAGAAAAACAGTTAGTCGTTATAAAAATTTGATTCGATTTTGTGTTGATTTGGAAAAAAAGAGTAATTAAAATCAATAAATCAATAGACCTTGTCTTTCTCTGGATTCTGTTCTCAAAATTATGTCCTTGCCTCCCTCGCGTTTCCATTGTACTGTTGGCATCGGTACTCCAGTTGCACTGCAAATAAGTGTAATAGTACCACCTTCATTGGTTATACTTTCTTCAAGGTTTTGGTCGGGATGATTTAATATATCAGGGGGTACCACAACATCTAAATAACCAGACTGAAAAATAATATATATATATATATATATATATATATATATATATATATATATATATATATATATATATATATATATGAATAAATAAATATATGTATATATGTATATATATATATATATATATATATATATATATATATATATATATATATATATATATATATATATATATATATATATATATATATATATATATATATATATATATATATATATATATATATATATATATATATAATGTGTGTATATTATCCATTTGTATATATGTTTGCATGCATGTGTGAAATGTTCACAATGTACCCGGTAGCAAAATAGGCAATTAAAAAATTCTGATACGACAAGACCAAGGGGACGGGTATGCCAAATAATATCTAAAGAACTATAAGGAACACACAAGGTAGAACTTTACTGAACAAAACGTAGGACGGAAAGGACCAGGGGGAGGGGTACACCCTTTGCAAAGCACATATTGATTTTCAATATTTAGAAAACTATTAAAGGTGGCATATCTTTAAGTCAAATTGAGTTAAATTATTAAAAGCGATCATTAAATGATACCTTATGAATAATCTTAGTTTATTCATTTACAAATATTTCAACAAATTAAAAGCCTTGACAATAGCAAATATTCAAGAATATAATACACTGAACGTCGATGTGAAATTTTAATTTTAGAATCGTATGAAAAGATACCAGAACTCTAGTCCTTTAATCATCAGTAATGCTACTTCTATGCAATTTACTCCTAGAGGGAATTAGAATTTACAAATTTCTTTAAAACCATACCAAAAACCCATATGTAAAAATGAAAAGTGTAATCCTTTTTGTGAAATTTAAAGTTGCTGTCGAACATCTTGTGTTGAAATTATGACAACTTTACCTAAAGATGTTCGATTTTGTTTGAATAGGGACAGGGAACTTTCAAGATAATAATTCGCCAAGTGTTAATGGAACTTATTTAGTGATGTTGAAATGTGATACATATTTTAGTGTGGAAATCTAAATAATTGTGAAACATTATTGGAAAGGCAGTTACTGGTGCACAGTGTTACCAATTATAATAGTGGGCTGGGCAAGTTTATGTTTTAAGTTTGGAGCTAATGGAGGTTGGTTCATATGTTCCAAAATTTTTCAATATTTTTTTTTTAATAAAATTATTATTCCAAAATTGTTGTTGTTTTTTTTTTCATTTATTATTTTAATAGAATTTTTACTACATTTCATAAAAAATGACAATAACTTGAAATTTCCAAATTTGGTATTGCTGAAATTTCTGAAAACGTAACGAATAACGTAAGCCTA
>PYHX02000158.1:62714034-62781606 GCA_004302925.2 Cochliomyia hominivorax
TATATAAAAAGACGAACGAACTGAAATGCTGTTGTTGCTTGGTTGAAGCATATTAGAATTAGAATCTATGAATGTGTATGTATGAGTATCTGTGTCTGTATTAGTGTATAAGTATGTAGGCATTCATTTATGGTGTAATGTAAAATTTATAAACAAGCTTAAAAGGATTGAATGAAAACCGAGACAGAACAGACTAAATGGCCAGGTGGTAGCTTAGAATGACTATTTATGTCACACACATAAATCCAAACATACAGACACACTTACAATCATGTATGAAAAAATGAATATAAGTGTATAAGTGAGTATTTGTACATAAGTAAAGTGTATGAATGTGTTATTAAGGGTTTTTATGAGGATAGACAGATAAGCACTTACCTGACTCTTCATGGGGTCTGTATTCACTTGGCACATGTAACTACCCGAATCATTTAGCTGTACATGAGATATGTGAAGTTTCCAGGTGTTGTGACCATTGTGTGTCACTGATAATCTCGGATTTAGAGACACCATATGGGTGTGAATACCCAGTATTGCTTTAGAATCGGATTTAATCCAGGCAACCTAGAAATATACAAACAAGAATATAAATAATTATGTACATAAATACATGTATAAACACACATATACATAACTAAAAAGTCCAAACATAAATAAATGATTTTGTTAACCACAAACACACTTACATAAATATGTATCAATGTATATATATATATACACAAAAATTAAACAACCCTTCTTGAAACATATATATTCGCATAAGATGAGGGCAATAAGTAAACATTAGACCACATATTGTTTACATGTATACTAGAGTGATTCAAATAATTTCCAAAAAAAAGTTCATTCAATATATAAACAAATTAAACTAACACAAGTAAAAAGTCGTTGACAATTTTACTAGGCTCATAATACCTAAATGGGATGCTAGTTCAGCACAAACATATTAAAATTAAGTTGAAATGTCAAGGTCTGCCTAAAAACTGTCCTCCACAGAATGAAATGTAAACAAATTACCAAAAGTTGAACCCATCGAAGTGGTACTTCGCACATATCATAGTGTAATAGGTGGGGGACCGAAACTACTCTGATAATAGAACGGTTCATTTATGACGGAGTTTCTACACTGTCCGAAAAAAATAGATCATATTTTAGTAGACTTTGGATAAACATGATACACTCCATCGGAATTGAATTAAATAAAATATAAAAAAATAAGTTAACTTCGCCACTAAATAAACTTTTAAATTTACAAATAAAATGAAAGACTGGTCGCACATTTTCTATAATTATTATGCACGCCACCGCCACAATTGGTGAAGTTCGTATTTGAAACCAACATAATCGGTACAGTATTTTAAAAGAAAAAGACCGATATCTGAAGCAACCTCTAAATTTAAGCGAAGAACTTTCCTAAAATTTTTAATTATAAGTCGACAAATTCGTAACCATTTCAAAAAATATCAAAATCGGTTTAGTAGAAAAAAGTTATAGTCAAAAATATAACTGCTATTTTTAAGAAAAACGTTTATATTTTGTTCATGTTTGTGTATGCGTGAGTGTATATGTAAGAAACATAATTCAGCGTAGCCGAATATAGCAATTTTACTTGCTTCATGTTTATTTATTTATTTATTTATTTATTTATTTTTAATATCGTAAATCCTTTGAAATAATCTAATTAAAAATATACATTAAAAATAGTTAGAAAACTCATTGTTCTGAATTCCAATGAATTGGTCTTTATTTTATTGTTTTAGAAGCTCAAACCCGTTTTCTGGGAAGAGTGTGATATGGGAGCCATGTCAAAATATGGACCCATGTTAATAAATTTTATAATATATATTTAAAATAGTTAGAAAACTAATTGCGCCAAGTTTCAATAGAATTGGTTCAAATTTAAGAGTTTTATAAGCTGTAAATCATATTCCGGGAACGGGGCTTATTTGGAAGCTGGGTCAATTAATGACCCCAGAACAATATGGCTTGTGAGAAATTTCAGTAAATTATCTTAAAAATTGCGGCCCATATGACACACAGAGTTTGGGTTGTATCAAAATTTTGCATATTAACTTTTTTCTCTTAACCACATTTTGATGATCTTTTGCATAATGATGGAGCACGAATAATTGTATATTAAAATTATTATAAATAAATTTTGAAGTTTGTTTTAGATATCTGTCTATAACTTCCTAGCTTATAAACGGATATAGCTGGTTTTAAATAGCAAACTGTTTAGGATAATAACAAACATGTGGCCAAATTTCAATGAAATCTGACAATAATTGTAGGCGTGAAAATGTTTCCAACAGAAAATGTTTTCAACGATTTATATTTCGATTTGATGCAATAATATATATAAATTGTATGGTCTGAGATGATTCCTTCTTGGCTTTACACACGGAATGACAAAGTTCATATTCCTTCATCACCACTTGTGTTGGTGGAGGATATAAAAATATAGTTGAATAAGAAACGTGACCATTATAAAGATCTAATATTAATTATCAATTAGACATAGAACAATTGCCGCGATAGTTTTAAAATGTAATCCCAATTGATTAAGAAGAATAATTACTTACTTTGTATTGTCCTAAATTATTTACAACGCATGTAAATGAAACGTCTCGACCCTGAGGTACTGTTATATTAGGAAGTAGCGATAAAAATTCTGGATCATGATCATCTGGTTGATTGTGTCCTGAAAAGAATTTAAATACAAATTTCTTATTATTTTTTGTATTGTATACATATGTCAACTAAATTACGTTGAATAATTTCTACTATCGTTGTATTTTCTTGAAGTATGTTATAGTCGTTTTTCTATGAAGATAAAAGCGATAGAAAGAAACGTTAAAATAATTTATATTATCATAAAAAGTGGATCTCTCTTTGAAAGTTTTATGTGTAAAATTAATAAAAATAATAAATAAATAAATAAAAACTTTATATTCGGTCAAGCCTGACTTAATAGTACCTTCGAAAAATTGTACAACGAAATTTGAATTTTCGTTTTATGCCTTTTAAATCATTTTTGTCGGACCATCCTCACAAAGTTTCAAGCATTGATTCCCTTTTATTTTTTATATAGTATCACGTATACATGAGTGGAGAATATATAAAAGCTATCAACAAATCCTGATTCAAGCGTTTTGTTAAGAATGAAAATTACTTCCTGAAAACTTTGAGGTATTACGATTTCTTCAGCATAATATAAAACATTGTGCACCTTTCTCGAACTATCAGCTCTGCCAGAATGTATTATCTTACGTCTTCTACAAGTTCTCTTAACACTAATCTGTTCATAATATTCATTCTCAGTGGTGGACTCAAAAATCAAAAAAGTCGATTTTAGAACTTGATTCGTATTCATCATCAGCATCAATTACGTTCAATGTACATTTTTCTGTTTCAGATTAAATATTATATTGTGGAACAATCAACTCAATCACATCTTTCTCTTCTTTCGGTTTTACACTATTCTCATAAAATGTGACATCTCACAACATACATTCTAAAATGAGCTACATTTGGTTTCTTACTATGCCATATTTCAAAAGACGTTTATTTTCCAGAACTTTTGTTATTGATCGATTGAATTTATACGCAGCAGAGTTGACTGCTCCTGCCAATAGTATTTCATCTACATCAGAATGGAGCATTAGACTTCTTGCCATTTATATCTGAATTTTTTTTTTTTTTTGACTTACAACTACAGTTTTATCACTATATTATGTTGTATGTGTCGATCAGCTCAATAAATTTTATTTTGAGCAGATCCAATGATATTAAGGATTCTCGTTTTTCTATTGCAATCTAAAATTTTCAAAGTCTTTGGGTAGACTTATTAATTACCAATAACTCCTCAGCTATCAAAATGCCCACTTCTGCCAACCTTTTTGTTATCTCCGCAAAAGAATTAATGTGTTCCCATATAGTTATTGTTTCCACCATACGTAGATTTAAAAGTTTTTATATAATGTTATTTTTCGAATTGGACCACTTGGTTTGTGAACGTCCTCAAGTTTTTCAAAGCTTCTAGAGCTGATTTACAGTCCTTCAGATATGTGGATTTCATTTCAATGTTTCATACTTTTGTTTTAGTAATTTAACTTCTCTCGCTTTACAGGTTTCACGATTGCTTCATTTGCAATAGACCACAAATCTAAGTGCACCAATATACACTTCATCTGCACACACCAGTGCATATGCAAAAACTAACAGTAAACTTAATATATAATGTAGAATATGTGAAAAAGAGATAAAATAAAGAAATTTTACAAAATTTGCGATTTAAAAAAAAAGTACAAAATGAATAGAACTCCTACAAATATATTTTAACAAATATATAACATTCTTAAAAGGGCTCATATGTTTTCCAAAATTATTACATATGTTTTACAATTCTTTAATAGTATTTGGGCTTCTCCATGTTTTTCTAAAAATCTCATGAATTTGGATTTAAAAAAATCTTTTAAACAACCATTACACGAGCCCAGCACTTGCAACATCTTAAACCCTGATTTATATAAAGAGCGAATGAATATTGAACAGTTTACACCAAAAGTAAAAATATGTATACCAAAATAACACCCCAGTTAACAGATGAACTATGGTTTCTGAGCGGTTATCACATTAAAGAGATATAAAAGTCTTAAAAATCCGAGAAAATGATTAGCAGAATATATTTACACTTAGTAAAAAATGTTAGTAAAATTTGTTGAGAAATGCGTGAAAGAAAACTGTCATGTATTAAATTATTAAAACTTTTTAAAATTTTTAATTTAAGTTCTAAACCCGCATTACAAATACGTTGCTTTTCGAGCTCTAACATTTATACATACCTTGAGCAAGCACCTGCAAACTATATCTCCTGCTACCACCATTCCCGAAATCTATAAGTAAAAATATGAAGGCTAGTATTACGGTTACGCAGCATTTAACTTGCTCCATTGCAGTCTGTAGGAAATACACGCAATAGTTATATTCACTAGAGCGTAATGTTAAGAGCCTCTGATGAGTAACGATTTCAATGTCACCTTCTGTTTTAGCTTAAAACGTTTACAAGTTAATTTTGTTGTTTTTCTATATAAACGTAGTAGATGGGTATTTGTAGTAAGTGTGAGTACTTCAAGACATTGAAATGAATGTTAAATGTGGCTCTCGGTGCTTTCAATAGTGTATTGGAAAACTTGAATGATGAAAACGTAACTCCATCCATCCATGTAAAAAATTATATTTATATAACGATTTCAATTGTATACGAATGAGTTAAAATTTGTCAGAACATCAGCATTACAACTCTTAAACTGAAAGAAATCAGTCAGCAAAATAAATCTGAAAAACAAAATATGTATTTGTTAGTTATTGATTTATATTAGTTAAATAAAATAAAGTTTTATTCTAAAAATCACTAACGGTAGTATTAAAAAATTTCTAGAAGATTTAACGAACAACTAATTTAATAAGTACATTAAGTCCAATAATCAAAAATTGAAAAATCATATCCAAAATACATTTGATGATTTTGATTTTATGTTGGAATTAGAACTTCAAACTACCGAATGAAATTTCATTCGAGTAGTTTAAATAACAATAAAATTAAAAAATAAAAAAATTTAACAATTAGTTGATGAATTCGATTATAAAATTTTATATTGAATAAAAATTTAGAGAATTTTCGTTTATAAAACCTTGTTAAGCTTCTTCGAATACGGCCGTAAATGTTTAACATATGTAAATAGTAAACAATAAAAAGACATTCGAGATATTTCGATCACAAATATAACGTTTAAAAACATAACAAGTCAGAATACTATAATCGGCAATGTCCAGTATTAAATACCCTCCACCATAATTGCGTGAGAAATAAATACATTATATTTCGTACATATGCGAAGTACGTACATGCACACTCACAGACGTATACAAAATATATCACAGTTTTCACAGTTTCTATAATGCAGAATTTGAAATTAAAATTTTACGAAATTTTTCGCTTTCCGAAAGCTTTGAGGTTGCCTCAGATATAGGTCTTTATCCTTTAATATAAAAAAGCAATTTTGATGATTTTAAAAAGGAAACTTTTCAAGACAAAAACAAATACATATTAAGTACTGTCAATTATATAATGTTATGTAATGTAATATAATATAATATAATATAATATAATATAATATAATATAATATAATATAATATAATATAATATAATATAATATAATATAATATAATATAATATAATATAATATAATATAATATAATATAATATAATATAATATAATATAATATAATATAATATAATATAATATAATATAATATAATATAATATAATATAATATAATATAATATAATATAATATAATATAATATAATATAATATAATATAATATAATATAATATAATATAATATAATATAATATAATATAATATAATATAATATAATATAATATAATATAATATAATAATATAATATAATATAATATAATATAATATAATATAATATAATATAATATAATATAATATAATATAATATAATATAATATAATATAATATAATATAATATAATATAATATAATATAATATAATATAATATAATATAATATAATATAATATAATATAATATAATATAATATAATATAATATAATATAATATAATATAATATAATATAATATAATATAATATAATATAATATAATATAATATAATATAATATAATATAATATAATATAATATAATATAATATAATATAATATAATATAATATAATATAATATAATATAATATAATATAATATAATATAATATAATATAATATAATATAATATAATATAATATAATATAATATAATATAATATAATATAATATAATATAATATAATATAATATAATATAATATAATATAATAATATAATATAATATAATATAATATAATATAATATAATATAATATAATATAATATAATATAATATAATATAATATAATATAATATAATATAATAATATAATATAATATAATATAATATAATATAATATAATATAATATAATATAATATAATATAATATAATATAATATAATATAATATAATATAATATAATATAATATAATATAATATAATATAATATAATATAATATAATATAATATAATATAATATAATATAATATAATATAGTTTTACGAAAGCTTTTCGCTTGAACTTGAGGTTGCCTCAGATATAGGTCTTTTAATATAAGAAAGGAGTTAAGATGATTTTAAATAGGAACCTTTTCAGGACAAAAGCAAATACACATGTGTTATGGAAGATCCGAACTAGAATAATATTCTGAGTCGATTTAATGATATCTGTCCGTTAGTCGCTCCGTCTTTGTGTCCGGCTGGCTGCCCTTGTAAAAATTGTAAACACTCTACAGGTCGCAATTATTGTTAATATTTTCATGAAAACATATAACTACTTTAGGTCATGGACGAAGCTTATTTAAACTGGTCATATTCGGTAAAATATTTCGGGTAAATAAAACTCACAAATTAAAAAGCTCCCATACAGATGCAATTCTCAAATTCACACAAGTTTAAAGAATGTAAAATATTTTGTACGCTTAAGGTGTATGCAAATAGAAAACTCCAAACCAAAATTTCCGATTATCGTAGTCCTCATATAACCCCCACATCCGAAAATCATCTTAAATTGTATAATATTCTCATGTAGGTGAGTATCATGATATTATTTTAAATAAGTATATGTTAAAACACAAATATAATCATAAAATCAAAATCTACGAGGGTCGGTCCATAAATAAAACAATTCCTAATTGGTGTATGAAGTTTAAATTTGCTTTTACGAATAAATTACAAAAAGGTTATGTACATTCTACCCATATTTATATATAAATGTTGTGTGCAATAGTAGATATTTGAAAAAGTTAATGGCTGAATGGATGAATGTATTTGTAAGTGAATGACTATTTGACTGACTGTATGATTGAGATAAAAGTATGTGCTTGTATATGAGTGCAAAAATACAAAGAACGTATAATATGATTGACATGCAAGTTATCGAGTGCTGCGGATACGATATGGCAGATGCTTTGCGACAAATAATCGTATTTGTATATGAAAAAAGAAAATTATATAGTTTTATTGTTGCAACAAAAACGTTTCTATCAGACTCATTCAAAATACAACATCCAGAAATCAAAATGAAAAAAATAAATCAAAAAATAAAACCAAAAAGAACGGAACCAACCGAAATAAATGCAACTGGACTTTTTTCATTTATGTATTTTTCCTCTTTGTCATTTGGTTGAAACGAGAAAAACAAAAACGTTGACGAAAAACGGATTGTGGATGTCAGTTATACTGACTGACTGACTGACTGACTGACTGACTGCCTGCTTGACGTATTGATAACAGTAACATATGTGTGCTTTAACACCAAGAAGTATCTCTGTATATAACATTTATTAAGGATTGTATATAGACGGTGTGTCAGAAAATTATTCTTTAATAGACACTGTATACCTCGTACATAAGTCAGGGTATATAATCGTATATTTTAGTCTTATACTTGTCAATATAA
This sequence comes from Cochliomyia hominivorax, assembly GCA_004302925.2. NCBI lineage: Eukaryota > Metazoa > Arthropoda > Insecta > Diptera > Calliphoridae > Cochliomyia > Cochliomyia hominivorax. The sequence continues at coordinate 62,722,604 of PYHX02000158.1, forward strand.
AGCCACATTGCAAACAGTCAACATTCAAAAAGCAATTTATGAGTAAATCTTGCAAACATTTATTGATTAAATTACAATTATTTCTTAAATATAACTCTAATCATAACTAAAGTAAATAAAACAAAAATTTAATTTAATTTCATAAGAATACAATTCAAATGTTCATTCATAACTGGTAATTTTGTTGTTTGAAAACAAATTCTTAAATTTAAATTTATCCATAGTTTATTAAATTAAATACAATTAAGAATGCTGTATTCGGCTTTGCCGAATCTTTAATACCCTCCAACACAAATTCCTGTGAAGTTAATACGTTACGTTCCGTAGATATACATATACACACACATACACTCACAAAGGTATATAACACAGAAACACTTACTGAGTCATAAAATTACTTATGATTTTGACTATAACTTTTTGCTACTGAACTGGCTTTTTTTCTACAAGGCCAAATTACATTATGCAATTTGATGCAAGAATATATATACATTATGGGGTTTCAAATAATTCATTCTTAGCATTACACACGGAATGACAAAGTTAATATACTCTCTTCACCACTTGTGTGGCCCGTATGACACACAGAGTTTGGGGTATATCAAAATTTAGCTTATTATAGCCTATAACTTTTTTCTCTTAATCAAATTTTGATGATCATTCACTCTTGGCCCTTTTACACCCTTGACCACCATGGGTTGTTCAAGTTTTATTCGTATATGCTGATTTTTGTAACATACAAAAAAATGTCGTCGTATCCACTTTAAGCATTTTTTAAATGGTCCAATATTTAATTGGCCCAATATTTAAAGTAGCTGCTGACAAATGTTATAAAAATAATGGACTTTTAAACTCGTTCATGCTGATATGGTCCCCAAAAATGTTAATGTCCCTATTCCTTATTAAATTACAAATTATTTTATACAAACATATTAATCCAAAACCAGAATCATTTCATATATTCTCTGCATCAATATCAATTTTCAAGATCACCAGATTTATAAAATTAGTTTCCGTTTTAATTTTTTCATGGACAAAAGTTCGATATTTTTTTACGAATAAAAAATAATATAAAAACTTCAACTTCCTCCTTTAATCTATAATAAATGGAATTAAATGGATGAAAAAAATGAAAAATCTTATACATTTTTTTTGTCGTGATACATGGAATGATGTTCTCAAAAAACGACTATTTATGGATACAGCATTCTTCGAACCCTAAGTCATTTTCACCAAGTATTATTTGACTTATATTTTTTTCTTAAAATGGATTAAAGAAAAGTATTTATTTAATTCTTTATGGTGTTCAAATCCAGGAACTGCAGAGACCTATCGAAGACTTAAATTACATTAGCTGATAACTAATCTTCTATCAACTTCGATGAATACATCGGGCCATTGTTGATCTGAAAAATACTTTCTTAATGGTGTGTTTCCAAAATTAATTTTAATTTATTTTTATTCATCTATTTAATCTTTATTCGTCTGGAATACATTTGCGTAATTGAAAAAAATCAAGATTTGTTACTGTTTTTAATGAGTGATAAAAGAAAAGAAATTAGTAAAGATGACATTTTTGAAAAGAGCGTAATAATTACTTATAAATAGTTAGAACTGTTGGTAGAACATGGATATCAGTTTGAAATGTCTAAAAGTTTGAAAAGACGGTAATTATAACCTCTAAACCAAGATCTGGTCACCCACGGAACTTGACGGAGAAGGAATCATGAAGTGTAATGGGTCTTATAAAGAAAAATTCTAAGAACACTGCATACTTAATAACGACTGAAGTGAAGGAAAAGTCAAAAAATAAAACAATTAGTGAAGCAACCGCAAGAAGAACTTTAAAATAGTTGATTATCACGATCGTGTTGCGTTAAAAAAAATAATTTTTTTTCCAATGAAAGCAAATTTTGCACATTTGAAATTAATAGCCTGTTTCTCAATGTCGAACGAAAGCTATCGTTCGTTTTGTAAACCAAAGAAAGAAACCTGATTTAGGATTTCATATGAGTCCAACGACAAGTCGAACGAAACTTAAGTGTTTTCATACAAAGTTGGGTTTCTGTATTTCGAAAGATTCGAATTGAAATGATGTTTAGCTTTCGCCAAAGTGGCTTTTTGAATGAAATACTATGAAAATACATAATATATTTTCAAGTTCTGCTAATCCACCCTAAGAAAATTCTTCGTTGCTCCAAACTGTTTTTTTGTTGTTTTTTTTGTATATTTTATTTGTTTAAAAATTTTTGTATTTAATAATAAATTAAGAGCTTTTTTAGTACATTTTATAAAAAATGACAAGTTTTAGTTCGACATACAGAATTATCTATATATCTCCAGAAGCACAATTGATAAAGATGGCGGCGATGGATACATTTGCTTATTTAGACATCCTTAAAGGTTTAAAACAGTCAGCTGAATTATTGGGGTTGTCAGGACAATATTATTTTCAATACGACAACGAGCCATAGCTTACTGTTGAAATACTCAAACTTTTGCTTCTATGTAATGTACCAAAGGTCTTACCAACTCTATCACAAACTCCATATGGAATCCAATAAAGCGTTATTGGAAAGAAACATTTTTCAGCACAATATTACTAGCAAGGAAGAATTAAAGGAAGTAAAGGAGTGGGAGTAGGATTTCTATTGATGAAACTTTTTTTTATCAACGTAGACTTTTGACGTTGAAGTTTTTAAAAAGCCATGTTACTTTTTTTAAAAGATTTATTAATAAGTCTATTAATTCATATAAAAAGAAAATATGTCTAATTTATTTCCATAACAATATAATATAAGAGCGTATATTGATAACCTCTAGTATACATATTAAACATTTGATAAATTCTATATCAAACTGAAACAAATAAATTAATATAAAAAATTATTACATTATTGCATGTAACAAACATGAACTACTAAATTATCTAAGGATATGAACTCTTAAAATCTTGAAATTAAAGTTGGTGTATCTTTCAGGGCATTTCCTATTATATTGTATATACTGTGTGAGCCGGTACGCTGGTGCCTAGAATTAAAGACGACAATACTTTTGTAAATATCAGAGTGATCGGCCCGGGGTTTAATAACCATTTTTAACTGGTTATTTTAGTTAGTCGGTTTTGGTTTTTATGAAAGGCTCACAATTCGAATATCGAATAAACTGGGTTTTTCTCCTCGAAAAGCCTTTTTTCTAGAAGTATGTTTTAATGAATTAATTTAATAAAACTAAAAACTATAAAAAAAATGTATAAATATGTTATACTTTAGTACTGGAAACTTTCCTGTGGTTGAGTCGATCATTAATTATTCGACACTGGATCTGAATCTAAAGATCCAAACAGTGACGGCTCTGCATATAAATTGAAATATGAATGAAACAGTTATATTAAATATTTGAAATCGATATTTCTTTAATTATGTGCCATACAAGTACACTGAGTTAATTATAATTTTCAATGTCAAACTGTATTAAATATAGTAAATCAATTAAGAGTGCTATACTCCGAATCTTTAATGCCCTTCGCCACATGAATATATGTGCGATGGTTCAATAACATTAAAATGGACACGCCAATAACAAAAAACTTTTTATACAAGGCGTAATTTCGTATTTGCATACATTGGTGTCTTGGAATTTACATCATATTTAAATTTTACTTTAATCTGATAAATTTTTTGCCATAAATTTAAGGTTTTCTCGGATATCGGTTTATAAATTCTTCATTAATAGACCGATCTGCTGAATTTATTCTGCTTTGGGCAATAACTAACAATCTGACCAAATTTTGTTGAATTCGGATTATTGTTGTGACTGTGAGAATGTTTTCAACAGACAGACGGACATATCTATACTTTATGAAGTCTTACATGATTCCTTTTTGAAATGACGAAGAAAATATACCCTCTAAAACCAGATGAGGTGGTGGAGGGCAAATAAATAAATATAGATCGATATAAGAACTGTTTATTTTAAAAATATTTTTTTTCTTTTCACATCTGGACGTTTTAAAATTTTGCTAAAAACAGGTTACTATTACAAAACCGAAACCGGTTTATATAAAATTGCAATTCTTCGAAGAAGCCGAAAACCGTTTTCTAAAAACTTCGAAGAATCGATCTCCCTTTCGGACAACTGTAGTCTCATTTGAAATATTTACCGCTTTTTTTCTCTTGAATTTTCGTCAAATGCTCTACAAAATATTCAAAAATATTAATATTTTTTTTGTTATTATCTATTAACATACAGATAATATTATACATACATAACATACATATACGTGTATTGATTGTAGAAGAATGTGCGAAAGTAAAAGGGTAGAAGGAAGTGGGATGTGAAGAGTGAATGAAAAGTTAACAAAATGCATTATTATTTTTTTTGGCCAATGTTGTTGATGATGATATGAAATGTTCAGTAAAGCACGCTATTACCATATGGAAAGGAACCCATGTGGTGATTATTGCCTCAATTTTTATAAACAAATACTCTCACTCATACATATGCAATTTATTACGTTCATATATAGTTAAACACAAATACATTTAAATTTGAGCTGGTTTTTTTGTAGTCGTTATTGCTGACAATGCTGTTTTCGAACCAGAAGAAAATGTTGAGGTGAAAAGGGAATCTAAACGGTTACTGCATACATATATACATAAATATACGTTCAAACTTGTAAGTGTGTTTATTATGTTCTTTTTTTTTTGTATTTTTATTTAAACTTTTTGTCTAGCTTTTGTTTTCGCTGAATATGTGCAATTCAGTTTAAATAGATCTTGTTGTGGAGCGTACCACACAAGTGCGATGCTTTTATTCCCCTTTATTCCAGCATTTGTGAACCGTATGTTTTATCGTCGTTGTTTTTAGCAGTGGCAAGCAGCTCATGCGTTTTGGCTATTCTTCACACTATATAGCAAAGGGTTTTTGGCACGTTGCCAATAAATTGATTTGTCACAAAAAAATAAAATAAAACCAACCTACTTGCGGAAGCCGCAAAACTAAAATCGTTTATATCGAACTATTTGAACTATAAAAAAATAAAATGGTTCTGCACAAAAAATGCAGAAAAGGAATAAAAATCGTTTCATATTCCAGACACGGCTAAATGGAGGTCCTCTCTCGAGTCAAGGTTTTTATCAAGTATGCGGTAAAATGCTGACACATATGAATATATACATATATACAAGTTAATAAATATCTATCTATCCATGTATTTATATATGTTTATATGCAGAATGGAATTGTTAGTGGGTGTTTGGGAGTTTAGTTATGAACTTGTTCTTGAGAATGAAGTACTAAATCTTTTCAAAATCGCTTTTTTTGTTATTCTTTATTTTTTCGTCTTACAATTGATCCCGATATACGTATGTAAGAAATATATACATGTATACAGTTATTTTTTTTACATATATTCACACAATTACTTATTGTTGCACTCATACATTCATGCATTCATAAATAAAATTTCATTTTGGACGATTTTCTTAGTAAGTACAACTGCTGATTCGATTTAATGTTATTTTCAACTATAAACTCGTCGTATAAAGTAAGAAAATGTGTCAGATGAGAGTGAAAGAACAAAAACGTTGTAAAATAAAAAAAAGTTTAGTGGCAACTGCTTTTTCTTTCGTTTTTTATTTTCTTGTGCGACATTATAAACTCATGTGAAACGTACAATCATATATTGATGATATATTACGTCTAAAATGCATTAAATTGAACATTTATGTTTCACTTATTTTAGTTTTGTATTTGCTGTTTTATTTGTATTTTTTTACAATGAACAGTAAGAACTTAAATGTATAAAAATTCAATTCATTTTATAACGATCTTCCAATAATCCAATATCAATTTCAATTTCAATATGAAATCAAGAAAAATGTAATAGTCGGTCAAGTCCGAGTATTTAATACCATACATCACACTGAACGAAATTTTTTCTAAAAAAGTTTTACGTGAGAGAAAAAAAGAAAAAAAAAAAAATATATATATATATATATATATATATATATATATATATATATATATATATATATATATATATATATATATATATATATATATATATATATATATATATATATATATATATATATATATATATATATATATATATATATATATATATATATATATATATACAAAATGTCTTGCAGTTATTGATTTTAGTGAAAAATTTTACACACTATTAATTGACAAGCGAAGCTTTTATTATCATGCATCTCATAACTAATAAAGGAAATATCACGATATTTTGCAAGTAAATTATGTTTTATTACAAATTTTTATAGGCTACAACAATGCAAATAAGGACAGAAATTGTATTCCTCTAACAAAGGTAATTTTTTTTTTGCTTTGAAGAATATCTTAATCCACCAATTTTTCTGATATTTCATAGCATGAATATAATTAAATCGCGTGAAAATTTTAGATTTTATACTACAAATAAAAATAAGTAAACTTTACTTTAACATTTTAAAATAAAAAAATTTTAAATTTTTAAATATTAAAATTTATAAAATTTTATAATTTTTATATAGAAAAATTCTTTTTAATAATTTCTTTCTTTAGTTATTCATTTTATTTACTTTTTTCTGTATTTCTCAAATAAGTAACAGGTAATCATGATATTAAAAACAATTTTATTTACACAAGAGACTCTACTTAAATGGAATTAACTTTTCTATTTGTTTATTTATTACTTAATAATGATTATATAATAGAGGAAAATGATATAATTGTGGGAATTTTCAAGATGCTTTTAGAGTTTGTAGTCTAACATCACAAATCGTGAAATCTGTTTTTAGGCCTTTAAAGCAATGTAATTAAAGTTTAAAATACTAAATAGAAAGTATTTGAAATTTAATTAAATCAAATTTTTGTTTGATTTGTCCGTCGCAAAGATTTTCTAATCATCCCTGAAAATCAATAATAATAAGGCCCACTAACAAAGATTTCTCATTATTTCCATTCGTATTAAATTAAATGCATTCCTTTTTATACTTTAAAATACTTAGTCTCATACAAACATACACACTCTCACATATATATACATTCCCAATTATCTTGCATTCACCAAGTAAAGCATTTTCTAAGAATTCTTTTGTTTCTTAAATCTTTTACTAACTTGTCTCTTATTGTTTAATTTTCATATTTTACATTTGTTTTCCTTTCTCATTTTTTCTATAGGGGTATGAGGGATTTTATTTTGGAGGAATATAAGCTGATACTTGTTGTAAGTAGAAATGTAAATGAATTTTCAAATAAAATATTTTAAAAGATTTTACTCATAATTTCTTTGGTTATATTGTTGTTCGTAATAAAAAATGGTGCATTTGAAAATGTACTTAAAGCAGATTTTGTGGCTTTTGTTTTAAGTTTTTCTTTTCTGTTTTTACCTTAGAAGTTGGTATTTATGCTCATAGACAACATAAGGCTTTTGTGAATAATTTCATGATAAGTTCTTCAAATAAAAACGCTTTAAATTATAAATATTCCGGAAATACTTATACAACTGTTTTACAATAATAGGAAAATTTTAATATAATTCCAAAAGTTAGAGCTGTACAAAATGTTTGGAAACTTTCTTGATAGACATGATGATTTCTATAAAAGATCAAGGCCTCTTAATGTTTTTGAGAAAAATACTTAGTGAAACGCTTAGATTAACAATTTTCTTATATTAAGATTGTGAAAATGATAAAAAAATCGTTTTCTTTTAAATATCAAATCAAATAGTAGTACAAAGTGCCTTAAAATTAGTAAATTGTTTTCATTTTGCCCCACCGACTACTAAAAAATAATGTTGTTCGTGGTGTTCGTCTGACCCGTCGGATGACAAAGATATCGTCCTTAACCTTAGTAATTCAGTGCCCGAGGTGTCTGTTTTCGCCATTAGAAACCACTGGTATTGTACTTTCCTGCAGACCTCAACTGACAGATTCGCGAACCAAAATAGACATTCGTCTCCCGTTTCCTATCCTCATTTTACCTATCTTATCCTATTTCCTTCACTTGTAAGGGTAAGGTGATTGGTAGCAGTGCGTGAACTTGTATGACCAATAAGTGGTGATAGGTAAGTAGTTGCTGTTAGTGTAGTATGATCGCATATATATGGTATATTATACAAATAGCCTTATATATGCATTTCCAAACGTAAGATATAATCCAATGATCGGGGTGTCTGTTTTTACTACAAGAAACCACTGGTAATGTATGTAGAGGAAGAACTCTATGCTACAGCGCATTATCAAAGTTAAAGTGAACCATCGTGTTTGATTGACCCAAATTAGATGGGGATATCATTTCATATCATTATCTCAAAATATTCGTTATCTTCTCTTCCACTGCCCTGCTTTTTGGGAAGCACATATGTACTTCCTTTAGAAGTGGCTCGCTACAATCTACCGCTCATATGAAGGATATATGCAGCTCTAATCGAAATTTCGGTTGGTTTGCCGACGTGTGTGCTTATTAGATTTTTTCACAGTTTATATAATGAGAAAGGCTGGAAAAACTAGATGGCAACTATCTATTTCTCCTTTCTCTCCTTTTCTAAGTTAAGTACTATTTAACTTATTTTTTGCAGGAAAGGTTCTGAGCAAGTCATAGCCCAAAGCTTAATCATTCTTTATAAGACTATACTAATTTTTATAAGACAATAAAAACATTATAAAATTTGCAATCAAAATTATTTTAAAATCATTGATAAAATGATGCAACCTTTATGAAAATATCCAAAAAACAAATGAATATTTGCTCAGTAAAAAAATAAACTTTGGAGCGTCACCAATCATGCCACCTACAGATAAAGGTTCGGTAATACTCATAATCGCCATAAACTACTTTTCATTAAGGCCCCTCCAAAGGGTCAAAATTTGCAGCATTGTTCCTAACGAATGCATAAAAGTTTCCTAATATGTCAAAAACATGTGTGGGCATTTTCTTTGAAGTAGAATGAAGTTTAAAGTTTAAAAAAAATATATATATAAATAAACTCCCTTATGTTAGTCTTATTAAAAATTGGGAAATGTATACTTTATACCAGATGTTATCAATTGATTAAGTCGCTATAATATTTTTATCGACTTAAATGATTCTTTGAATGTTTCTTAGTGTAATCAATTATAATTTATAGTGTAAATTTGAGAATATACCTTAACAATCATTATCATTATTCTCAATTTAACATTAACCACATAATAAAGGTAAAATTTTACATTTACTCTTGTCTGAGTTCATAAAGAGAACCCATTATCTGTGGTAGGAATGTTGTGAATTTCCACGGTGCAATGACATTATTAACATTCAAAATGCTTACATGTTATGATATAAACACATACACACATATGTACTTATGTCAAAAAGGGGATCCCTTTAAATATTGTTGTTTAATTTGTGGGTCGCACATTTTAAAACTTCTAAAATTTTCGTAAATTATTAACTTGGTAATTTTTATAAAATTTTTGTTTTTTTTTTTAATGTTTACTTAAGTTTAATAATGACAGAAATTAAGCTTTCTGGAAGACTTAGAAGTTATAAAATGTTTGCGAATAGCGGTTTCACATAAACTGAAGTACATATATTATATATGTGAAGTACATATTTTTACGAATATGTACATAATAAAATATGTACTATTAAAACATTAAAGAATAAACTTAAATATTCTGGGTTACTTTCTGTTATATTCTTCTAAATGCTAGTAAAGCGGTAATAACTTTCCATATAGAATTCGTTTCATTTTTTGAATAATTTAATTGTTTTTTCCGAAAGCAGCTTTGCATAAAAATATCGCAATAAATGAGAATTTTCAGAATTGTAAAGGTCGACCTGTATGTCGCATTGATTTCGTGGTGTATCAATCCTTTTTTCATATTTTACCCTATTCCAATTATTTTTATTTTTAAATAGGAATCACTGATTTGAAGATATACCTCTTTCGCCGTCTGGTTGTTTTGAAGTTGTTTATAATCGTATCACTATTTTACATAGACTTTAATGGTCTGCAGTTTATAAAAGTTGTTAGAGTTGAAATATCTTAATATATATATATATATATATATATATATATATATATATATATATATATATATATATATATATATATATATATATATATATATATATATTTAACGAAAATCTGCCTATAATATTCTATAGTGTTCTTGCACTCTAAAAGAATATTGTATGTTCTTATAAAATGTGTGATAACAATAATTTCCGTTATATTATGCAATTGTATTCTTTAATTTTTTTAATACTACTACATAAACATTAAATTCTACATACATAATATGTATATGTATTACTATGTGCAATGAGTACATATTTTAATTGTAGAAATGTATGTGTATATATGTATATGTGTTATGTATTTGGATATAATAATTGCAACATTGTTGTAAATTTTACTATGTATACACATACATACATATATACATACACACACAAGTATGTGTGTGTATGTATAATAGTAATGAGGTTTGTTGCATTTTATACAAAATGCTTGTACAAATAAATGAAAAATGGTGGTGGTGGTGGTTGGGGGAATGAAAGTGAATGTTTATTATTTCTGCATAAAATTCTTAATGAGAATTTTCGAAATTGTTTCCACATTATGAAAAAGCGAAATTTAATTGAACCGAACAATGTTTTTATTATTATTTCTTTCTTTCTTTTTATCAATATTATTTTTTTATTATTATTATTTTTTATTATAATTGTTGCACATCCTTGTGTGCACATTGCAATTATAATAACGCATACCACCACAGCAACACGCACACTCACAACTTCAAATAAGTGGAACAGTGAAATTGGTAGAATAAAAACTACTTAATTTTAATGTTTTTATATCGAAATGTTTTCACAAATGAATTTTAAAATATGATGTTTCATTAGAAAAATAAGTAAAATGTGTTCTTCAAGGTGACACATATCGATTTGGTAAAAAGCACCCTTAACCAAATAATAATAAAACGGTCATAGCCACATGCAGAATATCCAAATCTATATTATTGACTTAATAGGCGTAAATCAAAATATCGTCTATGTGGTAGCTGGTCATTAGGCATTTGCCTATACTTATGGTCTTTAGTACAAATACGACTTATGAATTATTTGAAATGCTTTTTCCATTGGTTTGATAGCCAAGGGCAAAGATTCTGTGTTGGCATTTAGCCTAGAGGTTTTTGGAAAAACTCCGGGAATTTTTTTACGAATTTTATATATTTTTAATAATAATATTACATTACATATACAACAATAATGTTTTAAAATTACATTTTTCTAGAAAAATTTCAAGGAAAATAGCACTGCATTTACTGTGAAGCAATGTTGAATTAACATTTTTTCATATTTACATAACTTTATGTATAATATGTTAATTCAATACTGTTTCACAGTAAATGCAGCTTTTTCTTTCTTGAAATTTTATTACTAATTAGTATTTTGAAAAAAGGAACTGATCTATTGATTGCACCAATAACAAATTGTTTTTCAAAACTGTAATTTAAAACCCAGAACTATACAATAATACTTAGTTTATCTACTGAATTGTTTGATAGGTCTAACAGTATATATTTAAATATTGGAACTAATAATAAAAACACAATTAACTCTAAAGAAAGAAGTTTTTGTAAAAAAAGGTCTTCTTAAAATAGGCATTGGAATTTTGTGTCTCGCTCCCCACAATTAGATATGATATGTCCATACAGGCTTCAATGCCGTATTTTACTGGATGACTTAATTGCACGGTTATGTTTTTGTTGGTGATGTAATAGTCAATGAAAATTGCATGCTTTTGGCTTCATACGAGATATGTCATAGATTCGAAATATTTTATTTGAGAAGATTAAAAGTGTAAATTAAATATAAAATAGGGCAAATTCCTATTTCATGTATTTTTCATTTTTCAATCTGAATACTAGATTGCTTAGATGGCAGCAATTTGTGGGTCCATAATTAAAGTTACCTGCCCTACCATATTTTTATCTCTCATTTAATCGATTTATCTGTTTTATATATCAATGCCTTTGACGGAAACCAAATCGACCATCAAGATTGGTGTGATTGGTGGTGTCTTTTTAAATAGTTCTCAAACGCACATATGTAGACTTATGACTTGTTACTTTATCCATTATTTAATTTTATTTAAATTTTAAATTTTAAATTTTAAATTAATCAATTCACTGTGTAATTCTCATAAATATTAATGTGGAAAATATTCATATGTAAGTAGGTTTTTATACTTTATACTACGTGATATTAAATGAAGCATTAACTCTTATAGTTGTTTTTGTTACAATTGGAATTGTAGAAGTTGTTGTTACTATTATATTTTCTTATTATATGCAAATATACAAACATTTAAACATAATGGCATATCTGTATATTCGCAGAAAGGCACACATACAAATACACATCTATTTGTAGAAACATTTTAAGCTCATTTATATGAAAATATTTGGTGCAGTCATTATAACTAAACAGCAGTTGAATGTTCTTCTTTTATCGTAAACTTGAAATTTTCGTAACAATTTTGATATGCTGCTAATTCAAAGTCAAAATGCCACAAGTTTTAGTATATTTTCAGTATATTAAAAGCATTCATATACCCTCTCACGCTCACATTATAAAATGAATTTGGGGTGGTCTGGGTGCTACAGAATGTCGGCGAAAATAACAATTTATGATAAAAGATATTTCTCAAGGTTTTATCAACTCATTAAATAGTCCATTAGAATATGTTCTCTCGTCTTTTCGTTTTGTTTTCATTTTTCCTCTTTAAAAAAATGTTCTTTATGTAAAATTTAGTAAAATGACATGCACTTTTAATATACAGAGGATGAAAGTGACATTGATGTTGCAATGTTGTATAGTCACCAACAACAATAAAGCCATTTTTACTTTATGTGGATGCTATACATTCCAAAAATATTTTTCCAGATATTTTAATTTCCATTATAGAATGTTGGAATATTAAGCGTTTGTAACTCTTAACAATATATTTGAACTCCCACCTTCAAACACTCAGAATCACTTTTAGGACTTATTTAGCACTTGGATGGATCTGTGGCCATATAAAAATTAAGTGCAACGTAAATACCACAATCATATAATTATTACTTTTTGATTTTCTGGCATTCAAAATTGAATAATGATGAAATACATAAAATTGCATGTTAGTATAATTTTGTTGAAATTGTTTCAGTTATATTTTAAATAATTTATAACTACGCCGATCATACACCCTATAAATAACAAAATTCTCAGGACAATAACAAAAATCAAGGAAAATTTCATTGAGCTCTAAAAAATAGTGAGCCGGCTTAATAGACTCAGATTTGATGCAAAAATATATACCTAAGCACCCTTGGAACCCTTTTGACTAACACTGACACATAGAAAAATATTCTGTAAAATTTGTTAAATTAACTCAGTAATTAATTTTAAAATTATTATTAATTATTTGTATTATTGAATTATTAATTTATTAATAATAAATAATATTATTTGTTATGATTGAAAAAAAGAAAACAATAAAAATATTTGCGGGTTAATATTTTTTTAATTTTTTTGAATTTAATGGAAGCAATATTTGTAAAAAGTTTAGCATTAATAAAGATTTTGTTATTGTTTTCCATATTTTTAAGGACAATACCCTAAATTTATGCGATTTAAAAACAGTAGAATTGAGGGCCATGTGGTCGGTCGTTTGGCTGCCGTTGTTGCTAAGAACCCGTCATTGGAGATTAATTTAAATTTTCTGGAAATTTCCAGAGTACCGAAAGCAGGTATTTATCATTTTCTCATACGTTATTATCATAACCTTTGCGTTTTTCTTATACGCTGCAATATCAATCTCGCTTACGTGCATGTATATACATCCGGAAATGCTTGTAAACTAAGTTTATATGAATTAGGGGCAAAGATCTCCTAACAGGCCCAAGCCAAAGTTGGTTGGTTTTAAAAATTAATGACTTTGTTCAGCGAAGTTATATAATCGTTAAATTATCAGTAATAAATGGCTTTCCTAAAAATAGTACTTTCTGTCGTTCGGCCCTTATAATAATGAGGCTGTTTTTTAATGAAACAAGTAAGAATGCTATATCAATTTAGAAATAATTGTGGAAACATATTTAAAATTCCTCTTATAATCGGTTTCCACTCTTTAAGTCTTAACTGTTACTTGCTTTATACATAGATATATTTCATTATATATAATGAAGCAGTTTCATAGAATTGTGATATTAAAAATGCCATATTTATTTTTTGCAATTACTACTTTAAAAGTTTCAGAGATGTGAGGCATCAAAAATTTTTTAGAATTTATAGTCTACAATAATGTGTTGTGAAATCATTTCTCATGTGTCAAATTTCATGTGATTTTTTATATTAGTTATATAGATGTGGGATATTAAATGTTTCGTTGGTTAGGAGAATACCCCTCCTCAATGCCCTATTCAAAAATTTCATAGCATACTGTACCTCGTTATAGGAAATATCAACGTGCCGAATTTCATGAAAATTGAATATGCTCTTTGGTTATAATCGAGTCTGTCTTAGATGTCGGTCTTAATTTTTTTCTTTTTATTCCATTTACCATTACAAGTGGTAAATTTAAAATTTTTAAACATGAATTTCCGCCAGCTAAAATTTCGGATATTTCCGTATGTAAAAGTTAGAATCTTTTTTATTCCCTGATGTTTCATAGATACCACATACATTTCATAAAGATATTTATAACGGTGCAAATGTTATAAAACTATTTCCAAAAAATCGGTTTGGACACACTGCACGCCAAATTATTATTTCAAATGTTAACTTAATATGTGTTATTAATAGTGTTATATGTGAAATACAAAACGTAATCGAAACTTACCGATTCTTTCCTGTACATTTTCTTTGTTCAATTCAGAAGTTTTTTTTACCTAAAATTTTAATAGCGCTATTTTGTAAACATGGGAAATTAGATCCGCTTTACAAAGAATTTTTTTCTAAAATATATTGGTCTCCTTTGGTTACATGTTCTACCAAATCTTCCATATTTGTTCTTCAGAAAATTGTAGTGTGCACATTTAAATAATGGAATGATTGGGTAAATAGTAACATATCAAATTTATGAAGTTAAAAAACTTAAAATTTGAGAGAAACATAGTTTACCTATTTTTATTTTAACCTATTTTTATAAGTGATACATTTTGAATAAAATATTTAGAATGAATCATGTAAAATTTAAATTAATAAAAATTTATTGAAAATTATAACCATAGTACGTAGTGTTCAAACACCTTTGTGTGAATATTGTTTTCAGAAGAACATATTTGAGGTATGTTCAATTGATTTGGAGAAGTAAAATTTCTTGGCGGGTCCATAAGGAGATGGCCGAAACTAACAACATATGTTATCTCGTGTATTGACTTTTTTTAAATCCATTTCATTTCATATAAATGAATTTAAAACTATTGGATATAACGCTAAGAAGAAATCACCTCAGACCCCATTATGTATATATTATTGCATCAAATCAAAATCTGAGTCGATTTAGCTAAGTTCATCTGTCTGTTGTTGGCACGCTCACATCCACAAAAATGTACAGAACTCAATGAATGTAGATTTAAGTATTTATTATAGTCCTGAGAAGTTTTTTATTTAAAATCTGCAAAATCGGTTTAGTTTTTTTAAAGATATATACCGATATCTGCTGCAACCTTTTAGTTCAATTGTCTATTATAAGTCGTTAAATCGTAATGGAATTTTGCGTTTCATTACTATTTCAAAACTATCAGCATCGTTTCAGAAAAGAAAAATTATAGTTAAAAATATAACTAATTTAATAACTAATTAAGTGTTTCTGTCTTATATTTAAGAAAAGCGTTTCTAAAATGTATCCGTTTGAGAGTGTAAGTGTGTATATGTATATCTACGAAACCTAACTTAATTACTTCACACGAATTTGTGGTAGAGGGTATTGAAGATTCGACATAGTCGAATAAAGTATTCTTACTTGTTTCTCACTACGGTTATTGCTTCGCTTTTGCTTCAATAATCAAAACGTTTATATTAAATATTTGTCTTACAACCCTTTGTGTTTAAGTCAATTTATTTTATTTGATAAAAATTTATACAATTTGGAGATATATTTAATCGGCATTTTCATCCTATTACAATAGAGTAATAGGGTGGGGATATGAGTGGTGTGTGGGTTTATTCAATACAATACTATCAGTTTGAAACCTTTTAATTTTTATTTCTTCTGACTGTACAATCAACAAATTATGCCATATAAACCATAAATTTGCTTCCATCAATCAAATTTCGAAATTACAGTCTGTCAATCTACCTGTGTTCCAAAATTTGTTTAAAAACTTTATATTTCTTATTTGCACAATTTAGTGGACATTTTAGGTTTTGTCATGTTCATAATTTATTAATAACCAACATTTCTAAGCGTTCGTTCTTTAATTCGTCAGCACAGTTTTTAAGTATAGTAAAACTTCTTCTTTGGAACTTTTTATTTGACCAGTTGTGAAACCCCATCAAAGAACTTAAGCATCCGTAGAAGAATTTTTAATATCATCCCATATTTTTAGAAAAACACTGTTCATAATCAAGGCTTTTATCATTTGTTCGACTGGAATCAAATATTGCAGTCTCCTCAAATTGCATTCTATAAAATATACAGAATTTTGCCTCATCGTTACTTTTTCTCATTTTTTTGTCTTATTTTATTTAAATTGAAGTAAGATATGACTCCTTATGTGAAGAAAACATTTTAATGTAGCATTGACCAAAAAAAGTTACCCAGCAAAAGTGAGACAATAATCTCCAAACGAGAAGAAAATCATATTTCTACATCAAAAGTAAGTGTTTAATTTTTTGCTCAACTATTTACGAAAATACTCTAGTGATATTCATTATTATATTTCTTTTATAAAAGTTGGCAAATTTACTAAAATCATAAAATCATTGCTGCATTTTTTGAACCAAATTGTTAGCTTGTTAAATTGTTAGTATGTCAAACGAAAGCTTTCGTTCTCTTTCTTTACACAAAAGAAACCTGATTTGGGTTTCTATAAGTTCGTATTACTGTCAGCTTTGCGATCAATGATACAAACGCCAAGTCAAACCATAACTTCAGAGTTTTCATACAAAATTGGGTTTCTGTATCTCGAACGACTCGAACTGAAATGGCATTTGCTATTTATACTAATTGTACCTTATTTTTAAGCTCTGCTTATCCATCCCTAAATGATTTCTTCAATAATTTTATAAAATACAAAATTCAATGATACTTTCCATTTCAATCAAAAAGTAAAAAGAAATCTTTGCAAAAACTTAATCTAACACAAAAAAGATTTTTGTTATCAGATTTTTTACTTTAATTGGTATTACTGATCTAACATTTTAATTATGATAATGATTTGAGACATTTGTTAGAATTGTTCTTAAATTACGGCTGTTCAAAGCAGAGTTTGGAAAAACTCGGAGATAAATATTTATTTTCAAATGATCTTTTTTTACACTTCTTTTTTTTCGATTAAAATTTTAATTTTGATTTTTCTGATTTTGCTCTGTGGAAAAGCAGACAAAATTATTTTATTCTTTATGAGTGATAAAAAAAATAAAACATTTTTTTTTAAATTGAACTCTTTGAAAGATCCGACAGTTTGAAGAATAAAAAAGGATTCATAAACCGCACATTGGTTTAAAGTCTTACTTCAAGGTGTCTGTTTCATTGAGCACATGTGTACACAGAATAATTTTATTATATAATTTCATAATATTATTTAAATTGATTTTGAATTTTGTAGAAATTCAACAAATCTGGAAGCAATTTAAACGCAATTAAAAATATTTCATATTTATTATTTTAAGTGCATTTCTTAAAGCCCAAAAGACACTTATTGAATGCTTGATTCTCTTGTCGATGATAATAAGTGTATTTTACCGCATTTATGTTTAAATGGAAAGTTAATTGTAAAAATCATCTTAATATTTAAATCTCCTTAAGTTACCCATCAATTGACATTTCCACTTTTTTATTATTTTCGTCCTTTTCATTTATTTCACTTTTAATAAGAGAATTTGTAATTTGTTAAAGTTGATAATATTCGCTATTAAAAGAAAGAAATGAAACACCAACATAAACATGAACATGAATGAATTTAAAACCTCAATTGTTGAAGGGACCACAAACATACTGGTGGCAAAATATTCTTCTCCCTAAAATATTTATGTTCTTTTCTTTCTTATAATCCTCTGCAGCAGCAATAATTACAACACCAACAATAAACATCAATAGCAAAAGTGTAAAATGAAAGACCGAATAAAGTGCAAAAATTTACAAGATTTTCGCCGATATTTTTTAACTTCTTTCCTTGTTTTTTCTTTGTTTTGTTGTATGAATGATTTAATTTTTTAGCCGCGAAAAGTACCACTTTTATATGTTGTACCATATAAAAAACCAACAAACATATACAGGCGTTCTTATCATGGCTGG
Source organism: Cochliomyia hominivorax (assembly GCA_004302925.2). Lineage (NCBI taxonomy): Eukaryota > Metazoa > Arthropoda > Insecta > Diptera > Calliphoridae > Cochliomyia > Cochliomyia hominivorax. The sequence continues at coordinate 62,741,112 of PYHX02000158.1, forward strand.
ATGATTTCATGCAAAGTGAAACGCATAGAAAGGATATGTATGTTTGTGTAAAGATCCGTAAGAGTTTATGGCAGATATTTGTTCTTTTCTTGTTGTATATACATATACATACAGTTGGTGGAATATGTAGATGACTTGAACAAATTAAGAGAAACAATGAATAAGAAATGATCTTTATTAAAACAGCCCATGTTGATGGGGTTAAAAATTGATCCACCAAGTATTCAAAAATAATATATGTATAAATAATTTCAGGTTATTATGTGGTACATTTTGGATCTAATGAAAGTACTAAAAAATTACAATTAAATCTATCAGTTGAGAAGGACCTTTTGAAAACTGGAGAAAAGGACTTTTACTTAAACCTATTTATTTAGGTCAGGATTTTCTATTCTTTTGACACGTTAGACAAAAAGTTATTTAAATTTTTAGGGAAATCAGTTAAAAAATATACTTGATATACTGCATATACACATGTTTGTATGCTGATAATGACGAAGGCACTATTGAGCAGAATGCTGACTTTGATGATGATGATGATGATTACGATGATGATAATGATGTTTACAAATATATCAACATATGTCTGTTTGTTCATACATTAGTACATTTAATGATTGTATGTTTGTTAAATTTATTCCTACATCAGTTCGTGTTTTGTGGTATGATTCTACAAACAATTGCAAAATTCCAACGTCATGACCCCGGGAGCTTTTTCACACCACAAACATATAGTATTAAATGAATGGATAAATGAATTGAAAACGACACACACTCGCATATATATATATGAATATAAAAATACCCACACATTAAAATATACTAAAATTCGAATGTATATATGTAAAATGTTTTTTTTTTTGTAGTTGTTGCATGTATTAAATCTACTCATCTATGAACAAGAACTGTAAACATACACATGTAGATGTATATGTGAATATACGTGCTGGTGCAACAACTGAACTGAGCTCAACTAGGATCGGCTCATAGAAATATAATTCCATATTTAAATACGGGTTGGGAGTTAAATATTCAACAAAACTAGCCATTCTTTCAACGAGATCCTACAATCCAATCATAAAGCCTTCGTTATTCCTACCAACGAGTCATATATTTTGGTCGACTGGCTGGCTGGATGTTTGGTTTAGTCTATTCTTAGTGCTAGTAGCTGTTACCTCCTAAACGCACAACCAAACAAATATTCATCCTTTTTCAATTCTATGGATATTAATGTATATTTTATCTACATTTAGGTAGAAAAAAGGAACTTTTATCTTTTAATATTTTTTTCTATTTGTTCTGTTTTTTGTTTTTCATATGTTTGTTTGTACGAGGACGTAGCCACTGAGTAAAGTTGTTTTTTTATGCAAATGCCGGCAAAAGTAGCAGCAATAATTGCAATTGTTTTACCACACATACCAACATTAGTGGATCATGTTTTATATGGATTCAGCAACATAAATAAATGTATATTTAATCATGTATGCACATGAGAGCTTCTATACCCATACATACGAACATACATACATACATACATACATACATACATACATACATACATACATACATACATACATACATACATAAATACATGAATATGCATTATGTATATAAGTTTGTTCGGAATATATTTCATACATAGTTGAATATATGCATGAGTGCTTTGTGTGTGTGAAGAGAATTTTTTTAATTTCTTGATTTTTTACGCAACGTCACGTAGGTTTTACCAATCAACTGGTGCATCCATCAGCATCACGTACACCTTTCACTCTTAGAACACGACATTTATTTATTAAACAATTGGCTTTGTCGAAATGTTATTTCTTGAGGTATCCAATATTGCAACTTAAAAAAGAATATAACTATTGTAATGCAAAAAATAAGATATTCCATGCAGGAAATAATTAGATTTTTTGATACTTACTGGATACTGGTAACTATTTATAATATTTTAATCTTCTTAAAAAAAAACAAATTTTTTAATGCTTTTACCATTATCTCTAACCGATATCGGGCAGCGAACTGCCAATATCAGTCAAAAATTTAAATTTAAATTTTTTGAAGCTAAATGCCTCTTAAACGAAAATTCAAGGTGTCCAACTTAGAGACCCTGTTGAGCGGCCAACGTAAGATTCACAAAATGTATACTCAAGACATAACTATGTGTAATTTCTTTCAAATCGGATTATCCAATGTTGCAGATTTTTTTAAATTTATTTCCCATATATATTATTAACTGGAGGAATTTTTAGAAATATTTATTGTGAAACCGATTCTACTGATTTATACTATTGAACAAATAATAATAAAAACAAATAATAATAACTTCGGATCATGTGTTTCGCATAAAGTTTACAGAAACAATTTTTCAATAGAATAAATCTTAATTCCTTAACACACAAATACTTTAAGTAACACTATGATGGTATACATAGTTGATTTTATACAATATTATTTTTTTCATTCAGTTTTAAAAAAAAGTTTGTGATGCAATAATTCGATATTAATCTATAAAATTATGGAACAATAATTTTTTAAACGCTTCTAAGTATTAAAATTTCAATGGATATTATTCACAAAAAATGAAATTATTTTGCAACAATATTGTAATAACATTTATTATTAATGCAGTTATAATATTTCTTCATAAATGTTAAATCACAATCGTCTCACAATAAATAATTTTTTTGGGAATTTTCTTTATTGACTTTTTTATTTTAATTTTAAATTTTAAAAATTATTATTGTAATATTATTTTAATGTTATTCAATATTACTTCAACCTTAAACGCGTTTAATTTTGGACGAAAGTACAAATTTTAGTAAATTTCAAATCAACAATGTTTTTAACGATGATTTTACTTCAAGGTTTTTTTCTGTGTGTTAGAATTTAAAACAAGTATATTCAGCTGTGCCGAATCTGTAATACCCACCACTCATACTTTGAAGACAATTATCTATTTGTCTGAATTTCGATGAAATTGGTTCTTATTTTATTCAGGGAAGTGTTATAATAGAAATGTAACATCCAAATAAGGCCGATGATTGTTAAACTAGTTTCATATTAAAGACAGTTTAAAATGTTTATTGATATAATAGTTTTATAAACTCAAACCCGATTTCCCAGAGCTAAATTTCAACAGAATTGGTTATTACTACAGCTATAGCAATATATAGGCCGATATTGTCTAAATTAATAATTTATTTAAATACAGTTAGAAAAATAAGTGTGTCGAATTTCAATAGAATTGATTTTTATTTACTAATTTGATAAGCTTAAAACTGTTTTCCGGGAAGGGGTCTTATATGGGAGCTACAACAAAATATGGACGGAAATCGTTCATACTAATAATGCACATTAAAGATAGATTAAAGATAGTTAAAAGAATCATTCTGCTGATATGGACCGATATAAATAAAATTAACAATATATATTTAAGATATTCAGAAAATTAATTGTGCAAAATTTCAAACCATATTCAGGGAATATGGGTTTATTATTGTATCAAAATAAGTGTGGCAAATTGCAGCAAGTTATCTTAAAAATTACAGTTATCTTAAAAAGACAGATTTCGGAGTGTATCAAAATTTCGTATATTTTCGCCTAAAAAACTTTTTCTATTTTGATGAATTTTTGCACGATGATGAAGAAAATACAACTGCATATCTTAATTAAATTTTTGTTTAAATCCATTTATGTTTAGCTGAAAAAAATATAGAAAATTCTTCTTCGGAATTTTGAGGTTGTTTCAGACATTAGTCAATAACGTTTTTTCTGATGACCCAATGTACTTGGTTTTAAATAGAAAAGTGCTTACAGACAGACGAACATAGGTAAATTGACTCAGATTTTGATTTGATGCAAGAATATATTTTATAGGGTCTAAGATGATTCCTTCTTTGTGTTAATATACACTCATTACCACTTGTGATGGTTTATGGTATAAAAATAATAAACATTGTTTGATGATCTGAATTTATGATGACTAATAACATTAATATCAAAATATATATATATTTAAAGTATCAGATATCGTCAAATCTGACAATAGTGTCTACAATCCTTTTAATGATTTAAATACAAATTTTTACATTGATATTTATTACATTGACACTGTTATGTTTAAGTGTAAGTGCACAAGTAGGTGTGGATGTATGTATAGATGTATGCGTTGATTCAATTATTCCGCCACTAACAGACTGTTGCCGATCGTGTTGTGCTTTCAATCATTTCATTCCATTTTAACAATATTTTGATTGAAAATAAATCACACAAATTGCGGTTTGTTGTTTCAGTAATTTTACATGCTTTTTTATATTTGTTGTATTGTGTTGTTTTATTTATTTTTTTATTTTTTTGTTGGTTTTCAGTTTTGATTTTCTCTTACATTTGTTGTGTTTTAATCTGACGCACATTTTAAATAAATAAATAAATTGTTGATTGAAATTAAATGTTTTTATTAGCAAAAATGTTGCCAAAGGACTAATTAAATGTGTTGAATACATATTAATAAAATATATTTAAACACATTTCAACAAATGAAAAATAAAAATAACGATTTTTTTTCAATTCATTGATAAAATCGTAAATTGAAGATATATTTGCATGGATGTGTATGTGTAGAGAGAGAAAGTGAGAGAGATAGACAATAAATAATCTCAAGAAAATTCTTTATAATTTCTTAGGTTTTAATCAAATATAATAATAATAATAATAATAATAATAATAATAATAATAATAATAATAATATAATAATAATAATCAATATAATGAAAATATAATCAAATAATTTTTTTATTCTAAGAAAGTACATTTTTGAATGTCACGACTCACTAGATATATGAGGAATATTAAGTAAGAGTGTAATAGTCGATAAAGACCGTCCGTGACCATGAACACATGAAAAATTTTATATAGTATTTTCCGGCAGTACAAATCTAAAATACTTCATGTATTTAAGAATACATGATTTAAGAATACTAATTGTTTTCAGAGTTTGTTCAAATCGCAACTTTTGAACCATTATAGATATTTTAACGAAATTTCATATGTTTAGAGTAAATGTTATATTTGAATAATATACATTTTTCTTTGAATGAATTGAAAATAGCCGGATTTGACTAGTGAAAGACAACTTTGGATTATATTCTCAGCCAAGGTATACATTTTTAACAAATGTTTTTGATATCTATGAAAACGTTAATATCTGAAGATTAGCATAAAAGTAAGCGAAATATCTTTAATGCCAAAAATGTACACATTTCTCAAACAAAAAAACAGGACCCATATTAAAAAAGTAAAAATAGACGGGTTTAAAAAAGGATTAAACTTAAATTTCATCTTTAATATAACCATAAAGCTACATATATATAATGAAAAAAGTTAAAGCTAATGTTGGTTTAAAAACATACCCGGATCAGATAGATCCTAACAGTAACACTGTATACTACATAATTGTAGTGTGACAATTTTAATAAAATCATATTAAAATTTTTCATAAATTTCAAAATATATTTCACCTCACTAATTAACATCATATTTGTATAATATATATTGGTGAGAAAGATTAATATTTTCTGAAAAGGGCAATGATAGGTTTGATAATTAAATTAAAAGTCTTGTACGTTTTTAAACGAAACTCCCAATATGGGAGAAAAGAAAAAAAGTGCAAGTAAGTAAAAAAACACAAAAATTAATATTAAAAAAATTTAAAGTTTAAAAATATCAAATAAAAGGTAACTAAATAAATTAACAAGTAAAAAGTTTTACTCGGTCAAGTCCGATGTGTAATACTCTATACCACATTTGTTAGTTATGTGTGTTAGCTACCAAAAATTAATGAACCACCCTCGTATAAAGTAATTTTTCAACTTATGCTTAAGTGTACAGTATATTATACTGGTACCAACTTCCATGTGGGATATAAATATATATTTGTCTTGATTTGAATAAATTTTATTACAATACCAACGTATTTGTAAGATCTAAGTCTTTCAAAGTGATATTTGAAGATGGGTTATATGGGACCTATAAAAAATAATGCACCGATTCTCATATTATTTGGCTCATCGTTTAAGAGTGTTATAAAACTATTTTGTGCCAAACTTCTTCATTTAAAGTGATTTTTTATAATTTATCAAACAGGGTTAAATTTTGGGCACACGTGAATTTCCAAAAACCCACATAAATCACTCGAGAGCAACATCTTCAAGCGTCAGCTCAAAATTCTCTAATATTCTCCACTTAAAAGCTATTCTCTGATATCAATTCTTTAGAATTATAGGAATATCTAAAAGACAAGTCAGCCAAGAGTACGATGTAGATCAGCCAACGATCAACAACGTTAAAAAATATCACTTAATCCTGTTAATGTATAATCCTGTACTATAATATTTAAATATAGAGAACTAATTTGAAGATTTAACCCCCTTTTATTCAACTCAGTATTTCAACCTAACCTAACAAAATTTTTCATATTTATTTTTGCAATGAAAAATGAAATTCGCATATATCCACATTAATGTTTACATGATTATTAAAAATTTGTCTAAAATTTATTTTAATAATATTTGACAACTAAGAAACCACAATTAAATGTTGTATTAAAATATGATATTAAATTAAAGTCACAATAATTTTGTTTAAATAAATAATTGGTACAAGTCATCTTATTAATTAAATTAAAGTTATTCAAAAGTAAATCTCAATAAGTCCAAAATCTGTATGCTCTATGGGTCGCTTCATATTCTATAGCTCCTACATAACGCCTCTTCCTGGAACAAAATACTTAAATAAAAACCAATTCCTTTATCAAATAAAGATCAATTCTATTAAAGTTTATTTTTCTAACTTTATTTAATGTACAATTTACGAAATATAACTTTTCAATCGTAAAAAATTTTCAAGTAATAATTTTAATTAATTTTTAGTTAAAATTCATTAACGAAGTTGAATTTTTTTTTGTTAATTTGGCCAATCTCGTTCCATATTTTGCTGCAGCTCCCTTATAAAGCCCCTTCTCGGAAAACAGTTTCAAGCTTATAATACTAACAAACAATGACCAATGTTAAACAATGTTAAAATGTTAAAATGTTTATATAATATTTGTGGTGGAGGGTTTTTAAGATTTGGCACAGCCCAATATAGCATTCATAGTTAAAAATTATATAGTTAGAGCATAAAGTGTGTATGTGTTATTGATTTCCCTTGAATATTGTCAGATTCTATATCAAATTCAATTCTTTTAAGATTTGTTTACCACAGTGAACAAAATATTATTATTGTTTTTGTAATTGTTGGTGTTGTTTGTAGATAATCTGGAATTGCTAATACTCTAGAGCACCCACTTGTGTCATTAATAGGAACCGGAGAAATACGACGTAAATCGGACCGACGCAAATCGATTGTTTTTCAGTTCTTAAAAAGTGACGCGAGTCGAAACGACGCAAAATGGGCCGACGCAAGTCGGTACTCTGGTGTATTTAAATTATCTAACCACAAACGAATTATTTATTTGTTTGTGTTCACGAGAACAATTTGTTCTTTTCTTTCTTTATGAAAAATTTAGATTCTAAGAAAAACTAATCTTATAAATTATACATTTCTAATTTTTAAACTATTTCAAAAAAGTTTCTTTTAAAACTATTTACAAAAAGATTAAAATCAAACCGACTGACTACTGAAATAGTTTTCGATATTTTTGTTTTTGTTTTTGTTTTTTTAGTTGAAATGACTATTTTATGAACAATTTTATTGCTTAAAGTTTAAGAATAAAAATTTATAATTTAAATTTATATAATTCTTGTTAGAAGGACATGTCTATTAGTTTTAAATCCTATTAAAGAAATTGTATGACACTTTTCTAATTTTTGTTGGTTTTCTTTTTTTTTTGTTCTCCCCCTTTTTATTCTTATTTTGTAGTTTTTAGTGCTTTTGAAACGAATTTCGAAAAGTGTATTCATCAAATGTTTTTCTATTTTAATAAACAAATTTGTACATTTAATCGTGTTTTTACTTGTTTCTGAAACGAATCTAAAAGATGTCTGTACAAGTGTTTTTAAGGCTGTTCTTCCAGTGTTGGTCAACAAATTTGTGAGGGTGATACAGTTCCATTACAGTGTGTAACGTTCCTAACTATAGGTCATAAACAAAATTAAATTAATTATATTCGTAAAATTTTTGGAACTAATTAAATTGGACTTCCTACTTAATGGAATGATTTTTGTAAATACAATTATTTTAGTGATTTTGTTTTCATTAAAATGTTAAGAAACGTTCGATATCATTCTTTATATTTATATAGTTGTATATCACTATTCCAAACTATATGTGAATGGATCTATAATTTCCTATAGATATTATATATGGACAACCGAAAAATTCCTTTTACCACGACAATATAACCTAGAGATTACGTTTCAAACAAATTGGGTTACTTTGACACATTTGTTGCCTATACGTCCGTAAATTTTTAAATATTTGTATAGTATTTGAAACCATTTAATAAATAAATTATAGATCGATATCTGGGTTATATTTACAATTTTCTGGAAGATCTGTTGCAAATGTTTCCAATAAAAGATAATTAACAAAATTATGCCAATGATTTTATCAAAATTCAACTGAATCACTTCTATAGAAAATAATTTTTAAGTCTATTATTTATAGTTTTGTTGGAAACTTAAGCAAATTTTTCAAAGTAAATACTCATTGTCGTTTATATTCTCTTTAAATAGGTTAATTGAATTACAATTTCATAAGATACCTACAATGCAGAAATGACAACAAATATTAATTCCTTAGAAATTTTAATAAAATAAAAACAATACTAACACAAAAATTCGCTGTTCGGGACATAAGCAACTTTTAACATTTCGTATGATATCTTCTGCTTCTTTTGAACTCAATACACTCTTCGCACATTGTATAAGATATATTAGAATAGATGTTGACATCCCTTATCACTATATTTTAAGCAGTTTATTTGATCCAGATTTGGCCAACTTTGATAACTGCATCGACTTGCCGTTGAACCCTATCGTTTCCCACTCATCACAGTATAATGTATGGAGACCCAAAATCTCCTGTAAAATAAAATATATTCACATAGGTTCAATATAATATTACAAAACTATCACAAAAAACGTTCTTACAGCGATGTGTACCGTTGCTTGAATGAATTTTACATCTTTCAATTATGAAAACTTCAACTATTTAGAAAATTAACGACATTATTTAATGTATTTTTAATAAATGTACAAATAAAAATCAGATGATATTTATTTCCCATTTACACGTTTAACCCTGTAACATTAACAGTCCCTCGTAATTAATTTAAGAAATTAAAAAACAATATTTATTATTTTAGAATTTCATGTGACTGATGTTATTTAACAAGAACTACATACGTATACATAAAAACAATCCTATCACATGGTCCTTCAGTCTATTTCATTTTATTTTCATGTCTCTGTTCGCACTGATTTTTTATAAAAAATAGCAAAAAAATAAAAACAAAAAAAATGTTCATGAAATTCCATTTCGGTAGTAAATGTTGGAACATGACTCAAAAGGAAATATCAAACTCGAGAATACATGCAGACATGTACCAACCATGTTTGTATATGTAAGAGAGTCCCTTGAAAAAGTCCTTCTGAAGTATTTACAGTTTTCCATGTTAAATTTAAGGTAAAAACAATTAAAACGGATTAACCTTTATTTTTATTAATATTTTTAATAGATTTCAAAATTTTTATTTAACAATTGTTTTGTTAAGGGAAACCCATTTTCGGTTTGTATGTGTGTTAAATTTTCCATTTTGTTCGCTTGTCAGTTCTGAAAAGAAAATTTTAACTTGGTGTTAGTTTTAAATTGTTGCTATTTTCAAAACTTTTTTTGTATGCATATTTGGTGTTGGTATCATGTTTTTATTAAAATATCTATCTTTTTGTTTTGTTTTTTTTTTTTTTGATATGAAAATATATATTTTTTTCTTTTATCCTCCAACAAATACATATGGAATATTAAGTTTTTCATTAAATATTTTTTTATTTTAGTTTATAAACATATACATCGATTAAAAATGTCCTTCTTTGTTCAAATTTGAGAAAAAATATTTGATTTTTGTTTAATTGTTAAAATTCTAAAATTAAATTTAAACTTATTTTTTATCTAAATAATAAATGTACTATTAATCTTAATGCATTTAATTATTATAGTAATCAGACCAATTATTCACGATGTTGGCAATATCTTAATATAGCGATAGTTGAAGTTGAAATAGTCAATATATGATTTTTAAGGAAGACCTGCAGTGAATCGTTCCTATACAAAAATGGGATCCTATTTTTTAACCAGCATTAGTGATAATAAAAAGCTAAAAAAGAAACAAACAATTCTAATGTTTGATTAAAATTTATGTAGTTTTTTATTCAGTGCACAGAATAAATCTTTATACCCAAATTTGAGTAAATAATTTATGAATTTTAAACGAAATATTTAAAAAAGAATACGATTTTTTTTAATTTATAATAATATCAAACCAAACATTAATGCATAAGAAATTAAAATAAGGAAATATTTTAATTAACTACATTTTTACGGAGCAGAAGTGAAGGTACACTTTAAAAAGGAAGGACATATTAAAGAAAAGCCACACATATATTATAAATTATTTGGCACGTATGATGAAATAAAACGAGAAACAACCGTATGAAATCTGTGTGTACTGTTAACTAGTCTTTTATGTCTTTAAAAGATTTTATATAGAGATATAGATAGATTCATGAAAACATTTTTTTTTTTTTGATCAGAGGAAACCTATCATTATTTGGAAATTGGACGAATTGTTTCCTCTATCTTTTGGAATTCGTAAGTGATTGATGTTCTTTGAAATAGAACTTTTTAAAGCCAAAAGAGATTAAAAAATGATTTCTAGCGAAAGAGTTTTGTTCAATCTCATATAACTTATGGAGATCCTGTGAAACACTTTTAAATCTATAGTTTACATCATTTCCTTCTTTAGATTAAATACAAAGGTAATTTTGTATTTGTTTTAATAAATATGCTAAATTACAAAGGGTCCGCTCCATAAGCATTTAATTAATTTCACATATTTTTATATATTTTGTTTAAATAATTCCAAGTTATAATATGAAATTTGTAAAATTTGTAAAATATTTATAGGAATTTTTTAATTCGAATACACTGTATTATATGTCTCGAAATGTTCTTGTTTATTTTTTTAAGGGTACAACAAAAAAGAGATTCTGCCGTCAAAAACTATATACGTGCTTTAACTATATATACAACAAAGTTTACGTATTTTGCATTCCTTGGATAAAATGGCGAGAGAGAAATTCTTGGAAACACTTCAATATTTAAGGCCTTTTAATCTCTTATTTAAATTTAACATCTCTAGTTTAGGTCTCCATTAGCACATAAACAAGTTTAAACATAAGAAATAAGCCGGCAGATTAACGGGGAATAAACTTTCACGTCCAACTGAATCCGTTCTATCTTACTTATCAAACTAAAGATCCAATTATTTATCCTAATTGCGCGGTGTGGAATATTGAAAGGATTTTATAACATTTCCTTAAAAAAGAACTGTTTAGTAGGTATTTTCAAATACAACTTTAGATTTTCTTTTTCCCTTTGAAACTGTACTTTAACACTCATACATATAAAAACAAACGCTCACCGAGCCAAGTATTTAACACAACATTAAGTTGCTTTCTTATACTATTTACAACATAACTGTACAACTTTTTGTTGTATGTTTAAAGCTTAAAAAATTTACTCTTAAAATTCAACCAATTCTATTGAAATTTGGCACAATTATTTTTTTAACTACTTTACTTTAAACATATGTTGTTAATTTTATTAACATCGGTCCATATTTTGATATAGCTCCCATATAACGCCCCTTCCCAGAAAATGGGTTTGAGTTTATAAAACAAATAAATAAAAACTAATTTCATTAGAACAATGAAATGAAAATACAATGATTTTTTAAAACTATTTTTAATGCAAATTTTTAATTAGAACAATCTCGGTCCATATTTTCATGTAGCTCCCATATTAGGCCCCTCACTGAAAGCAGTCTTCAGCTTTATAAAAACCAATTCTATTGAAATTCGATACAATTATTTTGCTAACTGTTCTGAAGATTGCGTTTATAAAACATTTAAATAAAGATCAATTCCACTAAAATTTAGCACACTGATTTTTCTAACTACAATCAAAGTATATTATAAATATGAACAATCTTGGTCCAAATTTTGCTCTAGCTCCCATATAAGACCCCTTCCCGGAAAACTGTTTTGAGCTTATAACAAGCATATTTTCTGCTTTATATTATATTAACTTTGTCATTATTTGTGTAACGGTAAGAATTAATTATTTTAGACATTATAATGTATATATATCCTTGCATCAAATCAAAATCTCAGTCGATTTTCGTCAATCTCTCTATCTGCTCACATTCACAAAAATTGATAGAGCTCAATGAATTTGGCCTAGTAGAAAAAAGCCAGTTCCGTAAGAAAAAAGTTATTGCCAAAATAAAACCAATTTTATGACTCATTAAATGTTTCTGTGTTATATACCATTTATATTTGTGAGTGTATGTGTGTATATGTACATCTACGGAACCTAACGTATTAACTTCACACGAAATTGTGGTGAAGGGTATTGAAGAATCAGCATAGCCGAATATAGCATTCTAACTTATTTTTATTCCTTTTGCAGATTTTTTTCTCTTAGTCTCCGACATTAGTTATATATTGTTTTTTTTTTTTTTTTTGTTTGGTACATACCAGAAGTAATAATACACATAAATATATTTGGGTATGTGTGTAATGTATAAATATAGATATATAATTTTTTTTATTCCTGGCTAAAATTTACACAAAAACTTCAAGCTCATATTTATTAATATACAATTGTTTTACGGCGATATTACTGACTCGTTTAAAAACATGATTCTTAAATTTGGGGTCTGGAATAATATATATTTTTTTTTGGAAACAGGAGGAAAGATTTTTGAATAATGTACTAATGAACTTTGTGTTTTATTTAAAACATTATTTTATTTCATATAAACCGGTTTGTAATATAGGTAAAAATAACAATATAATTTATATTTTTGAGTTAAAAAAATTATTAACATATTATATTTCAAAGAATTAGCAACACTAATAACATTCATATAAATTAAGACTATTAGAGAAAATTTATATTTATATGAATTTGTATATGATTCATTAGCCAATACTACTTAATAAAATAGGCAGTGGAATTGTTTTATGTAAATATATACATATTTTACCCGTATACATCTATGAGTATTTAGATATTAGAAAAAAAAAAACAACAGTACCATATAAACATATAAGTAATGCTACTGTTTACATTTCTATGGAGCAGTTGACAGCTTTTAAGACTCATATTGAAAACCATAATATTGGTTTTGAAATCTAAGCACATTTGACACGAGTTAATGGAGCATCCAAGTATGACGTTTACTGTAAAAACATTCATGTTAAACACAAAATATTTTTCACATTTCTATCGATACACATACGTACACATACAATTACATATTATATATATATGTCGGTATATGTATAAGGTTATATTAATGTATATATTGTTATATGTATAATATTAAAATATTATAGATATTTATATAAATCCATATTATTACGATATATGTATGAAATAACTATAATAAAATATTATGTAGTCATTTACAAAATTTATTTAACAAGTAGGGATGTACGATTGAATAAGTAAATGAATGAATGGATGACTGAATGAATGAATGACTAAATATGACAAATACATCAAACAAATATTTATTATAAACAAATGCAAATACATTTTAAAACATTGTAATTTCTCTTTATACTCATAAAACATACATACATATGTATGTATGTATGTATGTATGTATGTATGTATGTATGTATGTATGTATGTATGTGCAAAAATACGTTAATACATGTAAATTTGTTACGTTTCAGATATTTGAACATATACAGCTGCTTGGAAATATACATCAAAGGAGGTCCCTTAGCAAGGAATATAATAAAAAATTTACAGCAAAAAGTTAATATATTCTAGTGTAATGATATGGAGGTGCTTTTCGTACTTTGGTGTTGGACCCATTTACCGTATTAAAATAATTATGCATGTGCCAGAATATATCAAAATATTAGAAAAAGTAATGCTACCGTATGAATTTGAGGAAATGCGACTGATTTTTACTAAAAAGTGGTTTCAGAATAATGGAGTCATCAGTCATCCGGTGTAAATCAAATCGATAGTTTGTCTACATACGTTTAAAAGAAGGAGTCGATAATTAAATCGACCAATAATAGCTATCTATGGACCACTATAGAGCAGGCATGGAACTTCATTATCCTGGAAAGGTGACAGAATGTAATAAATTTAATGGGATAGCGATGTTCGGTTGTTATAACAAACAAAGTAAATACTACAAAATGATAAGAATAAATAGTAAACCCAATTAGATAAACTACCACATCTTCTGGAAAAAATTCATTTGAATAGAAATATTGTTGTTTCTTCTTCAATATATTTCTAATATATTTCCGAATTAATTAAACTATAATATAATGTCCACTAAAACTGACGATTTACCGATTCACCGCACCATATTAACTATAATATATGCAGGCAACCAAAAATTTATGAAAGCTTCTCATTAAATTTTATGCATTTTAAAAGGACTTTTGTGTGGGGGCTTGGACAAATAAAGCAACCGTTATCATTAATTTCAATATGACCAATTTAGCAAAAATAATGACATCTGTCGAATTTCATCGAGATATCTTTAAAGCTGAGACCTGCATAAGTTAAATTGACTTGAGCCAAAATAATGACGCCTGCCACATTTCATTAAGATATCTTAAAGCTGGTACCTGTATTTTGTTCACAGTTAATAGTTAACGTAAACAGAAATTGATTATGAGTCAACCAGTAAACTTAAAAGTGACGGAAGCACTTTATTATAAACATCTGCACAAATGCATATCCTACCACCTATGAAGGGGTAGGGCATAAATACGATTATTTCAATAAAGCATACCTCTTTGAATAAAGGGTTAGGATCTTTAATTGCAAAGATATATATAGCTTTATTTTCTTTAAGTGTATACATATTTTTAATTAATACTCATATAATGATCACATTCTTTATATTATTTTTATTATTGTAAATAGTTATTTACACAAATATTGTTGTTTTTACACAAATACACAAGCATAGTTCCAATCACATAAATACAAATAAAAAATATGATAAGTGCGTTTTTATTGTAATAATTGAAAACAGCCGCCAATAAACTGTAAGTGCAAATGAAAACTTTATATATCTATACGTATATGTAAGTAAATACGTATCTGTATGTGTATATATATTTTTCTGGATGCTATCAAATCAATGACATTGGCCAGCCATAGAAACCAACATTTTAAAATAAAAGCTCAGTCTGACGGACAAATTGAGACAATTACCATAAATAATAATAATGATAATGAAAAAATTGAAAACCAAGTAATCATAATGCGTTCGTAAGTATATTTTCCGCTTATTTTTATTTAATAATTTTTATTCGGTCAACTTAATATTGATTGAAATCCGTCGTGAAGAAAAACCAGTCAACAATGGTTTTTATGGTGGAATTATTTTAAATCATACAAAAATGAATAACCAAATACATTGACCACATACATAGGCGTTTATATATATATATATATATATATATATATATATATATATATATATATATATATATATATATATATATATATATATATATATATATATATATATATATATATATATATATATTATGAAATAACGATGGATTGATTATAGAACAAATGCAAAAACTATTTTTGTATAAAAATTGCTCTACAAAAAGTACTCATTTTTTCCGAAATTCAAGTTTTTTCTCAAAATATATTTGCATATAAAGCTTTTATTAATTGAATATTGAAAAAAAATACTCTTCAACTATTACTTATCAAATATCTAAAGAATTATTAAGATGAGAGAATTAGTATTACGTGTCACTTTTTTCTCAAGTAACAGTTTTATTGGGCAATATATGGTAGTGACGGAATCCAGGTAAATTATGTACGTCTAGATTTTAATAAATGTATACATATCGAAAATACAGTAAAAGGATTTAAAAGAAGGTTAATTTGTATCTCCACAGTTGGTAACCTTTTTTAAACAATCGCCAAAATTTCTTTTATGATTTGATTTAAAACATATTTAAAACTTTAAAAAACTCAAATTTATTGAAAAATATATGTTTACAAGTGTGGGTTAACTCTTATAATTTAAGAGATATTTAGACCAAAGTAAAATTTTAACCCATTTTTAGAAAAATGTTTATTAGTTTTTTGATCTTGGTGGGTTATATTCGGGTCTAAAAACAAATCTAAAATATTATCTGAATTATGTACAAAATTTTAAATAATTTTTGTTCAAGATCCATAACCTATATGGATTCAATAAAAAGATATATTATTTAAAAAAATAAATTTGGAAAAAATATGATTTCCTTCAGATTTTTTTCAAAAAGGTGGTAAAAATTTTTCACTTTAAAATCTACTATTTCCTTCTGGACTATACAATTATTTTCTCAATTCTGTATATAAAGCAAGTCCGCGGACATTAGGGGACACAATTTCCCTATTGAAATTTCGTTTAATTTCAAATATTTTTGTTAGTTTTTGAGTTGGAAAAAAATTTCGAAGCTAAAATCATCAAAAGAGTACTCTGATTATATGGCTGCATTTATTAGCTACCCACTTAAGAAATCTGTGACGGACCAAACCTCTTATAAAGTTAGCGTTAACAATTTACTTAAACAAGTGAATATTTTAAACAAGTTTTACACGGATTAGAATTTAAGGTTTCTGTAGTAGAAAAGTATGATTCTTTTATATGTATGTTTGTATGTATGTATGTATGTATGTATGTATGTATGTATGTATGTATGTAACATATAGATTCTAAAACGGCTGGGACAAATTTGATGAAAGTTTTACAGTGATCCCAAAATACCCGAAAATCGGAATTTTCTATAGCCTATAGAAAATTCCGATAGAACCAGATGGAGAATTACCTCAATACAAAGCAAATTTGTTCGCTACAACTTTTTCAAGGAATTGTTCTACCAAGGGGAAGGGTATCACCCATACAAAGCAACATTTTTTATAGTAATGTTTTAAGGAAGAAAAAACTAAATTAACATCTTTTATCTATGCAGTTTTTTGGGCATTATTTTCCTTGAAATTTTACTATTTAACAGTTATTTTAAAAAATTATCGTTGTATAATTTTATAAATTAATATCCTGATATGTACAATATTACTTAACTTAAACTTAAAACGTTTAATTTAAAGTGAATGAAAATAATTAACATTGTCTAAAATCAACTATGTTCAGCGTTGATTTTACTTCAAGTTCTTTTCTATGTGTTTATTTACAATACTTTAAAAGTTATCCATAATGAAATAAGGTCCCAATTAAAAATAAAATAAGCCAAAAAGATTGTTGTATTTAGGTTTAAAAAAATTAAGAGGAATTATTTCGTTATAATTCATGGCAATCAATATATAAAGTAGTTCGCTATAATGTATGTATAAAAATGCATGTTTAAGGATCAAATATTTGATCTGATCTATTGTTTTGAATCATTGATTAATATGAATACTCAGTTTTTTTAGAAAGATGAGAAAGATGAAAATGATATTAATAAATCAACTCACGTAAATATGATTGACATCATGTGCTTTGTATGGACTATACTTAGTTATAAGACAGATACTAACCATTGATGTTTTTCTTTTGAACTTCTAAGAATTGATAGTTTATAAATAATACATTTATTAATTTTCATTTCTCATCGCCATTTTTAAATTAAGAAGAACATTTGTTCATATTAAAATAGATTCATATTACTTCATGTATTTATTGTATTTTATATAATGGATTATGTACATAAATTTACACATATGTCTATAAGTTTTAAATAAATCTTTTAATTCACTTTAGTAGTGAATATTCATACATATATATACACGTACATACATACGTACGTACATGCATACACTATGAGTCAATTTAGCTATGACCGTATGTCTGCTTGAAATATTCTCACGCCTTGAATAATTATCCGAACTCAATGAAAAAAATAACAAAATTTTAACTTTAATATACATTTTTTCATCACCGTACAAAAAATCATCAAAATCGGATTAATAGATAAAAAGTAATTGGCTGAAATGTGTAAAATTTTGATACTTCCCAAAATCTGTGTGCTGTAGATGTCGTAATTTTTAAGAAATTTATTTTGAAATTTGCATACATATTTATTTTGACTCCATAATAAACCCAAAGAAACTAGGTTGTGTTAGGGTTGTTATTGGACATAGCTCCCATATAAGGTAGCTTTCCGGAATATAGTTTATAGCTTATAAAACTCTTAAATATGAACCGATTCTATTGAAATTTGTCACAATTAATATCCTAAACATATTAATATCATTATTTTCGTCCATATTTTGCTCCCATATAATGTCCTTATCCGGAAAACGGATTTAAGCTTATAAAACCCAATGTCGGTCCATAATTTTCTATAGCTCCCTCGTCCATATCTAATTTATTTTCCTTAATATTATTTCCTAACAAAAAGGGCCATAAAAATCTATAGTTCCATGCCAATATTTGTAGGTCATTTCAAGAATGTGTTGCAATATTTCATTGTAGTTTTTATAACCCTTCTCCGTATTCGGCGTTTAAGCTGTTTAACGAATAAGTTTTTTGGTGTTATATCTTCAAGTTATGCTATAGATACAGCCGAATATAGCATTCTTATATGTTTTTAGTTCATTTCAGTTTTGCATTATTAAAAAAAGAAGAAAATGCCCAAATGAAATGCATTTCATGATGCTTTTTCAGTAAAATACCAGAGTTTAAACTTTGTCTAGATTTTTCACATTTCACTACTTATGAAATAATGGGTATTTATTTCATCATTACGTTTGAAACGAATATTTTTTTGCGGAATTCTATATCTGTTTTAAAATTGCCTGCATGGAATTACAAAATAAATATTTTCCAAAAAATAAAAAATAAAAAAGGATCTTATGCTTCTTGCAGGATATATTAAATATTATATATATTATATAAAATTATTATTTTATATATTTTAATAAGTTTGACTGAAAATATATAATAACAAAACTGAACAAAAACCAATCAGTCTCTTTTATTTACTTCCGGAACTTCGAAAAAATTTAACATTTTATGATCGTTTTTCTGAAAATCCTCTTGGATTAAAAAAATATATTATTCGACCTAAGAGGATCAGAATCTTTTTATATGTGTGTGAGTTTAATTTTTTTTTGTTTTTGAAAATTTCTCATAGATTTATGTTCTTGTCGAACTTGAGTAAAATTCTTTTCGCAACTTCTTGCAGAATATGTTTTCATCTATTTTTTTTCTTCATTTTTCTTGTTGCAAACTTTTTACAGAAAAATTTGTTTTATTTCTTATTTTTTAGTTCATTCGCTCTCTTTTTTTCCAATATACACATACATACATACATACATACATACATACATACATACATACATACATACATATATACATACATTTTTATAAAATTTGAGTTAAATTTATTTACATAAGCAAGAAAAGAAAAAAACCCGAAGTGAATGACGATTTATGAAAAGTTTTTGATAAATTTATTTAGGTTGTTGGCGTTATATTGTGATATTGAGAAAAATTGATTAGTCATGTCTAAATTGTCATTTAAAAAATAATTTCAAAAATATGAATTAGAAAACTTTAAAGCGCTTAATAAGATGATTTTTGTTACTAAAGTACCATTTACTTAGGTACGAATATCTGTTGCTTACAATCTCACCCATAAACGATATTTTATATAGAAATTTCAGATACAAATAATAGAAATTGTGGACAATTAGCATATGAACTGAAACAAAATGTGAAAAATTCATTTCATTTAATTAATTATTAGTGTGATATACTCAAAAACTGAGATCAAAGAATTTAAACCTTTTTTCGCCTCTCATCCCTCCCTTCAAATTCAGACACATTTTTGCGAATAATAGAAAACCAATATTAGCTAAATCAATGTTTACACATTTATTATTCTTTATTTTCTTGGAACTTGACGTATAATTGCAATTTATGCTTCTTTTTATTGGATTTATTACAAAATTAGCAGGATTTGCGCACATGCCGCATGACATTATTTTTTCTGTTTTCAATTTATAAACTTTTTCAATTTCAAAATCTTAACATTCGCCCAGTTCTTCATTTGTATTATGCCGCTATCATAATCGTCATTTTTATATGTCTCCAGACATTTTCATTTAGCAAACAAATTGAATTTCTGTTAATCGGTTATTTGACTCATTTTTTATCGGTTTATTCGTTATTCAATAATATACAATTTTATAGACGTACACACTAATAAAAACAGTTTTACATGTGAAGTGAAATTTCAGGTGTATATATGTTGAGAGTCATAAAATTTTAAATTGAAAATATTTATGCAAATATCTCTTAAACTGTAAACAGGCTTATGATATGGTTTATGACTTAAACTTAAACTTAAACTTAAACCTCTGCTAACGCAGCGTAAAAATTTATTTAAGTCGGACCAGTTATGAATTTATTTCCATTTAATTTTCCTATGAAAAACTACGGCATTAAAAATAAAATCTCGGTAAATATGAATAAAGTTTGAGACCTATAGGGTTTTATATAAATTTATCTTTCAAACATTATATAAATAACTTGTGTTGCTAGACAGAATCTGTCTCAATTTCTTGCAAAATCTATTTGAGATTAAAAATTGCGTTAATTTGACAACTATTTAAGATAACGAGGTCTGTACAAATTGTCAAGTTAAGAAAATTAATGAACAACTTTCGTATAATTTGATTTCCTGATTTATTCCTAAATGTGCAGTATATTATTTCTGGGAGAGTTATATGTGATCTACATGAAATTATGAATCGACCCTTGTACATCAATTTATATATCTTAATTTGACTAATTATTATTACATTACCAACGTATTTGTGTGATTTTTGCCCTTAAAAGTGATACTTGAAAGGGGATTTGTATGGGACTTATGAGAAATAATGGACCGATCCTCGCATATTTTGGCACATTGTTTTAGAATTTTACAAGACTTACTTGTGCCAAATTTGGTTTAATCGCTTTGTATTAGGGACTTGTATGCCCTTAAAGCACCATTCCGGAAAAAACATTTGTATGGGAGGTATTTAAAATATTGGATCGAATATGCTTCTTCCTTAGGAAGAAGATAATAATATGTACCAAATTTTATATAAATATTTCAAAAATGGCGTCCTGACTGACAGATTCTATATGTGAGATTCACACCCTTCAAAGTGATATTTAGAAGGGGGTTTGTGTAGGATCTCTGATAAGTAATTCTGTCAAATTTGAATTTAAAATCGCTTTGTGTGTAGGAGTTTTGTAAGCTTAAAAACAATTGAAATTTCAACAATTTCAAAAGGCAAATGTTTCTGAATATAATGATGTATTTAAAGGTTATGTAAAGGTAACGTAATTTTTTCTTTGTGTTACATACATCAGCACAAAACCCTACACAGGGGATTGGGTATTAATCCCCTATAGTGTTGTAGGGTTTAACAAAGACTTTGAGTTCTTATAGACTTCTCCAGAGGGCGCCAATATTTTGATTGGTTTAGTTTAATTGTAAAAAAAAGGAAAACCAAAAGTATAACGGCCGTATGCCAAAAAAAAAAAAATAGCTTTGTAAACGATTTTTTACTACAGTTATATTCAAATAATAAATTTTGACTTGAACATTTTAAATATTTAAAGTGGGTACGAACCTTTTTTAGATCAACTTAAAATATAATTTTCCATTTTTACCAAGATTTCAAGACTTTTGAAAACAACCTAATTGATACTTTTAATTTCTATTTTTATATTGCTCCTTGATATGAGGACCATCATTCTCCTTCATTGCCAATTCCCATATTACATCCAAGTTAAATATTTAAGGAAAAGTCAAAAAAAATTTCTAAAATTGATTTAAAAATATACAATTTTTAAAAAATGATTTAGTGATTTAGATTACAAATAAAACAATTAAAAATAAGTTCGTTATTCGATTACTATTTTTATCTGCCAAATAATTTAAGGCATTAGTTCGTTTAAAATGGTTTGATTTATTCCATTGCTATTTTTATATGCAAAAATTGAGTCGATTTTAATATGTCCGTCTGTCTGTTGGAAACACGTCGTTAAGACCGATATCTGAAACAACCCCAAAATTCCGAAAAAGAACTTTTCTAATTTCTTCTAAAAAATGTAATTGGACTAAACGAAACTATAATTTTAAAATACGTAGCTTATCATCATGCAAAAGATCACCAAAATCTGATTAACAGAAAACAAGTTATAGGCTATAATATGCAAAATTTTGATACACCCCAAACTTTGTGTACCATATGGGCCGCAATATTTAGGATAATTTACTGAAATTTGTTATATATACTTATTTTTATACACTAATAAATCCGAAGCAGCCATATTATCCTGGGGTCAGCTCCCATATAAGGTCCCTTTCCCAAATATTATTTATAGCTTATAAAATTCTTAAATTTGAACTAATTCTAAATTAAATTAAATAAAGACCAATTTCATTGAAATTCGCTACAGTTATTTTTCTAACTGATGATATTATATTATTTTACCCTTTATCGGTCCATATTTTGCTATAGCTCCCTTATAACCCGCTTTTTCGGAAAACGGGTTTAAGTTTATGAAACATTAAAATAAAGATCAATTTCATTGAAATTAAGAACAGTGATTTTCCTAACTTTAATTAAAGTATATTATGAATATGAACAATCTTGGTCCATATTTTCTATAGCTCCCATATAAACCCCCCCCCAAAAAAAAAAAAAAAAAAAAAAAAACGTATTTTAGCTTATGAATAATTTTAATAAAGATCAATTCCATTGAATGATTTTTTTAGTTTTATTACATTTATATTAAATTCATATTGTTGATTTAAACAGTCTCAGTCCATATTGTGCTGTAGCGCTATTTTTCCTACAGAATAAGTATTTTGTGCACAAATTCTACAAAATACCAAATTTTTGACAATTAAACGGGTATTTATTTTTTATAATTTTTAATTTAATTGTACATACTTAAAAAAGAGAACAGCTGCCAGTTTTTGTTTAATTTGAGAAAAAACAATAATAAAAGAATTATTTTCATACAAATATAAAATCTCACACTCAAATATTATGTGTATAAATAATAAAAAGAAATATTCTTGCAAATACTTTAAGATATTTATTATTATTATTATTATTATTATTATTATTATTATTATTATTATTATTATTTTACATAACAATAATTAATTAATTGCTATGGTATATTTTGATGAATACTAAAATTAATAAGTTCAAAAGGCATAATGGAAATAATATAAAAAATGTATAAAATAAAATGTTTCTGTTTCTTCCATAAAAAATTAAAAAGTAGTTTCAAAACATACGGAAAAATCTTATATAAATTATTAAAATTTAGATTTAATCGAATATTTTACATTTATTTCACATGTAGACCTAAAGGAAAATCACAAATATAGAACACTTAAAAAATATCTTATATCACCGGATATCATATCTGTCGATAATGAAATAATTTCATCTGATTCAGATGATTGTTAAATGGAATTAAAAATAATTCTAAATTTGTTTTAGTCATTCATGAGTATGAGTTAGAGTTATGAACACAGTTAGCAAGTAAAACGTAATATAAAAAATTTATTTTAAAAATAAGTTTATATACTTTTTATACTTTTATACAAAAGAATCTGCTTTTAGCCGGTGCGCTTTGCATCCAGTATAGACCCTGTCTGTTCCAATTTACTAATAAAAACGTTTCACAGAAAAATTAAAAAAAAAAAATAGAAACTCTACGTGAAATAGTTCTTTAGATATTCGATAATTATTAATTGGTATACATTGGGTCAGCTCTCCTTTTTATTTGAAAGGACACATCTATTAATCACTTTCTCATGTAAAATTCTTTTGCAGAAAAATTATTTAACCTAAATTTATGAATTCTTGCTGCAAAACTACCATTGTCCTATCACATCAATTCTTTAAGGAAATAACTGGAACATTTTGTCCACTAAAACAGTATTAAGAGAAAGTAACTGAGATAAAAACTTAATACTCCCAATTCCATAGTTCTTTAGATGTCCGATAATTAATATTTGCTTTGTATGTTTGGCTGCCTCTAACCTGATCCTATCCATCCAACATTTTGCCCCGCAAAAAGAGATCCTTGAAAAAGTAATTCTCGCCATAGTAGTCCTTTAGATTTACTTTTTTAGTTCAGTTTATCATAACAAGCAAAATAAATTATTTCGAAATGTTTTACTTTGTATAATAAATCAACGTTCCCTAAATCGTCATAAAATTCGTTTATGTTCAAAAAAAATTAATGTTTTAAATACTTATCTTACTATGTTGTATAATGTATAAATAACAGTAGCATAAGGGGTAAGGATCCGAAGTTTAAAGACTATAAGAAATCATGAACAACAATATAAAATCTGTTCTGATAGAACTTAGAATGGCGGCGAAATAGCACTTTATTTTCGAAAATTTTTTGAAAATAACAGCTTTTTCCAACCAACCCTAGGGAGCATGTACGAAACATTATGTATTTGTTTAAAACTCATTTATAGAGGGTATTAAAACAACATTATAATTTGATGTTTTTCTGTAATATTAATGAATGTTTTTTTACACTATTTAGGTTACTTTTCAACTCACCACTAAACAATAATTAGTGAGAGTGGAAAGTTTTGCACCATCACTAAACACTTGTGGAAACTGTAAATTTATAAATAAACAAATTTACTTAAAATATTACTTGAAAAATTATAGGCAACTAAATCTTCCCGAAAAAGTTCTTATTTCATACATAAGAATGTTCTCTACATTTTACTAAATTGCAAATTGCAAATGCCACACAATAATCATGTTGAATATAATAAACAGAAATACATAATTCATATTTAAAAATATTCTCTAAACAATCCATGTTTACATTTCAAATTACCAGATTTTTAAATACATTAAATACATTAATCCTAAACTCACTTTATTTAACAAAATTAAGAAATATTAATTTTTGCATAAATGACTTCGATGACAACATTTAATTAAGTATTGCCATTGGTAACCTATTTGGGTTTAATTCATTAAAAAAATGTTTGAAATTTATAAAAAATCAGCACTTTTAGTAAAAACTAACTTAATGTTTTAAAAACAAAAACCAAAAATTAAAAAAAATATACATAAAAAACATCCAGTAAAAATACACAAAAATAAACAACAAAAAATAAACAGAAACGACAGAAGTTTTCCTTTTGCATTATTAATGGATTTAAACATATAAATACAAAATAGTAAATACAAGTACGAATAAAAGAAAAAAAAACATAAAATAAAAAACTTTTAAACATTTAAACCAATTTAAAACTATTATTGGTCTGGAAAAAACACAAAACAAAACTTACACACACACACACACACACAAACAGACAGACAGACAGACAGACAGACAGACAGACAAACAATATATTAAAAATCGGAGAGTCGAAGAATGAAAATTATAAAAATAATGGTGGTGAAGTAAAAGTAATGACAACAACAACGATAAAAATGGCAAAAAATAGTAAATGCAACGGAAAGAAAAAAAGGAACAAGAAATAAACTCCCTTCCTTCTGTTTACTTGTATTTTCTGTTTACTTCGTTCGTTCATTTAACTATTTTGCGCCCGTTAAGTCCATAATGTCACATAGAATGATATTTTATTTCCACCGTCTTTTAGACAAAAGATACACACAGATACAATTGTATATTATCTTATACCCAACTGACCCAATTTACGCATACAAGAATTGCAGTAAACTTTTGAGTGTATGTGAAATTAAGGTGCTGTCAGAACCTTAATTAATACCCTTTACCACAAATTCGTGTGAAGTTAATACGTTAGGCTCCGTAGATATACATATACACACATACACTCACAAACACTTAATGATTCATAAAATTAGTTATAATTTTGACCATAACGTTTTTTTTACTGAACTGATTTTTGTTCACATTACATAATATTATGGTAAAATTTCATAAGAAAACGCGTTATAAGAGAGGTATAGGAAAATATGGACTGTTATAGGACAAATTAACATAATATCTTCAGAACAGTTAGCAAAATAATTGTGTTGAATTTCAATAGAATTGGTCTTTATATACTAGTTTTATAAGCTGAGGTGAGGGGCCTGATATGGGAGCTATATCGAAATATGGACCGAGATTGTTCTAATTAACAATATACATTAAAAATAATTAGAAAACTCATTTTACCAAATTCCAATGGAATTGGTCTTTATTAAATTGTTTTATAATCTCAAACCCGTTTTCCGGGAATGGACATTATATGGGAGCTATATCAAAATATGGACCCAAATTTCAATAGAATTGATTCCAATTTATGAGTTTCATATATCATAATGATCTCAGAACAATATGACTTCTTTGGATTTATTATTGTATTTTAGTCAATTATCTTAAATATTTCGGTCCACATGACACACAGAGTTTGGGGTATATTAAAATTTTGCATATTAAGCCTATAACTTTTTTTCTCTTAATCAGATTTTGATGATCTTTTGTATGATGATGGAGCAAGTGCAGCTAAATATTAAAATTAAAGTTTTAAGTCCAATTTCAATTTTTTACGGTTACTACAACAATTATCTTTAAATCGCTTGGTTTAGAGTACAGTTATTGCCAAAGTATCAAGTTGTAATAATATTTAACTAAGTAAACGCATTTAGTATTTAGTATGGGAATATACTTAGTATAATTGCTTAATATACCCAATACCTCTATAGATGTTTTTAATTTATGATTTTTAAATAAATTAAAAATGTATTTTAGTTCCGATTATTTCGTGTTTTTCCATATAAAACGATTTCCCGGATTTTAACTGTGTATTAGGTTGGTCCATTTTTATTAAACTTGCAAGTTTTATTTAGATTTTATAGAAAAACATTTCCCTACACAAAAATATTGTAAATCAGTACAGAAATGAGAAATAATATTTTCACAGTCAAAAGCTACAAGATGAGAATCAGAACAGTTTATTGTGACTAAAAGTGAAAAGTTTCAAAAAATTTTAAATAAAATTTAATTGAAATTTTAAAATAATCAAAATATTTTTGCTTTGTACCAAAAAATATGAACTGAAGGAAATTCATGAAAAGTTCAATTAATGACTTCAACTAAAAATTTCAAATATTCTTCGGTCAAAAACTTATCTTTCTAAAATTTTTAAACTATCGGAAACTTTTTGCGATAACGTGATTTTTGAATAACGTCGTTGCCAGTAAAAGTGATTTTTGAATCACTGTTCTTTTAAGCTGTAACAGTGAAAGCAGTTGTTCAAATGAGAACATAAGGATGTTTTTTTTACATAAAAAATAGGAAAATAAGAGAGTTCATTAAAATACGACAAAGAAAACAATCTTTGCAAAAGGGAGTCTCTATTGGATTATTTTCATTCTAGATAAATGACGAAATTTATTTAAACAGTAAAAATAATAAAAACAAGCGTTTAAATTTTGTGCTCAGCGCTCCAGATTTCAGTAATTTTACTGACTCAAAATAAAATCAAATAAATCATACTTTTTCTATTTTTACATAACTGTACTTATAAATACGAATACATTTGAGAATGCAACGAATAAGATAGAACGACATAATTAGTAACTGTTATTTCAAAACTTCAGTTGGTATATTTACCAGTGATTTACAAATCACAAACGTGAAAATATCGTTCTTCACTAATAATAACCAATTGCTTCTTATCTGTCCGATAGAATTATATCTTTAGCTGTTAGGAAGTTGTTGTAATGGACCTGAGTCTAATAACTAAATATTAAAAAAATCATATTTAGAAACACAAAATAAAAAAAACATTTGTTAATTTTGATTTTATACTGACAATACCCAAATTATTTCCCTCTTTGGAATTTGAGCTTTAAACTACCGATTAAAATTTAAATTTTTTTTTAAATTTTTAAGTAAAACTAATAATTTTCAAAATGTTGATTATAGACAAATTAAAAAAAAACACTAAAATAGATGGAATTCATAAAGAACATAGAAGGAAATATATTAAATGAATAGACAATACAAGTATTCGAATAACATAAACATATTTAATTTTATTTTATATTTTTCATGAAATTTGTTCTATATTTATTGCCCGGAGTGATAAATAGAATTATGTGCTCATAGACAATGTTGACCCAGACATGGAGGTAAGAACACTATATTTATTTATATTTTTTATTTTATATTTTATATATTTATATATGTAAGTATTTATGTATATATGTCTGTACTCACTCTTAATTTCCCAATGTAAAGTATTATTCTTGAAATGTACATAAATATGAATAAAAGTGTATATATTTTTTTTCTTCTTCTGATATGCTGCTGTTGTTGTTTCCTTTCTTTTTTTGGTTATCACTGACGAAGTGTTTAATGAAGTAAGAAAAGTACTTAAAAGAGGTAGAAAGTTTTGTTTTTTGTTTTTTGTTTTTCGTTGTTATTTACTGTTTGGTTCACAAAAATCACTATCTTCTTTTTTGATTTAGAGAAGAAAATGTTAAAAATATTATAATATCATTTGAGGTACTTCTTTTAATAAATATGTTTTAACTGCATGCCTCGTTAAATATTACTATTATTATTATACTTATGAAGTATTAAATATTACTCATACGTTACTCATATCAACATTTATTAATTAATATTTAACATTTTTCATTCTGTTGCATTTATTTTATTTTTTATTATTATTATTTTTAATCTTTTAACGCTTATTTAAGTTGTTATATTTCTTATAAAGCTGTTTTTATTGTTGTTTTTTGTTTTGTTTATTTTTATTATTATTTTTTATATATTATTTATACTAACTATATGTATAGTTTGTATATTTGTTTTGAAGACATGGTGTTGTACTAATTAATGATGGCATATTAAACATATACAAACATACAAATACGTACTTAAGAGTATGCAAAAATTAAAAAAAGATGGGAAAATGAAAAGAAAATAAATGTAGAAACAAAAAATATTTACTTATATTCTACATTAGAGTGCACCGAAAGTAAATATTTTAAATAGAGAAGACGAGAAATCTTAATTTTTTTAGTTTTTCACGGAAACTAAATGCGTAAGAAAAATGTCGAAATTGCTAAAATTTTATTAATTTCTTCAAAAAATTCCTGTTTCTCGAAAAGTAGTTATTTTAAATCTCATTATTTTAACCAATTTAACTATTGGTTTATTTTAATACAAAAAATAATGAAGAACTGAAAACTAATTATTTATTATTAGAAAATATTTGTTTTAATATATTTTTAAGACACCATATACACTCTATTGATCTCGTTCATTAGTAAAGTTGAAGATCTTTGGTATTTTTTTTTAATAAAAAAGGGTTTTTCTTAGATTTGTTTGCCTTATTCATAATATCAAATGTTCTTAGAGCTATTTTATATGGAATATTTCTATAAACGCAGTAGTAATTATAACTTTTAAAGTAATTACAAAAAATTAAATATTATAAATTTATGTTCCTCATAAATAAATGTATGTATATATGTTTTAAATGATAACTGATAAATTTAACAACGTTTAATTAAAGGATGTTTCAACTGAGAGTGTGTGGTGCGTAATTTGTTTAAGAAAGGACAGCGTTTTCCTGTACAAACTTAAATTCTACACAAATAAAGAATAAACCACATTTTTATGACTTCGAAACACGTTGCTCACACTTTACGAAGAAATGAAAATATAAAATGGAAGAGAATCCTAAGTGTAAGCTAATGCTTAAAAAAGCATAATTCACACAAAACTAAATGGAATGGGAAGAGGAGTGGAAAAAGGTAATTTACTCTGACGAAAAAAGTGTCCTAAGTATAGGCAATGGTAGTTTTAATCTTTGGGCAATATTTTCTGCGGTTGGTAAATCAAAAATTTGTTTCGTTCCAACAAAAATGCATAGGATGAAGATTCCATAGTCCAGTATTATAATGCTGCGTTACATGTTTCAATGAGTTTAAACTTTAGTTAACGAACGCAGCTATTAGACTATTGGCCTGCAGTCCGGACCTAAACCCAATGGTTTTTGAATTTCATTAAAAAATGCCCAACACGAAATAATAATGACTTTAACAGAGTTAAAACAAAAAAATACAATTTTATATTATTTTTCAAAAAATTTGTGAAATCAATGCCAGACCGTATTTTTGAGATAAAACACAAGAAAGGATTATCCCCGATTATTAATAATGTTATAGTGACTGATAAACTTAAGTGCATTTATATGAAAACACCATTAAAATTACAATTTAACTTTAATGTTAAACTTTTATGTTAAAAAAATAAATGAAATGCTTATTTGTATTCTGGTTAACAATATTTTAAATGAAGTCTAAGTTGATTAAATAAAAGTATTATTTTCCTACTTAATTCTTATTTGTTTATTTTTTCTAATTCTTTAAAAAATATGTGCGTTTATAGGAACATCCACCAGTTTATTCAAGTTATGCAGAACGCTTCAAATATATAAAATTTTACGTTACACCAGTACTTAGTTAGTTCCACATATATAAAGTTTAAAACAAAAATCTTTATTTTCATCAAAATTTGAAAAAATTTGCACACACACACACACACAATCTCAAAATTTTCAAATCCGCTTTGCAACTAACAGTTTTTGAAATTTGTTCTCAAAAATATAGATTTTATCACGGTTCAAAATAATTTATTTCTTCGAAAGTTTCTGATCTTCTATTTTAATTCATCTTTGCTTCATATTGCAGTATTGCAGCAAGAGATTCGAGATAGATTCAGTAAATACTCATAGTAAAGACCTAAAAAAATAGTTTTCAAATGACTTTTCATTTAAATTTGAATTTTCAAGAAAAAAATAACATTTTTTGCGAAAAAGTAACTACAGGTATTAAAAGAAATTATTTTTTGCGTATTGCAAAGTTTTAAAAGACTTAAATTTTGGGAAAACCAAAGTTTCTCAAATTCGACTTATTTTTACATGACACTCTAATTTTCGACTAAAGTTTTAAAATCGCAAAGCCGGAATGTATAAAAAGTTATGTTATCTTAATGTGTTCTAAAATTTTTGGTAAAAGAAATCTAAAAAAATGAGGTAGATTCGCTTAATGGACTTTTTTTAGGAATTCCTTCATAATCTCCAACTCCAAATTTGTATTACTTGTTATGTAATAACATAATTAAAAAAATAAAATACGATTTTTTAGATATCATTGAATTACTGAATTTTATTATTATTTCGTTTTTGTAAAAAAGCTTTTAATCTCGACAAAAACTAAAAAATCTGGAAATTTTCCTTAGACTGATCTATTTTGTACCAAAAATTCAAAAATAATTTTAGCTTTTTCAAAATTTAAGAATTTTAGATATGTTAACAAATATGTGACTGAAAAATCTGAATTTAATAAAAATAGTACATTATCACAAAATTTTAATTAAAATAAAATTTAAATTTGGAGATTTCAATTGTTGAAAACATGTGATGTTAATTATAATTATAAAAATTATGAAAAGAACAATAAATACTCATAAAAGTACTTTAAGGAAATTAGTTTCTTTTGGGAATTCCTATAAAAATATAATTGCAATTGAAATCGCAGACATTTTAAATGTAGAGTGGAAAGAATTCATAATTTTACTATAAATGGTTTGGGTATTTTTGTTACATACTTATACCGAAACATGTGTATGTGTAGATTGTGTACATATTTTTATTTTATATTTTTAGATATACATACATACATACATACATACATACATACATACATACACATAAATATATGTACATTTTATTTAATTTTTGTTGTTCTTGGCTTCTAGTTTTGCTACTGCTGTTAACGACAACGACTTTTGCAATTTTTCTTTCCGTTTCCGGTTGTTAGGTTTGTTTTATTTTACTTTTCACTTGTTTATCTTTCTACGTTGAATGTAATGCGATGCGTAGCATTGCTGATATCTCGTTTATAACAAGACAAAACAACAAAAATATGCAATATTATAATGAAAATATTAACAAAAAATACAAACACACTTACACACATTCATACATACAAACTCTAGCACAAATGCTAAAAACAGAACTTGGTGACTTCTTCTGGCTAAAATTATTTTCTATTTTAATATTTTAGTTTTGTATCATTTTTTTCAGCGTTCTTTTTTTTCTTGCTTTTATTCAACAAATAGCAAAATAATTGAAGGACACTGCACAAACTATCTCTGTGTTCATGTGCTTTTTCATCTTGTCTTTTTGTCCTCTCAGTCCTGTTCACTTCTTGTGCTATTAGCAAACAGTTAAACAAATGTGCATATGTACATAGCAGCACGTTCATACTGATATATTGAGAGAGTAAGGCAACTGGCAATCTGTAGATGCCACACAGAATTATAAGCGGCAAATGGTAAAATGAAAAAGTACCATTGGAACAACTCATGATGCCAGCAGCAAGCGATTACAAAAGCAACACATGCTACAATTCACCAGCGACATCATCAAACAAATAAAAAACAAAAAAAAATAGAAAAAGAGAATTATAACCAACCAAACCAAGTTATCCAATACCACATAAAAACCAACTAAAAGTAACAGTCACAAGAATAATTTTTATTTTTAAAAATGCACATTTACATTTACATTAACACAAAACACCCAAACGCACACACTCAAACTTTTACATTGATTCATACATATACAATCGACATTCGCTGAAATGAAAAGTGGAAAATCACCATGAAATGCATTCACTTTAATGGTTTTGGCCAAAAACTGTTTGACAATTTTGCAGCAACATTTGTTTTCTTCTATTCTTTTGTTTAGCGATTGTCTTTGTAGCAAAAATATATGTATATATACACATGCATACATGTTTATATATCATATCAATGTATGTATGTATGTGCTTTATGAATGCATGAATACACACATTCATAAATAGATTGATATACACGTATGGTAATATCGTATTTAAAGGTATTAGTAAAATGGATGTTGGGCAACCAAAATTTATGCGAAAGGGTTACCAGAAAGTTAACGTCAAGTAAACATCCGTAATGCGTTTCCGTATCCTCTTTCTATGTCGTTCAAAAAGCAACATACAATATTTTTATGTGTTTGTATGTCATATTTACTTAAAAACACATAAATTGTAATAGTATTTAGTGTTAAAACAAAAAGCGCGCTTTTAAAAATACATTCATACAATACACATACATCTATAAACATTTATGTATACCCACATAAATGTTCACTTTAAGTGCGTTTTGGAGAGGATGAATAAGTAATATAAGCTTGTGTGTGTGTGCTTTTTTTATAAATATTTATTTATTTTTTCCCTTTTTATTTTGTTACTGAAAATTAATTGTTTTTCATTATTCATACGACCGGTAATTTTTCAAACGTTAAAACTGCAAAACATGAATGTAAGTATATTAGACAACCATTAAAGAGATGACTTTGGCATCAGTATCAGCATTATTATAAACGGCAATAGCAGCGGAAAACAACAGTATCAATATCAATTTTCAAAAAAAAAAAAAAAAAAAAAAAAAAAAAAAGATGAAATAAATAACAAACAGAAAAGAACTCAATATAATGAAAATATATAAATTATAAAAAGTGTTAAAGAAATGGGGATCCCACTTTCATTGCCATTTAGCTCCTTTTCCATACACTCTATGCAGTAAAATAGAAAACTCTTTTTTCTTTGTAAAAAATTTAAATGCATTCAACACATATTTTACTCTTATACAAACATTTAAACACACACAAACATTGATTAATTTATAATTAATGATTTATTTCTTAAAAACACTTGATTTTTCTCTTTTAGTATAAAAAGTGAATTAAAACTATTATTTCTTAATGTTATTTAATAGAAGTAACAAGAACTTGAAATTAACTTTAATTATAATTATTTAATTTTATTATTGTCATTATTTTCTGTTTTGGATGGTTTATTTAATTGAATTCTTTTAGTTTTTTATTATTTTATAATTTTTATTATTTTTATCTGATTTTCTTTTTCAAATATTTATTTATTTTATTTGTTTATTTATTTTAGTTTTCTTTTATTATCCGTTATTTGTTTGACATTTTAACTGTAACTCATAAGAGTCCTATTGTTACTGAAAACAATTGCAAAAATGAACGCACATCCTTGTGTGTGCTCTTGTTCCCTATAGCTTCGTTAGCTAACTAACCTATCGTACCTATAGCTTCGTCTATCCCTATACTTCGACAATCTACAATATAGTTCGTTTAACCTGCCCGAAGTTGAGATTTTGCAGCGAAATGCAATTCACCCATTGGTGGGTTGGGTATGTCTTCCCATTAGGAGTTATTACGT
This sequence comes from Cochliomyia hominivorax, assembly GCA_004302925.2. Taxonomy (NCBI): domain Eukaryota; kingdom Metazoa; phylum Arthropoda; class Insecta; order Diptera; family Calliphoridae; genus Cochliomyia; species Cochliomyia hominivorax. The sequence goes on from PYHX02000158.1 coordinate 62,775,786, forward strand.
TTGTTATGTTATTAGTATTTGAAGCATGAGTCGTAATTTATCATCCACCACGTGGTGTTAGTTTGACCTACAACAAGCAATTTATATACATAAACATTCTCATTCTCTCTCTATTCAATTTATGCTACTCTCTTGTTTGATACAGGAGATTTTTCCGAAAGGATTAGTTGATGAACGATTTTACTTATAAAAATTCCACATTTCTCCTTTTTCTTGTTAAAATATTTATAAAAAAAGTTTTGTCTAATACGCATGTCATTGGATTTTATCTTTCTGAAGCGGCACACGAAATGTGTTTGGTGTGAAAGGCCAACTTATTATTGTTAGTCCTCAGTTGATTTCAAATGCTGCCACGATGTACAACTAGATTTAGGAGAATAAAAAATAAGTAAAGTTTTAATGATCATTTTGCAAGAAAAAAAGAAAAAAAAACATTTGATCTACACTCATCCAGTGTATTTTTATTTATTAATTTAATAATTGCAACTACACTACAATCTTCTAAATAACTTCTAAACTGATATTAAATTCTAACAGCTAAATGTAGAAGAAATAACAGTAATTTATTTATGATATTTTTTATTATATTTTTTAAACGAAATAATATACAAAAACCCACAAAAAAGTAATTATCTCTAAAACCTGTCGCATTGCTATATTTTCAAATAAAAAATATCAAAAAAAAAATAGAAACTGAACTGTATTCAGAAATTATTTGAAAATGCTTCCTAAAGTCAAAGCGGTCATTTAGAATATGTTTCCAATAAAAGAGAAAAAGTAATTGTAGATGTCATAAATCATATATTTTTAAGTTATGTATGGATGTTATGCAAATGTTTGCAATGCAACTCCGATTTAAAGATGTTCGTCCATTCTGTATGAAACAGTGTCACAGTTTTTCAAATTAAGAATGAAATGAAAACATACGAAGTACTAGTCAGATTTCAATAAAATTTCACACAAAAAAGTAGTTACGCCCTATAAACCATTTTTCTTAAGTAACCTATAAACCGTATTTATATTCCGCTGAATGTTTATTTTATAGGCTTTTGTATATGTAAACAAGTTTCACAAACTTAAAATTCGACTCCACTAACAATATCATAGGCGATTGGGTCAATTAATGATCTCTGTCTAACCATTAAAAGTTGGGAACACTCTATCTTAAAGTTTTTCAGTCGATCTGGAGAAATACCCTGTCTGGTATATATATATATATACGGAATATATATATGTACATTTTTTACTATCTGCAACGCTTTCTACAATTCCCACTGAAACATTTAAAGCAATTCCCAAAACTGGATTTTTTCCAACTTTTTTGCTATATCTTTTTAACTGACATCGGAGTGCAAAAATTTCTGCTACTAAAAATCTTAGAACATATCAAGCGTTGAAGAAAACATAAGCCTTATTTTTATAACTAGTTTCGATGTGTTGTATTATTATATTATCTTTTCCTTAAAAATGAAGGTTTAAAAAAGAGGTTTTTCAATACGATTATAACGTACTTTAAGCTGTAATGTTTGATCGTTATTAAACTTCAAAAATTCCCATTTTTTTGTACATTTTTTCAACCAATATCGGAGAGCAAAAAGTTCTACTACTAAAAATTATCAAACATATCAAACTTTGAGGAAAACATAAGCCAGCTTTGCGATTTGGGAAATTAAACCGGAAATTAGAATGTTGTGAAAAAATAAGTTGAATTTGAGAAACTCTGTTTCGCTTATAATTAAAGTTTTTGAAACTTTTTTACAACACACAAGATCTTATATAATAACCTTTCACAAAAATATAAATTCGATAAAGGTTATTAAAAAATTGTAACTCAAAAAGAGTGTAACTAAGTTTTTGGCAAAAAATTAGTTCTTTAGATATTAAGATATTTGGCAAAAATCGGATAAAATATGGACCCACTTCGCCAAGATCGGTCAAAAAGTAAAATTTTAAATTTTTGAAACTAAATATCTTTTAAACTATAAGAGATAGCCTACCCATTCGAAAAGGTCTTTTGTAGGCCTTCACTAGCATCAAATGAGGTCTTTGTATTGGGACTATATCAAACAACCATTATTTTTTAGGGTTATATAATTTTTTCGAAATTAATATATTAGATGACGTTCCATTCTCTGTATAGTTTACACAAATTTTTGTTAGATTTCTTCATATGACAACATATACAGAATTATGTCTTTATATGTTTATGCATATTTATATGTATGTGTTTATCTAGAATTAATATGTGAAGAACAATATTATATTTCATACAACATACATGATATTCCTTTCCTCCTTTTGAAGCAGCAGAAAAAGGAGATAAAATCCGTTACATGCAGTTATACATTTAAGTATAACGGTAAAAGGAGTATGACGGAAAATAATTTAAATAATAAAATGCCATTCATCAACTGTAACAATTTTACAGCTCTCCACAAAAAGGTATCTTAGTTATTTTGCTTGCAATAATGGTAAAGTAAATATTTTACTAAAAATTTCTTTTGCTTATGGTTCCTTCTGTGAGTTACTTCTCTTACACATAAAATAAAAAAATAATAATAATAACAAATGTTAATAATACCAACAACAAAAATAGGGTTGAATATTAAATATTATAATAAAAAAATTCGTATTTAATTGTTTATGATTATGACTTTATCGTTGTAGGACCAATTCTACACTTTTTATCAGTCTATAATATAAGAAGAAAAGTACTGAAATTCTCACATCTAAATCTTGTAATGTATTGAACCGATTTTGCTGGTTTGAAATAGAAAAGTTTTCAGAACTATAGTAAATACTCACGACCAATTCCTTTGAGATCTGTCTATTATTGTGGATGTAAACGAGCCAGATTGTGAATGTAAACAGACAGATAGAAAGATGGACAGGAAGACAGACAACAGAGAGACGAAGCTAAATCGACTCAGATTTTGACTTGGTGCTAGGACATATATACATTATGGGGACTTTATTGATTCCTTTTTAGCGTAACCAACGGAATGACAAAGTTAATATAACCTCACCACTAATGGTGGTGGAGGGTGTAAATAAAAAGCTCAAATCCATTTTCAAGGAATGGGTGTTATATGTGAGCTATATCAAAATATGTGAATAAAATTTTAATGAACATATTGAAAAAAAAATTAGAAAATTAATTGTGGAAAATTTCATTAGAATTGGTTTAAATTTGAGAGTTTTATAAGCTATAAATCACATTCCGGGAAGGGGCCTTATATGGGATCTGGGTCAAATAATTTCCCTAGAACAATATTTATTCTTTGTATTTGTTATTGTATCAAAATAAGTATATGTGAAATTAGCTCTTTATTCGAGTACCATTTTTATTCGCCAAATATTTTTAGTTCGTTTTAATTGGTTTAAATTATTCCATTTTTATTTTTTAATAACTGATAATAAGAACAAAATTTCAAAAATGATTTAATTTTGTTTAATAAATAAATATTTTGAGAATTTTAATATTCGATTGAAGTTACATTCGAAATTTTAAATTAATAACAACAAAAGAAAAATAAAATACGATTGCTTAAAATTAATTGTTAAAATGATTTTTGCATACGGTCATTAATATTAATATTAATAATAATAATAATAATAATAATAATAATAATAATAATAATAATAATAATAATAATAATGGATTAATAAACATACTGAAATATGTATGTTTATGTACACAGAATATTGAAGCGTGGATAATTTGAGAAAGGAACAAGAAGTGGGCTTCAATTACTTAAAGTAAACATTCAGATAAAGTCCTTTTCTCGGTTGTCAAAGTTCGAGCGTTCTTTTGTCCTTCACGCAGATATCTGTCATGAATGGCTTAGAGTCGACCTGTTCCAACATCATATCACATTCCAATATAACGCTTTCCAACTTCGAAAAATATTAGTTAATTAATTAATTTATTTACTTTTAATATTAACTAAAAAAAATAATAAATTACAATTGTAAAGTTTTGGGTAATATTAATTTTTAATAAAGCTTTAAAGCATAATTATACAATAGTTCACTAATTTCGAATGTGTTAAGACTAAAATTTTAGCGTTAATTAACTTTTGAAGATACAAGATTTTTGATTTATTTATGCTTATGACAAAATATTTTTTACTATCCGATTATAATTGTAGCCAAATTTAAAATATATACATAAATACATGATAGCTGAGTATAATTATAGCCGAAATTACATTTTAAATTACATTAAAAAGGGAGGTGGGCGTGGTATTAACTCAATTTGGCTAAAAATTTCGAAATAATCGGTTATACTTTCACGTAGCCCCCATAATGTTCCTCCTGGAATGGAGTTTTAAGTTCGGAAAAATACTAAATATAAAGCGATATTAAGAAAATTTTGGCTCAAGTAAGTCTTATACTATTCTAAAATCATGTGTCTAATTATAAGCAAACATTGATGTAAGAAGTTTTAAAAGGGTCAGTACTTAATTTCGCAAAACAAAATTGGATGAAATTTCAGATGAACTTCGCTAACTTAATACTCCGAAATAGGATTCTCCCATCATTTCCAGAGAAACAATCTCTTCGAGAAATACGGATTTCAGCTGCCACCTTGTGATATCGGGATATGCAATTGGGAATATATAGCATGGCCTACATTTCGGATTTGTTCATAGCCATGAATATTCAGAATTCGAGACTTAGTCAAGTGGAAAAGTTATATCATCTTAACCAAAAGAAATCAGACGAGGCAAGGGATATAGTCCGCAAAAGTTTTTTGACGAATCAAATATTCGACTTAGCATGATCAAGCCTTTGTGAAAGATTTGAAAATCGCAGAATCCTTGTGAATGGCCAACTCAAACTTTTATTCGGTTTAGAGTCAATAACATCTGATCTGATCGAGATATTAGCTCGTTTATCTCCAATCTTCAATTGTACAAAGTAGATGTTAAATCTTGGGATACTATTTTTATTTATACTTGCTCTAATAAATTGCCTAATTCTATACTAACATTTTGGGATTTATCTTTTAAATCTTCATTAAATTGTAGCAGTAAGACCAACTGTTAAAAGTGTAATAAACGACACAACACTCTATATAGGGACTCTGAAAATTTGATTTTACCAACACCAATTAGAATCTAAATCTACAATCAACTAAATTTTCATCATAGTGAAAGTGTTAAATCGTTGGGAATCTTCCATCGACTACTATTAACTTTATTTGCTTTTAAATATTGCAATCATACCTTTAGCTGATCCTTATTTTAATAAAAGTTCAAAAATTTATATTTTGATGGTAGCGGACTTAATCCTGTTTCGGAGATCCACAAATTAATGTATTCAGGATTTTGAGCTTAAAACTGTTTCGGCGTAAATTGTGCTCCGTATTTGGTCATACGTACTATGCTTCAGCTGGCTCATGATAGTCAATCTATTTTCCCTATTTATTATCTATTTATTTAGAGTTAACTATATCCTTAGAAACTCTACGTATTTAGATATTATTCTTGCTCTGTCAGATGGTGTTGATTATCATGGGTTAACCCTCAAAAACTTAGCCACCTCCGATATGTTGATCTTTGAAATATTCGGGATGTTCAAACTCATTTTTAACCTTATTTTTAAGCCATTTTAAGTTATCAGGCTTAATACAGTCCCCATCAAATTGAAATGTTAAAATGTTGTAATAATCGAAAATTAAAACCTTTAAAAATTCGCTTTTTCGATTTTTTTAAAAAATTTTTTCACCACTATTGTAATTAAAAAAAATCTTAATAAAAATACGAGTGCAAACCATGGTACGGCTTTTGACTCTTATTTTATTATTCAAACGATC
>PYHX02000158.1:62781706-62789206 GCA_004302925.2 Cochliomyia hominivorax
AGATAATTGGAATGTATATATATGTGAGAGTGTGTATGTTTGTATGAGACTAAGTATTTTAAAGTATAAAAAGGAATGCATTTAATTTAATACGAATGGAAATAATGAGAAATCTTTGTTAGTGGGCCTTATTATTATTGATTTTCAGGGATGATTAGAAAATCTTTGCGACGGACAAATCAAACAAAAATTTGATTTAATTAAATTTCAAATACTTTCTATTTAGTATTTTTAAACTTTAATTACATTGCTTTAAAGGCCTAAAAACAGATTTCACGATTTGTGATGTTAGACTACAAACTCTAAAGGCATCTTGAAAATTCCCACAATTATATCATTTCCTCTATTATATAATCATTATTAAGTAATAAATAAACAAATAGAAAAGTTAATTCCATTTAAAGTAGAGTCTCTTGTGTAAATAAAATTGTTTTTAATATCATGATTACCTGTTACTTATTTGAGAAATACAGAAAAAAGTAAATAAAATGAATAACTAAAGAAAGAAATTATTAAAAAGAATTTTTCTATATAAAAATTATAAAATTTTATAAATTTAAATATTTCAAAATTTAAATTTTTTTTATTTTAAAATGTTAAAGTAAAGTTTACTTATTTTTATTTTTAATATAAAATCTAAAATTTTCACGCGATTTAATTATATTCATGCTATGAAATATCAGAAAAATTGGTGGATTAAAATATTCTTCAAAGCAAAAAAAAAATTACCTTTGTTAGAGGAATACAATTTCTGTCCTTATTTGCATTGTTGTAGCCTATAAAAATTTGTAATAAAACATAATTTACTTGCAAAATATCGTGATATTTCCTTTATTAGTTATGAGATGCATGATAATAAAAGCTTCGCTTGTCAATTAATAGTGTGTAAAATTTTTCACTAAAATCAATATAAGACTGCATATATATATATATATATATATATATATATATATATATATATATATATATATATATATATATATATATATATATATATATATATATATATATATATATATATTTTATTATTCTCTCACGTAAAACTTTTTTAGAAAAAATTTCGTTCAGTGTGATGTATGGTATTAAATACTCGGACTTGACCGACTATTACATTTTTCTTGATTTCATATTGAAATTGAAATTGATATTGGATTATTGGAAGATCATTATAAAATGAATTGAATTTTTATACATTTAAGTTCTTACTGTTCATTGTAAAAAAATACAAATAAAACAGCAAATACAAAACTAAAATAAGTGAAACATAAATGTTCAATTTAATGCATTTTAGACGTAATATATCATCAATATATGATTGTACGTTTCACATGAGTTTATAATGTCGCACAAGAAAATAAAAACGAAAGAAAAAGCAGTTGCCACTAAACTTTTTTTTATTTTACAACGTTTTTGTTCTTTCACTCTCATCTGACACATTTTCTTACTTTATACGACGAGTTTATAGTTGAAAATAACATTAAATCGAATCAGCAGTTGTACTTACTAAGAAAATCGTCCAAAATGAAATTTTATTTATGAATGCATGAATGTATGAGTGCAACAATAAGTAATTGTGTGAATATATGTAAAAAAAATAACTGTATACATGTATTATTTTTCTTACATACGTATATCGGGATCAATTGTAAGACGAAAAAAATAAAGAATAACAAAAAAAGCGATTTTGAAAAGATTAGTACTTCATTCTCAAGAACAAGTTCATAACTAAACCCCAAACACCCACTAACAATTCCATTCTGGCATATTAAACATATATAAATACATGGATAGATAGATATTTATTAACTTGTATATATGTGTATATCATATGTGTCAGCATTTTACCGCATACTTGATAAAAACCTTGACTCGAGAGAGGACCTCCATTTAGCCGTGTCTGGAATATGGAAACGATTTTTATTCCTTTTCTGCATTTTTTGTGCAGAACCATTTTATTTTTTTATAGTTCAAATAGTTCGATATAAACGATTTTAGTTTTGGCGGCTTCCGCAAGTAGGTTGGTTTTATTTTATTTTTTTTGTGACAAATCAATTTATTGGAACGTGCCAAAAACCCTTTGCTATATGTAGTGTGAAGAATAGCCAATACGCATGAGCTGCTTGCCACTGCTAAAAACACGACGATAAAACATACGGTTCACAAATGCTGGAATAAAGGGGAATTAAAAGCATCGCACTTGTGTGGTACGCTCCACAACAAGATCTATTTAAACTGAATTGCACATATTCAGCGAAAACAAAAGCTAGACAAAAAGTTTAAAATAAAAATACAAAAAAAAAAAAGAACATAATAAACCACACTTACAAGTTTGAACGAATATTATGTATATATGTATGCAGTAACCGTTTAGATTCCCTTTTCACCTCAACATTTTCTTCTGGTTTCGAAAACAGCATTGTCAGCAATAACGACTACAAAAAAAACCAGCTCAAATTTAAATGTATTTGTGTTTAACTATATATGAACGTAATAAATTGCATATGTATGAGTGAGAAGTATTTGTTTATAAAAATTGAGGCAATAATCACCACATGGGTTCCTTTCCATATGGTAATAGCGTGCTTTACTGAACATTTCATATCATCATCAACAACATTGGCCAAAAAAAAATAATAATGCATTTGTTAACTTTTCATTCACTCTTCACATCCCACTTCCTTCTACCCTTTTACTTTCGCACATTCTTCTACAATCAATACACGTATATGTATGTTATGTATGTATAATATTATCTGTATGTTAATAGATAATAACAAAAAAAATATTAATATTTTTGAATATTTTGTAGAGCATTTGACGAAAATTTCAAGAGAAAAAAGCGGTAAATATTTCAAATGAGACTACAGTTGTCCGAAAGGGAGATCGATTCTTCGAAGTTTTTAGAAAACGGTTTTCGGCTTCTTCGAAGAATTGCAATTTTATATTAAACCGGTTTCGCGTTTGTAATAGTAACCTGTTTTTAAGCAAAATTTTAAAAACGTCCAGAATGTGAAAAGAAAAAAAATATTTTTAAAAATAAAACAGTTCTTATATCGATCTATATTTATTATTTGCCCTCCACCACCTCATCTGGTTTTAGAGGGTATATTTTCTTCGTCATTTCAAAAAGGAATCATGTAAGACTTCATAAAGTATAGATATGTCCGTCTGTCTGTTGAAAACATTCTCACAGTCACAACAATAATCCGAATTCAACAAAATTTGGTCAGATTGTTAGTTGTTGCCCAAAGCAGAATAAATTCAGCAAATCGGTCTATTAATGAAGAATTTATAAACCGATATCCGAGAAAACCTTAAATTTATGGCAAAAAATTTATCAGATTAAAGTAAAATTTAAATATGATGTAAATCTAAATACGTCCCATTACTATTCCAAGACACCAATGTATGCAAATACGAAATTACGCCTTGTATAAAAAGTTTTTTGTTATTGGCGTGTCCATTTTAATGTTATTGAACCATCGCATATATATTCATGTGGCGAAGGGCATTAAAGATTCGGAGTATAGCACTCTTAATTGATTTACTATGTTTTAATACAGTTTGACATTGAAAATTATAATTAACTCAGTGTACTTGTATGGCACATAATAAAGAAATATCGATTTCAAACTTTCCGGATCGATTTTAAAACAGAATTTGTTTTAAATAAGATTTTTAAATATTTAATATAACTGTTTCATTCATATTCCAATTTATATGCAGAGCCGTCACTGTTTGGATCTTTAGATTCAGATCCAGTGTCGAATAATAATGATCGACTCAACCACAGGAAAGTTTCCAGTACTAAAGTATAACATATTTATACATTTTTTTATAGTTTTAGTTTTATTAAATTAATTCATTAAAACATACTTCTAGAAAAAAGGCTTTTCGAGGAGAAAAACCCAGTTTATTCGATATTCGAATTGTGAGCCTTTCATAAAAACCAAAACCGACTAACTAAAATAACCAGTTAAAAATGGTTATTAAAACCCGGGCCGATCACTCTGATATTTACAAAAGTCGTCTTCAATTCTAGGCACCAGCGTACCGGCCTCACACAGTATATACAATATAATAGGAAATGCCCTGAAAGATACACCAACTTTAATTTCAAGATTTTAAGAGTTCATATCCTTAGATAATTTAGTAGTTCATGTTTGTTACATGCAATAATGTAATAATTTTTATATTAATTTATTTGTTTCAGTTTGATATAGAATTTATCAAATGTTTAATATGTATACTAGAGGTTATAAATATACGCTCTTATATTATATTGTTATGGAAATAAAATAGGCATATTTTCTTTTTATATGAATTAATAGACTTATTAATAAATCTTTTAAAAAAAGTAACATGGCTTTTTAAAAACTTCAACGTCAAAAGTCTACGTTGATAAAAAAAGTTTCATCAATAGAAATCCTACTTCCACTCCTTTACTTCCTTTAATTCTTCCTTGCTAGTAATATTGTGCTGAAAAATGTTTCTTTCCAATAACGCTTTATTGGATTCCATATGGAGTGATAGAGTTGGCAGACCTTTGGTACATTACATAGAAGCCAAAGTTTGAGTACTTCAACAGTAAGCTATGGCTCGTTGTCGTATTGAAAATAATATTGTCCTGACAACCCCAATAATTCAGCTGACTTTTTTAAACCTTTAAGGATGTCTAAATAAGGCAAATGTATCCATCGCCGCCATCTTTATCAATTGTGCTTCTGGAGATATATAGATAATTCTGTATGTCGAACTAAAACTTGTCATTTTTTATAAAATGTACTAAAAAAGCTCTTAATTTATTATTAAATACAAAAATTTTTAAACAAATAAAATATACAAAAAAAAAAAAAAACAACAAAAAAACAATTTGGAGAAACGAAGAATTTTCTTAGGGTGGATTAGCAGAACTTGAAAATATATTATGTATTTTCATAGTTTTTCATTCAAAAAGCCACTTTGGCGAAAGCTAAACATCATTTTAATTCGAATCTTTCGAAATACAGAAACCCAACTTTGTATGAAAACACTTAAGTTTCGTTCGACTTGTCGTTGGACTCATATGAAATCCTAAATCAGGTTTCTTTCTTTGGTTTACAAAACGAACGATAGCTTTCGTTCGACATTGAGAAACAGGCTATTAATTTCAAATGTGCAAAATTTGCTTTCATTGGAAAAAAATTATTTTTTTTAACGCAACACGATCGTGATAATCAACTATTTTAAAGTTCTTCTTGCGGTTGCTTCACTAATTGTTTTATTTTTTGACTTTTCCTTCACTTCAGTCGTTATTAAGTATGCAGTGTTCTTAGAATTTTTCTTTATAAGACCCATTACATTTCATGATTCCTTCTCCGTCAAGTTCCGTGGGTGACCAGATCTTGGTTTAGAGGTTATAATTACCGTCTTTTCAAACTTTTAGACATTTCAAACTGATATCCATGTTCTACCAACAGTTCTAACTATTTATAAGTAATTATTACGCTCTTTTCAAAAATGTCACCTTTACTAATTTCTTTTCTTTTATCACTCATTAAAAACAGTAACAAATCTTGATTTTTTCAATTACGCAAATGTATTCCAGACGAATAAAGATTAAATAGATGAATAAAAATAAATTAAAATTAATTTTGGAAACACACCATTAAGAAAGTATTTTTCAGATCAACAATGGCCCGATGTATTCATCGAAGTTGATAGAAGATTAGTTATCAGCTAATGTAATTTAAGTCTTCGATAGCTCTCTGCAGTTCCTGGATTTGAACACCATAATGAATGAAATAAATACTTTTCTTTAATCCATTAAAAAAAAAAATATATAAGTCAAATAATACTTGGTGAAAATGACTTAGGGTTCGAAGAATGCTGTATCCATAAATAGTCGTTTTTTGAGAACATCATTCCATGTATCACGACAAAAAAATGTATAAGATTTTTCATTTTTTTCATCCATTTAATTCCATTTATTATAGATTAAAGGAGGAAGTTGAAGTTTTTATATTATTTTTTATTCGTAAAAAATATCAAACTTTTGTCCATGAAAAACGGAAACTAATTTTATAAATCTGGTGATCTTGAAAATTGATATTAATGCAGAGAATATATGAAATGATTCTGGTTTTGGATTAATATGTTTGTATAAAATAATTTGTAATTTAATAAGGAATAGGGACATTAACATTTTTGGGGACCATATCAGCATGAACGAGTTTAAAAGTCCAATATTTATATAACATTTGTCAGCAGCTACTTTAATATTGGACCAATTAAATATTGGACCATTTAAAAATGCTTAAAGTGGATACGACGACATTTTTTGTATGTTACAAAAATCAGCATATACGAATAAAACTTGAACAACCCATGGTGGTCAAGGGTGTAAAAGGGCCAAGAGAGATAACCAACATATTTAAACATATTTTTATACAAATTTGAAAGGATTATCTATATAAAATTTTATTTTACATTACATTTACATAAATTTTATTTTCATCATATTGTATGCAAATTTTTGCGAATTTTCAAAATTCAAAATTCTGAGATGGACAACCACTAAACCCAGACTATATATATATATATATATATATATATATATATATATATATATATATATATATATATATATATATATATATATATATATATATATATATATATATATATATATATATATATATATATATATATATATATATATAGCTGAAGTGCTTTCGAGCTGACAACCACTAATAATTATTGTTAATTTTAACATACAACATTATGCAAATGATCATCAAAATTTCATTAAGAGAAAAAAGTTATAGGCTATAATAAGCTAAATTTTGATATACCCCAAACTCTGCGTGTCATACGGGCCGCAATTTCAAACAATTTTTACTGAAATTTGTCATATATACTTATTTTGATACAATAATAAATCCAAAGAAGTCATATTGTTCTGGGATCATTAATTGACCCACCTCCCACATAAGGCCCCTTCAAATAATATAATTTATAGCTTGTTAAACTCGTAAATTTGAACCACTTCTGTTGAAATTTGGCACAATTAATTCTTTAACTATTTTAAATATATGCTATAAATTTTATTATTGGTCCATATTTTTGTATAGCTTCCATATAGCGCCTCTTCCCGGAAAACGGGTACAATTAAATAAAGACCAATTCCAATGGAACTCAGTACAATAATTTTTTTAACTTTTTTAATATATATTTTTAATTAGAACAATCTCTGTCCATATTTTGATATAGCTCCATATCAGGCCCCACACTGAAAATAGTTTTCAACTTATAAAACGAGTAAATAAAGACCAATTGTATTGAAATCCGACACAATTATTATGCTAACTGTTCTGAAGATATTATATTAATATGCCCTTTATAAAACATTTAAATAAAGCTCAATTCCACAATCAAAGTATATTATAAATATGAACAATTTTGGTTCAAATTTTGCTGTAGCTTCCATATAAGAGCCCTTCCCGGAAAACTGTTTGAGCT
>PYHX02000158.1:62796706-62803715 GCA_004302925.2 Cochliomyia hominivorax
AGGTGCTTGCTCAAGGTATGTATAAATGTTAGAGCTCGAAAAGCAACGTATTTGTAATGCGGGTTAGAACTTAAATTAAAAATTTTAAAAAGTTTTAATAATTTAATACATGACAGTTTCTTTCACGCATTTCTCAACAAATTTTACTAACATTTTTTACTAAGTGTAAATATATTCTGCTAATCATTTTCTCGGATTTTAAGACTTTATATCTCTTTAATGTGATAACCGCTCAGAAACCATAGTTCATCTGTTAACTGGGGTGTTATTTTGGTATACATATTTTTACTTTTGGTGTAAACTGTTCAATATTCATTCGCTCTTTATATAAATCAGGGTTTAAGATGTTGCAAGTGCTGGGCTCGTGTAATGGTTGTTTAAAAGATTTTTTTAAATCCAAATTCATGAGATTTTTAGAAAAACATGGAGAAGCCTAAATACTATTAAAGAATTGTAAAACATATGTAATAATTTGGAAAACATATGAGCCCTTTTAAGAATGTTATATATTTGTTAAAATATATTTGTAGGAGTTCTATTCATTTTGTACTTTTTTTTAAATCGCAAATTTTGTAAAGTTTCTTTATTTTATCTCTTTTTCACATATTCTACATTATATATTAAGTTTACTGTTAGTTTTGCATATGCACTGGTGTGTGCAGATGAAGTGTATATTGGTGCACTTAGATTTGTGGTCTATTGCAAATGAAGCAATCGTGAAACCTGTAAAGCGAGAGAAGTTAAATTACTAAAACAAAAGGATGAAAACATTGAAGTGAAATCCACATATCTGAAGGACTGTAAATCAGCTCTAGAAGCTTGGAAAAACTTGAGGACGTTCACAAACCAAGTGGTCCAATTCGAAAAATAACATTATATAAAAACTTTCAAATCTACGTAAGGTGGAAACAATAACTATATGGGAACACATTAATTCTTTTGCGGAGATAACAAAAAGGTTGGCAGAAGTGGGCATTTTGATAGCTGAGGAGTTATTGGTAATTAATAAGTCTACCCAAAGACTTTGAAAATTTTAGATTGCAATAGAAAACGAGAATCCTTAATATCATTTGATCTGCTCAAAATAAAATTTATTGAGCTGATCGACACATACAACATAATATAGTTATAAAACTGTAGTTGTAAGTCAAAAAAAAAAAAAAACTCAGATATAAATGGCAAGAAGTCTAATGCTCCATTCTGATGTAGATGAAATACTATTGGCAGGAGCAGTCAACTCTGCTGCGTATAAATTCAATCGATCAATAACCAATGTTCTGGAAAATAAACGTCTTTTGAAATATGGCATAGTAAGAAACCAAATGTAGCTCATTTTAGAATGTATGTTGTGAGATGTCACATTTTATGAGAATAGTGTAAAACCGAAAGAAGAGAAAGATGTGATTGAGTTGATTGTTCCACAATATAATATTTAATCTGAAACAGAAAAATGTACATTGAACGTAATTGATGCTGATGATGAATACGAATCAAGTTCTAAAATCGACTTTTTTGGGTTTTGAGTCCACCACTGAGAATGAATATTATGAACAGATTAGTGTTAAGAGAACTTGTAGAAGACGTAAGATAATACATTCTGGCAGAGCTGATAGTTCGAGAAAGGTGCACAATGTTTTATATTATGCTGAAGAAATCGTAATACCTCAAAGTTTTCAGGAAGTAATTTTCATTCTTAACAAAACGCTTGAATCAGGATTTGTTGATAGCTTTTATATATTCTCCACTCATGTATACGTGATACTATATAAAAAATAAAAGGGAATCAATGCTTGAAACTTTGTGAGGATGGTCCGACAAAAATGATTTAAAAGGCATAAAACGAAAATTCAAATTTCGTTGTACAATTTTTCGAAGGTACTATTAAGTCAGGCTTGACCGAATATAAAGTTTTTATTTATTTATTTATTTATTATTTTTATTAATTTTACACATAAAACTTTCAAAGAGAGATCCACTTTTTATGATAATATAAATTATTTTAACGTTTCTTTCTATCGCTTTTATCTTCATAGAAAAACGACTATAACATACTTCAAGAAAATACAACGATAGTCGAAATTACTCAACGTAATTTAGTTGACATATGTATACAACACAAAAAATAATAAGAAATTTGTATTTAAATTCTTTCAGGACACAATCAACCAGATGATCATGATCCAGAATTTTTATCGCTACTTCCTAATATAACAGTACCTCAGGGTCGAGACGTTTCATTTACATGCGTTGTAAATAATTTAGGACAATACAAAGTAAGTAATTATTCTTCTTAATCAATTGGGATTACATTTTAAAACTATCGCGGCAATTGTTCTATGTCTAATTGATAATTAATATTAGATCTTTATACGTTCACGTTTCTTATCCAACTATATTTTTATATCCTCCACCAACGCAAGTGGTGATGAAGGAATATGAACTTTGTCATTCCGTGTGTAAAGCCAAGAAGGAATCATCTCAGACCATACAATTTATATATATTATTGCATCCAAATCGAAATATAAATCGTTGAAAACATTTTCTGTTGGAAACATTTTCACGCCTACAATTATTGTCAGATTTCATTGAAATTTGGCCACATGTTTGTTATTATCCTAAACAGTTTGCTATTTAAAACCAGCTATATCCGTTTATAAGCTAGGAAGTTATAGACAGATATCTAAAACAAACTTCAAAATTTATTTATAATAATTTTAATATACAATTATTCGTGCTCCATCATTATGCAAAAGATCATCAAAATGTGGTTAAGAGAAAAAAGTTAATATGCAAAATTTTGATACAACCCAAACTCTGTGTGTCATATGGGCCGCAATTTTTAAGATAATTTACTGAAATTTCTCACAAGCCATATTGTTCTGGGGTCATTAATTGACCCAGCTTCCAAATAAGCCCCCTTCCCGGAATATGATTTACAGCTTATAAAACTCTTAAATTTGAACCAATTCTATTGAAACTTGGCGCAATTAGTTTTCTAACTATTTTAAATATATATATTATAAAATTTATTAACATGGGTCCATATTTTGACATGGCTCCCATATCACGCTCTTCCCAGAAAACGGGTTTGAGCTTCTAAAACAATAAAATAAAGACAAATTCATTGGAATTCAGAACAATGAGTTTTCTAACTATTTTTAATGTATATTTTTAATTAGATTATTTCAAAGGATTTACGATATTAAAAATAAATAAATAAATAAACATGAAGCAAGTAAAATTGCTATATTCGGCTACGCTGAATTATGTTTCTTACATATACACTCACGCATACACAAACATGAACAAAATATAAACGTTTTTCTTAAAAATAGCAGTTATATTTTTGACTATAACTTTTTTCTACTAAACCGATTTTGATATTTTTTGAAATGGTTACGAATTTGTCGACTTATAATTAAAAATTTTAGGAAAGTTCTTCGCTTAAATTTAGAGATTGCTTCAGATATCGGTCTTTTTCTTTTAAAATACTGTACCGATTATGTTGGTTTCAAATACGAACTTCACCAATTGTGGCGGTGGCGTGCATAATAATTATAGAAAATGTGCGACCAGTCTTTCATTTTATTTGTAAATTTAAAAGTTTATTTAGTGGCGAAATTAACTTATTTTTTAATTTTATTTAATTCAATTCCGATGGAGTGTATCATGTTTATCCAAAAGTCTACTAAAATATGATCTATTTTTTTCGGACAGTGTAGAAACTCCGTCATAAATGAACCGTTCTATTATCAGAGTAGTTTCGGTCCCCCACCTATTACACTATGATATGTGCGAAGTACCACTTCGATGGGTTCAACTTTTGGTAATTTGTTTACATTTCATTCTGTGGAGGACAGTTTTTAGGCAGACCTTGACATTTCAACTTAATTTTAATATGTTTGTGCTGAACTAGCATCCCATTTAGGTATTATGAGCCTAGTAAAATTGTCAACGACTTTTTACTTGTGTTAGTTTAATTTGTTTATATATTGAATGAACTTTTTTTTGGAAATTATTTGAATCACTCTAGTATACATGTAAACAATATGTGGTCTAATGTTTACTTATTGCCCTCATCTTATGCGAATATATATGTTTCAAGAAGGGTTGTTTAATTTTTGTGTATATATATATATACATTGATACATATTTATGTAAGTGTGTTTGTGGTTAACAAAATCATTTATTTATGTTTGGACTTTTTAGTTATGTATATGTGTGTTTATACATGTATTTATGTACATAATTATTTATATTCTTGTTTGTATATTTCTAGGTTGCCTGGATTAAATCCGATTCTAAAGCAATACTGGGTATTCACACCCATATGGTGTCTCTAAATCCGAGATTATCAGTGACACACAATGGTCACAACACCTGGAAACTTCACATATCTCATGTACAGCTAAATGATTCGGGTAGTTACATGTGCCAAGTAATACAGACCCCATGAAGAGTCAGGTAAGTGCTTAATCTGTCTATCCTCATAAAACCCTTAATAACACATTCATACACTTTACTTATGTACAAATACTCACTTATACACTTATATTCATTTTTTCATACATGATTGTAAGTGTGTCTGTATGTTTGGATTTATGTGTGTGACATAAATAGTCATTCTAAGCTACCACCTGGCCATTTAGTCTGTTCTGGTCTCGGTTTTCATTTCATCCTTTTAAGCTTGTTTATATAATTCTACATTACACCATAAATGAATGCCTACATACTTATACACTAATACAGTACACAGATACTCATACATACACATTCCATAGATTCTAATTCTAATATGCTTCAACCAAGCAACAAACAGCATTTCAGTTCGTTCGTCTTTTTATATATTTTTTAACAAGTCTATTACGTTTCTAAAAGTCATACAAAACATAATGTTTGTCTCTAACAATATTTTTTCTTTCAAAAATTTTCGTAATTTAGATTTTGTGGAGGGGTCATGCCCTGATATCTGTGAATTTGATTTTCCTGTACTTCGTCATGTCATAGTGCCGTCACGATTGCATGAATTGTGGTGTTGACAGAATAACTGTAACTGTATTAAGCGTGTGTTTATTGTTTTTTATTGTTTGTATGTTTTTCCTCTCACATTCTTCTTCATTTTTTGTCACACATTGATGGCAATTACTTCTAATCTCTGCAAATACTAATGTCTTATGATACTTATTTACTAGTATGTTTTTGATTATTATAACTCCCAACATTATTTTATTAGATTTGGTGTAAGACATAACCTATTTGTATCCATGAGTTCTAAACTTCCCTCTGACCACCAACCAGAAATGGAAAAATGAGTAAACAATAATAACAACAGGATCAGCATCAACAACAAATGAAATTTGAAATAAGTAAAAAATAATAAACACATTTCGAGTAATTGGGGATTAAAAGTTTTAATAAATGGTCCTTTGTTGTTTACCCCATTTACTAGTACGTACATACATACATACATGTCCATATGTTTGTCTCCTAAGAAAAAAACTGACCATAAAAGATTATATAAAAATATGTATGTGGAAATATTTAGACCTCACAAAAGTATACAACATATGAACATGAACGATGTTAGACACAAAATCCCTTCGGGAAATGAAAAAAAATTGCTTAGTGTGAGTACAATGCTAAGTATGAGTATATAATAAGTAATATGCCATATTCGACTGTGTCATAAATCTTTTAAACTCTAAAATATCTCACATACACCCACATTTGTCACATTTTTGATAGACGTTCGATTTGATAATGATCGGATATATATCCGATTATTTTTAAGCATTAATAAGTTCTTCATTAGAATTTTGATGTTGCCTCAGCTATAGCTCTATAAGTTTAATCTTAAAAACCCCATTTAGTTGATTTTAAATAGCAATCTGCGTAAAACAGCTCGGACCAATCGTAATAAGATTAATCAATATATATATTTGATTATTTTGCATACAGGAAAGCTCAAAGTGTTCGCTACAGTTAATGTTTACTGTGGATTATCACAATACTAATTTGTGTGATTTTCAATAGTTTGTCTATTTGGGAGCTGCGTTCACAATGTTTCATAGACAGCAAAATAACAGATAAGCAGTCAAGCAGACAGATAAAGTTCAATTAAATCTGAAAGTAATTCTGAGTCGAACGGACCCATAACCCAAACACGTATGGTGTTGTAGGGCATTATCTAAGATTTTAAGATCATAAGACCTCTGCCCATTTTAGTTAACTCTTCAAATTAATATTACTAAACATGTTTGAAAATATTAATTCTTTAAAAATATTCAAAGAACTCTGAAAATTGCCCTCATATGACTGTTGAAATACTAATACGAAACAAAAACATATTCATTTCGATAAAATAAATGAAAAACAGAAAATCAAGAGAATACAATAAACTATTTTGTATACTGTGAGTTGTTTTAGGAAAATCCTTTCTGAAACAACATCATTTTCAATGATAATGTCTTCTGTAAATAAGCATAAGCTTTTTTCAAGTTTACAATACACTAAATAAAAGTTAGATAGAGATTGACAATAAGTAAATAAGTATAAAGTTAGCTTATATGGGAAGTTTTTCTTAAGCAAACCGATTTAAAATCTTACGTAAAGCTCTTGTTATAAATAGGACCTTTCATAATATCATCATGTTTTAGAGAAAACAGCCTCTTATAGATATCTTAAAGCAGTATATATATATAATATATATATATATATAGATATATAATATATTAATATATATATAATATATATTATATATATATATATAATATATATATAATTATATAATATATATATTATATATATATATACTTTTTTTTTAAAAATATACGATTTCATTTAATCTATCTATGACAAAATATAAGTCCTGAGCTATGTAGATTTAAAAAACCCGAAAAAAGTCTAAGCGTCCCTCAGTTCAATATTGAGCCTATGAGCAAAATTCTCAGAAGAGTATATATAAACTAATTTCATGACTCATTAAAGTCTCTTTCTTCTTGTTAAGAA
>PYHX02000158.1:62803815-62843815 GCA_004302925.2 Cochliomyia hominivorax
GCGTTTTTATTGTAATAATTGAAAGCAGCGCCAATAAACTGTAAGTGCAAATGAAAACTTTATATATCTATACGTATATGTAAGTAAATACGTATTGTATGTGTATATATATTTTTCTGGATGCTATCAAATCAATGACATTGGCAGCCATAGAAACACATTTTAAAATAAAGCTCAGTCTGACGGACAAATTGAGGCAATTACCATAAATAATAATAATGATAATGAAAAAATTGAAAACCAAGTAATCATAATGCGTTCGTAAGTATATTTTCCGCTTTTTTTATTTTATTTATTTTTATTCGGTCAACTTAATATTGATTGAAATCCGTCGTGAAGAAAAACCAGTCAACAATGGTTTTTATGGTGGAATTATTTTAAATCATACAAAAATGAATAACCAAATACATTGACCACATACATAGGCGTTTATATATATATTATATATATATATATATATATATATATATATATATATATATATATATATATATATATATATATATATATATATATATATATATATATATATTATATATATATATATATATTATATATATATATATATATATATATATATATATATATATATATATATATATATACTATATATATATATATATATATTATGAAATAACGATGGATTGATTATAGAACAAATGCAAAAACTATTTTGTATAAAAATTGCTCTACAAAAAGTACTCATTTTTTCCGAAATTCAAGTTTTTTTCTCAAAATATATTTGCATATAAAGCTTTTATTAATTGAATATTGAAAAAAATACTCTTCAACTATTACTTATGATGAGAGAATTAGTATTACGTGTCACTTTTTTCTCAAGTAACAGTTTTATTGGGCAATATATGGTAGTGACGGAATCCAGGTAAATAATGTACGTCTAGATTTTAATAAATGTATACATATCGAAAATACAGTAAAAGGATTTAAAAGAAGGTTAATTTGTATCTCCACAGTTGGTAACCTTTTTTAAACAATCGCCAAAATTTCTTTTATGATTTGATTTAAAACATATTTAAAACTTTAAAAAACTCAAATTTATTGAAAAATATATGTTTACATGTGTGGCTTAACTCTTATAGTTTAAGAGATATTTAGACCAAAGTAAAATTTTAACCCATTTTTAGAAAAATGTTTATTAGTTTTTTGATCTTGGTGGGTTATATTCGGGTCTAAAAACAAATCTAAAATATTATCTGAATTATGTACAAAATTTTAAATAATTTTTGTTCAAGATCCATAACCTATATGGATTCAATAAAAAGATATATTATTTAAAAAAATAAATTTGGAAAAAATATGATTTCCTTCAGATTTTTTTCAAAAAGGTGGTAAAAATTTTTCACTTTAAAATCTACTATTTCCTTCTGGACTATACAACTATTTTCTCAATTCTGTATATAAAGCAAGTCCGCGGACATTAGGGGACACAATTTCCCTATTGAAATTTCGTTTAATTTCAAATATTTTTGTTAGTTTTTGAGTTGGAAAAAAAATTTCGAAGCTAAAAATCATCAAAAGAGTACTCTGATTATATGGCTGCCCACTTAAGAAATCTGTAACGGACCAAACCTCATATAAAGTTAGCGTTAACAATTTACTTAAACAAGTGAATATTTTAAACAAGTTTTACACGGATTAGAATTTAAGGTTTCTGTAGAAGAAAAGTAGGATTTTTTATATGTATGTACGGCTGGGACAAATTTGATGAAAGTTTTACAGTGATCCCAAAATACCCGAAAATAACATAGGCTATAGAAAATTCCGATAGAACCAGATGGAGAATTACCTCAATACAAAGCAAATTTGTTCGCTACAATTTTTTCAAGGAATTGTTCTACCAAGGGGAAGGGTATCACCCATACAAAGCAACATTTTTATAGTAATGTTTTAAGGAAGAAAAAACTAAATTAACATCTTTTATCTATGCAGTTTTTTGGGCATTATTTTCCTTGAAATTTCACTACTTAACAGTTATTTTAAAAAATTATCGTTGTATAATTTTATAAATTAATATCCTGATATGTACAATATTACTTAACTTAAACTTAAAACGTTTAATTTAAAGTGAATGAAAATAATTAACATTGTCTAAAATCAACTATGTTCAGCGTTGATTTTACTTCAAGTTCTTTTCTATGTGTTTATTTACAATACTTTAAAAGTTATCCATAATGAAATAAGGTCCCAATTAAAAATAAAATAAGCCAAAAAGATTGTTGTATTTAGGTTTAAAAAAATTAAGAGGAATTATTTCGTTATAATTCATGGCAATCAATATATAAAGTAGTTCGCTATAATGTATGTATAAAAATGCATGTTTAAGGATCAAATATTTGATCTGATCTTTTGTTTTGAATCATTGATTAATATGAATACTCATTTTTTTTAGAAAGATGAGAAAGATGAAAATGATATTAATAAATCAACTCACGTAAATATGATAGACATCATGTGCTTTGTTTGGACTATACTTAGTTATAAGACAGATACTAACATTATATGTTTTACTTTTGAACTTCTAAGAATTGATAGTTTATAAATAATACATTTATTAATTTTCATTTCTCATCGCCATTTTTAAATTAAGAAGAACATTTGTTCATATTAAAATAGATTCATATTACTTCATGTATTTATTGTATTTTATATAATGGATTATGTACATAAATTTACACATATGTCTATAAGTTTTAAATAAATCTTTTAATTCACTTTAGTAGTGAATATTCATACATATATATACACGTACATACATACGTACGTACATGCATACACTATGAGTCAATTTAGCTATGACCGTATGTCTGCTTGAAATATTCTCACGCCTTGAATAATTATCCGAACTCAATGAAAAAAATAACAAAATTTTAACTTTAATATACATTTTTTCATCACCGTACAAAAAATCATCAAAATCGGATTAATAGATAAAAAGTAATTGGCTGAAATGTGTAAAATTTTGATACTTCCCAAAATCTGTGTGCTGTAGATGTCGTAATTTTTAAGATATTTATTTTGAAATTTGCATACATATTTATTTTGACTCCATAATAAACCCAAAGAAACTAGGTTGTGTTAGGGTTGTTATTGGACATAGCTCCCATATAAGGTAGCTTTCCGGAATATAGTTTATAGCTTATAAAACTCTTAAATATGAACCGATTCTATTGAAATTTGTCACAATTAATATCCTAAACATATTAATATCATTATTTTCGTCCATATTTTGCTCCCATATAATGTCCTTATCCGGAAAACGGATTTAAGCTTATAAAACCCAATGTCGGTCCATAATTTTCTATAGCTCCCTCGTCCATATCTAATTTATTTTCCTTAATATTATTTCCTAACAAAAAGGGCCATAAAAATCTATAGTTCCATGCCAATATTTGTAGGTCATTTCAAGAATGTGTTGCAATATTTCATTGTAGTTTTTATAACCCTTCTCCGTATTCGGCGTTTAAGCTGTTTAACGAATAAGTTTTTTGGTGTTATATCTTCAAGTTATGCTATAGATACAGCCGAATATAGCATTCTTATATGTTTTTAGTTCATTTCAGTTTTGCATTATTAAAAAAAGAAGAAAATGCCCAAATGAAATGCATTTCATGATGCTTTTTCAGTAAAATACCAGAGTTTAAACTTTGTCTAGATTTTTCACATTTCACTACTTATGAAATAATGGGTATTTATTTCATCATTACGTTTGAAACGAATATTTTTTTGCGGAATTCTATATCTGTTTTAAAATTGCCTGCATGGAATTACAAAATAAATATTTTCCAAAAAATAAAAAATAAAAAAGGATCTTATGCTTCTTGCAGGATATATTAAATATTATATATATTATATAAAATTATTATTTTATATATTTTAATAAGTTTGACTGAAAATATATAATAACAAAACTGAACAAAAACCAATCAGTCTCTTTTATTTACTTCCGGAACTTCGAAAAAATTTAACATTTTATGATCGTTTTTCTGAAAATCCTCTTGGATTAAAAAAAATATATTATTCGACCTAAGAGGATCAGAATCTTTTTATATGTGTGTGAGTTTAATTTTTTTTTGTTTTTGAAAATTTCTCATAGATTTATGTTCTTGTCGAACTTGAGTAAAATTCTTTTCGCAACTTCTTGCAGAATATGTTT
This sequence comes from Cochliomyia hominivorax, assembly GCA_004302925.2. Taxonomy (NCBI): domain Eukaryota; kingdom Metazoa; phylum Arthropoda; class Insecta; order Diptera; family Calliphoridae; genus Cochliomyia; species Cochliomyia hominivorax. The sequence continues at coordinate 62,807,990 of PYHX02000158.1, forward strand.
TCATCTATTTTTTTTCTTCATTTTTCTTGTTGCAAACTTTTTACAGAAAAATTTGTTTTATTTCTTATTTTTTAGTTCATTCGCTCTCTTTTTTTCCAATATACACATACATACATACATACATACATACATACATACATACATACATACATACATACATACATACATACATACATATATACATACATTTTTATAAAATTTGAGTTAAATTTATTTACATAAGCAAGAAAAGAAAAAAACCTGAAGTGAATGACGATTTATGAAAAGTTTTTGATAAATTTATTTAGGTTGTTGGCGTTATATCGTGATATTGAGAAAAATTGATTAGTCATGTCTAAATTGTCATTTAAAAAATAATTTCAAAAATATGAATTAGAAAACTTTAAAGCGCTTAATAAGATGATTTTTGTTACTAAAGTACCATTTACTTAGGTACGAATATCTGTTGCTTACAATCTCACCCATAAACGATATTTTATATAGAAATTTCAGATACAAATAATAGAAATTGTGGACAATTAGCATATGAACTGAAACAAAATGTGAAAAATTCATTTCATTTAATTAATTATTAGTGTGATATACTCAAAAACTGAATCAAAGAATTTAAACCTTTTTTCGCCTCTCATCCCTCCCTTCAAATTCAGACACATTTTTGCGAATAATAGAAAACCAATATTAGCTAAATCAATGTTTACACATTTATTATTCTTTATTTTCTTGGAACTTGACGTATAATTGCAATTTCTGCTTCTTTTTATTGGATTTAATACAAAATTAGCAGGATTTGCGCACATGCCGCATGACATTATTTTTTCTGTTTTCAATTTATAAACTTTTTCAATTTCAAAATCTTAACATTCGCCCAGTTCTTCATTTGTATTATGCCGCTATCATAATCTTCATTTTTTATATGTCTCCAGACATTTTCATTTAGCAAACAAATTGAATTTCTGTTAATCGGTTATTTGACTCATTTTTTATCGGTTTATTCGTTATTCAATAATATACAATTTTATAGACGTACACACTAATAAAAACAGTTTTACATGTGAAGTGAAATTTCAGGTGTATATATGTTGAGAGTCATAAAATTTTAAATTGAAAATATTTATGCAAATATCTCTTAAACTGTAAACAGGCTTATGATATGGTTTATGACTTAAACTTAAACTTAAACCTCTGCTAACGCAGCGTAAAAATTTATTTAAGTCGGACCAGTTATGAATTTATTTCCATTTAATTTTCCTATGAAAAACTACGGCATTAAAAATAAAATCTCGGTAAATATGAATAAAGTTTGAGACCTATAGGGTTTTATATAAATTTATCTTTCAAACATTATATAAATAACTTGTGTTGCTAGACAGAATCTGTCTCAATTTCTTGCAAAATCTATTTGAGATTAAAAATTGCGTTAATTTGACAACTATTTAAGATAACGAGGTCTGTACAAATTGTCAAGTTAAGAAAATTAATGAACAACTTTCGTATAATTTGATTTCCTGATTTATTCCTAAATGTGCAGTATATTATTTCTGGGAGAGTTATATGTGAATTTACATGAAATTATGAATCGACCTTCGTACATCAATTTATATATCTTAATCTGACTAATTATTATTACATTACCAACGTATTTGTGTGATTTTTGCCCTTAAAAGTGATACTTGAAAGGGGATTTGTATGGGACTTATGAGAAATAATGGATCGATCCTCGCATATTTTGGCACATTGTTTTAGAATTTTACAAGACTTACTTGTGCCAAATTTGGTTTAATCGCTTTAAATTAGGGACTTGTATAGCCTTAAAGCACCATTCCGGAAAGAACATTTGTATGGGAGGTATTTAAATATTGGATCGAATATGCTTCGTCCTTAGGAAGAAGATAATAATATGTACCAAATTTCATCTAAATATTTCAAAAATGGCGTCCTGACTGACAGATACTATATGTGAGATACACACCCTTCAAAGTGATATTTGGAAGGGGGTTTGTGTAGGATCTCTGATAAGTAATTCTGTCAAATTTGAATTTAAAATCGCTTTGTGTGTAGAAGTTTTGTAAACTTAAAAACAATTGAAATTTCAACAATTTCAAAAGGCAAATGTTTCTGAATATAATGATGTATTTAAAGGTTTGTGTTACATACATCAGCACAAAAGCATAATACCCCAATCCCCTATAGACTTCTCCAGAGGGCGCCAATATTTTGATTGGTTTAGTTTAATTGTAAAAAAAAGGAAAACCAAAAGTATAACGGCCGTATGCCAAAAAAAAAAATAGCTTTGTAAACGATTTTTTACTACAGTTATATTCAAATAATAAATTTTGACTTGAACATTTTAAATATTTAAAGTGGGTACGAACCTTTTTAGATCAACTTAAAATATAATTTTCCATTTTTACCAAGATTTCAAGACTTTTGATACTTTTAATTTCTATTTTTATATTGCTCCTTGATATGAGGACCATCATTCTCCTTCATTGCCAATTCCCATATTACATCCAAGTTAAATATTTAAGGAAAAGTCAAAACAATTTCTAAAATTGATTTAAAAATATACAATTTTTAAAAAATGATTTAGTGATTTAGATTACAAATAAAATAATTAAAAATAAGTTCGTTATTCGATTACTATTTTTATCCGCCAAATAATTTAAGGTATTAGTTCGTTTACAATGGTTTGATTTATTCCATTGCTATTTTTATAAGCAAAAAAGTTATAGACCGATATCTGAAACAACCCCAAAATTCCGAAAAAGAACTTTTCTAATTTCTTCTAAAAAATGTAATTGGACTAAACGAAACTATAATTTTAAAATACGTAGCCTATCATCATGCAAAAGGTCACCAAAATCTGATTAACAGAAAACAAGTTATAGGCTATAATATGCAAAATTTTGATACACCGCAAACTTTGTGTGCCATATGGGCCGCAATATTTAGGATAATTTACTGAAATTTGTTATATATACTTATTTTTATACACTAATAAATCCGAAGCAGCCATATTATCCTGGGGTCATTAATTGACTCAGCTCCTATATAAGGTCCCTTTCCCAAATATTATTTATAGCTTATAAAATTCTTAAATTTGAACTAATTCTAAATTAAATTAAATAAAGACCAATTTCATTGAAATTCGCTACAGTTATTTTTCTAACTGATGATATTATATTATTTTACCCTTTATCGGTCCATATTTTGCTATAGCTCCCTTATAACCCGCTTTTTCGGAAAACGGGTTTAAGTTTATAAAACATTAAAATAAAGATCAATTTCATTGAAATTAAGAACAGTGATTTTCCTAACTTTAATTAAAGTATATTATGAATATGAACAATCTTGGTCCATATTTTCTATAGCTCCCATATAAACCCCCCCAAAAAAAAAACAAAAAAAAACGTATTTCAGCTTATGAATAATTTTAATAAAGATCAATTCCATTGAATGATTTTTTTAGTTTTATTACATTTATATTAAATTCATATTGTTGATTTAAACAGTCTCAGTCCATATTGTGCTGTAGCGCTATTTTTCCTACAGAATAAGAATTTTGTGCACAAATTTTACAAAATACCAAATTTTTGACAATTAAACGGGTATTTATTTTTTATAATTTTTAATTTAATTGTACATACTTAAAAAAGAGAACAGCTGCCAGTTTTTGTTTAATTTGAGAAAAAACAATAATAAAAGAATTATTTTCATACAAATATAAAATCTCACACTCAAATATTATGTGTATAAATAATAAAAAGAAATATTCTTGCAAATACTTTAAGATATTTATTATTATTATTATTATTATTATTATTATTATTATTATTTTACATAACAATAATTAATTAATTGCTATGGTATATTTTGATGAATACTAAAATTAATAAGTTCAAAAGGCATAATGGAAATAATATAAAAAAATGTATAAAATAAAATGTTTCTGTTTCTTCCATAAAAAATTAAAAAGTAGTTTCAAAACATACGGAAAAATCTTATATAATTAATTAAAATTTAGATTTAATCGAATATTTTACATTTATTTCACATGCAGACCTAAAGGAAAATCACAAATATAGAACACTTAAAAAATATCTTATATCACCGGATATCATATCTGTCGATAATGAAATAATTTCATCTGATTCAGATGATTGTTAAATGGAATTAAAAATAATTCTAAATTTGTTTTAGTCATTCATGAGTATGAGTTAGAGTTATGAACACAGTTAGCAAGTAAAACGTAATATAAAAAATTTATTTTAAAAATAAGTTTATATACTTTTTATACTTTTATACAAAAGAATCTGCTTTTAGCCGGTGCGCTTTGCATCCAGTATAGACCCTGTCTGTTCCAATTTACTAATAAAAACGTTTCACAGAAAAATTTAAAAAAAAAAAAAAATAGAAACTCTACGTGAAATAGTTCTTTAGATATTCGATAATTATTAATTGGTATACATTGGGTCAGCTCTCCTTTTTTATTTGAAAGGACACATCTATTAATCACTTTCTCATGTAAAATTCTTTTGCAGAAAAATTATTTAGCCTAAATTTATGAATTCTTGCTGCAAAACTACCATTGTCCTATTACATCAATTCTTTAAGGAAATAACTGGAACATTTTGTCCACTAAAACAGTATTAAGAGAAAGTAACTGAGATAAAATCTTAATACTCCCAATTCCATAGTTCTTTAGATGTCCGATAATTAATATTTGCTTTGTATGTTTGGCTGCCTCTAACCTGATCCTATCCATCCAACATTTTGCCCCGCAAAAAGAGATCCTTGAGAAAGTGATTCTCGCCATAGTAGTCCTTTAGATTTACTTTTTTAGTTCAGTTTATCATAACAAGCAAAATAAATTATTTCGAAATGTTTTACTTTGTATAATAAATCAACGTTCCCTAAATCGTCATAAAATTCGTTTATGTTCAAAAAAAACTAATGTTTTAAATAAAATCTGTTCTGATAGGACTTAGAATGGCGGCGATATAGCACTTTATTTTCGAAAATTTTTTGAAAATAACAGCTTTTTCCAACCAACCCTAGGGAGCATGTACGAAACATTATGTATTTGTTTAAAACTCATTTATAGAGGGTATTAAAGATTCAGCATAGCCGAATACAACATTATTATTTGATGTTTTTCTATAATATTAATGAATGTTTTTTTTTTACACTATTTAGGTTACTTTTCAACTCACCACTAAACAATAATTAGTGAGAGTGGAAAGTTTTGCACCATCACTAAACACTTGTGGAAACTGTAAATTTATAAATAAACAAATTTACTTAAAATATTACTTGAAAAATTATAGGCAACTAAATCTTCCCGAAAAAGTTCTAATTTCATACATAAGAATGTTCTCTACATTTTACTAAATTGCAAATTGCAAATGCCACACAATAATCATGTTGAATATAATAAACAGAAATACATAATTCATATTTAAAAATATTCTCTAAACAATCCATGTTTACATTTCAAATTACCAGATTTTTAAATACATTAAATACATTAATCCTAAACTCACTTTATTTAACAAAATTAAGAAATATTAATTTTTGCATAAATGACTTCGATGACAACATTTAATTAAGTATTGCCATTGGCAACCTATTTGGGTTTAATTCATTAAAAAAATGTTTGAAATCTATAAAAAATCAGCACTTTTAGTAAAAACTAACTTAATGTTTTTAAAACAAAAACCAAAAATTAAAAAAATATACATAAAAAACATCCAGTAAAAATACACAAAAATAAACAACAAAAAATAAACAGAAACGACAGAAGTTTTCCTTTTGCATTATTAATGGATTTAAACATATAAATACAAAATAGTAAATACAAGTACGAATAAAAGAAAAAAAACATAAAATAAAAAACTTTTAAACATTTAAACCAATTTAAAACTATTATTGGTCTGGTAAAAACACAAAACAAAACTTACACACACACACACACAAACAGACAGACAGACAGAGAGACAGACAAACAATATATTAAAAATCGGAGAGTCGAAGAATGAAAATTATAAAAATAATGGTGGTGAAGTAAAAGTAATGACAACAACAACGATAAAAATGGCAAAAAATAGTAAATGCAACGGAAAGAAAAAAAGGAACAAGAAATAAACTTCCTTCCTTCTGTTTACTTATATTTTCTGTTTACTTCGTTCGTTCATTTAACTATTTTGCGCCCGTTAAGTCCATAATGTCACAATGAATGATATTTTATTTCCACCGTCTTTTAGACAAAAGATACACACAGATACAATTGTATATTATCTTATACCCAACTGACCCAATTTACGCATACAAGAATTGCAGTAAACTTTTGAGTGTATGTGAAATTAAGGTGCTGTCAGAACCTTAATTAATACCCTTTACCACAAATTCGTGTGAAGTTAATACGTTAGGTTCCGTAGATATACATATACACACATACACTCACAAACACTTAATGATTCATAAAATTAGTTATAATTTTGACCATAACGTTTTTTTTTTACTGAACTGATTTTTGTTCACATTACATAATATTATGGTAAAATTTCATTCATGTTTTATAAACTCAAACCCGTTTTCCGGGAAAACGCCTTATAAGAGAGGTATAGGAAAATATGGACTGTTATAGGACAAATTAACATAATATCTTCAGAACAGTTAGCAAAATAATTGTGTTGAATTTCAATAGAATTGGTCTTTATATACTAGTTTTATAAGCTGAGGTGAGGGGCCTGATATGGGAGCTATATCGAAATATGGATTGTTCTAATTAACAATATTCATTAAAAATAATTAGAAAACTCATTTTACCAAATTCCAATGGAATTGGTCTTTATTAAATTGTTTTATAATCTCAAACCCGTTTTCCGGGAATGGACATTATATGGGAGCTATATCAAAATATGGACCCAAATTTCAATAGAATTGATTCCAATTTATGAGTTTCATATATCATAATGATCTCAGAACAATATGACTTCTTTGGATTTATTATTGTATTTTAGTCAATTATCTTAAATATTGCGGTCCACATGACACACAGAGTTTGGGGTATATTAAAATTTTGCATATTAAGCCTATAACTTTTTTTCTCTTAATCAGATTTTGATGATCTTTTGTATGATGATGGAGCAAGTGCAGCTAAATATTAAAATTAAAGTTTTAAGTCCAATTTCAATTTTTTACGGTTACTACAACAATTATCTTTAAATCGCTTGGTTTAGAGTACAGTTATTGCCAAAGTATCAAGTTGTAATAATATTTAACTAAGTAAACGCATTTAGTATTTAGTATGGGAATATACTTAGTATAATTGCTTAATATACCCAATACCTCTATAGATGTTTTTAATTTATGATTTTTAAATAAATTAAAAATGTATTTTAGTTCCGATTATTTCGTGTTTTTCCATATAAAACGATTTCCCGGATTTTAACTGTGTATTAGGTTGGTCCATTTTTGTTAAACTTGCAAGTTTTATTTAGATTTTATAGAAAAACATTTCCCTACACAAAAATATTGTAAATCAGTACAGAAATGAGAAATAATATTTTCACAGTCCAAAGCTACAAGATGAGAATCAGAACAGTTTATTGTGACTAAAGGTGAAAAGTTTCAAAAAATTTGAAATAAAATTTAATTGAAATTTTAAAATAATCAAAATATTTTTGCTTTGTACCAAAAAATATGAACTGAAGGAAATTCATGAAAAGTTCAATTAATGACTTCAACTAAAAATTTCAAATATTCTTCGGTCAAAAACTTATCTTTCTAAAATTTTTAAACTATCGGAAACTTTTTGCGATAACGTGATTTTTGAATAACGTCGTTGCCAGTAAAAGTGATTTTTGAATCACTGTTCTTTTAAGCTGTAACAGTGAAAGCAGTTGTTCAAATGAGAACATAAGGATGTTTTTTTTACATAAAAAATAGGAAAATAAGAGAGTTCATTAAAATACGACAAAGAAAACAATCTTTGCAAAAGGGAGTCTCTATTGGATTATTTTCATTCTAGATAAATGACGAAATTTATTTAAACAGTAAAAATAACAAAAAAACAAGCGTTTAAATTTTGTGCTCAGCGCTCCAGATTTCAGTAATTTTACTGACTCAAAATAAAATCAAATAAATCATACTTTTTCTATTTTTACATAACTGTACTTATAAATACGAATACATTTGAGAATGCAACGAATAAGATAGAACGACATAATTAGTAACTGTTATTTCAAAACTTCAGTTGGTATATTTACCAGTGATTTACAAATCACAAACGTGAAAATATCGTTCTTCACTAATAATAACCAATTGCTTCTTATCTGTCCGATAGAATTATATCTTTAGCTGTTAGGAAGTTGTTGTAATGGACCTGAGTCTAATAACTAAATATTAAAAAAATCATATTTAGAAACACAAAATAAAAAAACATTTGTTAATTTTGATTTTATACTGACAATACCCAAATTATTTCCCTCTTTGGAATTTGAGCTTTAAACTACCGATTAAAATTTAAATTTTTTTTTTAAATTTTTAAGTAAAACTAATAATTTTCAAAATGTTGATTATAGACAAATTAAAAAAAAAACACTAAAATAGATGGAATTCATAAAGAATATAGAAGGAAATATATTAAATGAATAGACAACACAAGTATTCGAATAACATAAACATATTTTTAATTTTATTTTATATTTTTCATGAAATTTGTTCTATATTTATTGCCCGGAGTGATAAATAGAAATATGTGCTCATAGACAATGTTGACCCAGACATGGAGGTAAGAACACTATATTTATTTATATTTTTTATTTTATATTTTATATATTTATATCTGTAAGTTTTTATGTATATATGTCTGTACTCACTCTTAATTTCCCAATGTAAAGTATTATTCTTGAAATGTACATAAATATGAATAAAAGTGTATATATTTTTTTTTCTTCTTCTGATATGCTGCTGTTGTTGTTTCCTTTCTTTTTTTGGTTATCACTGACGAAGTGTTTAATGAAGTAAGAAAAGTACTTAAAAGAGGTAGAAAGTTTTGTTTTTTGTTTTTTGTTTTTCGTTGTTATTTACTGTTTGGTTCACAAAAATCACTATCTTCTTTTTTGATTTAGAGAAGAAAATGTTAAAAATATTATAATATCATTTGAGGTACTTCTTTTAATAAATATGTTTTAACTGCATGCCTCGTTAAATATTACTATTATTATTACACTTATGAAGTATTAAATATTACTCATACGTTACTCATATCAACATTTATTAATTAATATTTAACATTTTTTCATTCTGTTGCATTTATTTTATTTTTTATTATTATTATTATTATTATTTTTAATCTTTTAACGCTTATTTAAGTTGTTATATTTCTTATAAAGCTGTTTTTATTGTTGTTTTTTGTTTTGTTTTGTTTATTTTTATTATTATTTTTTATATATTATTTATACTAACTATATGTATAGTTTGTATATTTGTTTTGAAGACATGGTGTTGTACTAATTAATGATGGCATATTAAACATATACAAACATACAAATACGTACTTAAGAGTATGCAAAAATTAAAGAAAGATGGGAAAATGAAAAGAAAATAAATGTAGAAACAAAAAATATTTACTTATATTCTACATTAGAGTGCACCGAAAGTAAATATTTTAAATAGAGAAGACGAGAAATCTTAATTTTTTTAGTTTTTCACGGAAACTAAATGCGTAAGAAAAATGTCGAAATTGCTAAAATTTTATCAATTTCTTCAAAAAATTCCTGTTTCTCGAAAAGTAGTTATTTTAAATCTCATTATTTTAACCAATTTAACTATTGGTTTATTTTAATAGAAAAAATAATGAAGAACTGAAAACTAATTATTTATTATTAGAAAATATTTGTTTTAATATATTTTTAAGACACCATATACACTCTATTGATCTCGTTCATGAGTAAAGTTGAAGATCTTTGGTATTTTTTTTTTTTAATAAAAAAGGGTTTTTCTTAGATTTGTTGTTCGCCTTATTCATACTATCAAATGTTCTTAGAGCTATTTTATATGGAATATTTCTATAAACGCAGTAGTAATTATAACTTTTAAAGTAATTACGAAAAATTAAATATTATAAATTTATGTTCCTCATAAATAAATGTATGTATATATAAATTTAATAACGTTTAATTAAAGGATGTTTCAACTAAGAGTGTGTGGTGCGTAATTTGTTTAAGAAAGGACAGCGTTTTCCTGTACAAACTTAAATTCTACACAAATAAAGAATAAACCACATTTTTTATGACTTCGAAACACGTTGCTCACACTTTACGAAGAAATGAAAATATAAAATGGAAGAGAATCCTAAGTGTAATAATTTACTCTGACGAAAAAAGTGTCCTAAATATTGGCAATGGTAGTTTTAATCTTTGGGCAATATTTTCTGCGGTTGGTAAATCAAAAATTTGTTTCATTCCAACAAAAATGCATAGGATGAAGATTCCATAGTCCAGTATTATAATGCTGCGTTACATGTTTCAATGAGTTTAAACTTTAGTTAACGAACGCAGCTTTCCTCTGTTAGACTATTGGCCTGCAGTCCGGACCTAAACCCAATGGTTTTTGAATTTCATTAAAAAATGCCCAACACGAAATAATAATGACTTTAACAGAGTTAAAACAAAACAAGTAAGAATGCTATATTCGGCTATGCCGAATCTTAAATACCCTCCACCACAAATTCGTGTAAAGTTAATACGTTAGGTTCCATAGACACACATATACTCACAAATGTATATAACACAGAAATACTTAATTAGTCATAAAATTAGTTACAATTTAAGCTATAAAATTTTTCTATTAACTGTTAATTTTTGCGGATGTGAGCAGACAAAGAGATTGACGAAAATCGATTGAGATTTTGACTTGATGCAAGAATATATACATTATGGGGTCTGAAATAATTCATTCTTAGCGTTACACACAGAATGACAAAGTTAATATTCTCTCTCTACCACTTGTACTGTGGAGCGTATAAAAACAAAAAATATGCTTGTTATAAGCTCAAAACTATTTTCCGGGAAGGGGTTTTATATGTAGCTCCCATATAAGACCCCTTCCCGAAGTTTGGACCAAGATTGTTCATATTTATAATATACTTTTATTATAGTTAGAAAAAATCATTGTGCTAAATTTTAATGGAATTAATCTTTATTTAAATGTTTTATAAACTCTAATCCGTTTTCCGGAAAATCCCGTTATAAGGGAGCTATAGGAAAATTTGGACCGATACAGGGCAAATTAATATAATATCTTCAGAACAGTTAGCAAAATAATTGTGTCGACTTTCAGTAGAATTGGTCTTTATTTACTCGGGAAGGGGCGTTATAATGGAGCTATATCATAATATGGACCCACAATACAATAGAATTGGTTCAAATCTAAAAGTATTATAAGCTGTAAATCATATTCCGGGAAGGGGCCTTATATGGGAGCTATATCAAAATATGGACCCATTTTAATAAAGTTTACAACATATATTTAAAAAAGCTAGAAAATTAGTTGTGCCAAATTTCAATAGAATTGGTTCAAATTTAAGAGTTTTATAAGCTATAAATCATATTCCGGGAAGAGGCCTTATATGGGAGCTATATCAAAATATGGACCCATGTAAATAAAATTTATAGTATATATTTAAAATAATTAAGAGATTAATTGTGCCAAATTTCAAAAGAATTGGTTCAAATTTAAGAGTTTTATGAGCTATAAATCAAATTCCGGGAAGGGGCCTTATATAGGAGCTACATCAAAATATGGATCCATATTAATAAAATTCACAATATATATTTAAAATAGTTGAAACAATAATTGTGCCAAATTTCAAAAGAATTAGTTCAAATTTAAAAGTTTTATAAGCTATAAATCATATTCCGGGAAAGTCCTTATATGGGAGCTATATCAAAATATGGACCCATCTTAATATAATTTATAACATATATTTAAAATAGCTAGGAAATTAGTTGTGCCAAATTGCAAAAGAATTGGTTCAAATTTAGGAGTTTTATGAGCTATAAATCACATTCCGGGAAGGGGCCTTATATGGGAGCTATATCAAAATACGGACCCATGTGAATAAAATTTATAGTATATATTTAAAATAGTTAAGCAATTATTTGTGCCAAATTTCAATAGAATTGGTTGCAATTTAAGAGTTTTATGAGCTATAAATCATATTCCGGGAAATGGCGTTATATGGGAGCTATATCAAAATATGGACCAATGTTAATAAAATTTATAACATATATTAAGAATGGTTTAAAAATTAGTTGTGACAAATTTCAGTAAATTATCTTAAAAATTGCGGTCCATATGACACAAAGAGTTTGGGGTGTATCAAAATTTTGCATATTATAGCCTATAACTTTTTTCCGGTTAATCAGATTTTGATAATTTTTGGCACGATGATGAAGCACATGTAATTGTATGCTAAAATTAATTTTTTGTTTAAGTCCAATTACATTTTTAGAAGAAATTAGAAGAGTTCATTTTTGAAATTTTGAGGTTGTTTCAGATATCGGTCTATAACTTCCTTGCTTATAAACCGATATAGCTGGTTTTAAATAGCAAACTGCTTAGGACAATAACAAACAATGTGGCCAAGTTTTATTGAATTCGGTCAATTATTCTAGGCGTGAGAATGTTTCCAACAGACAGACAGACGGACAGACGGACAGACGGACATAGCTAAATCGACTCAGTTTTTGATTTGATGCAATAATATATATACATTGTTGGGTCTGAGATGATTCCTTCTTGGCGTTACATACAGAATGACAAACTTAATATACCCTCACCACTTGTGGTGGTGGAGGGTATAAAAATACAATTTTATATTATTTTTCAAAAAATTTGTGAAATCAATGCCAGACCGTATTTTTGAGATAAAACACAAGAAAGGATTATCCCCGATTATTAATAATGTTATAATGACTGATAAACTTAAGTGCATTTATATGAAAACACCATTAAAATTACAATTTAACTTTAATGTTAAACTTTTATGTTAAAAAAATAAATGAAATGCTTATTTGTATTCTGGTTAACAATATTTTAAATGAAGTCTAAGTTGATTAAATAAAAGTATTATTTTCCTACTTAATTCTTATTTGTTTATTTTTTCTAATTCTTTAAAAAATATGTGCGTTTATAGGAACATCCACCAGTTTATTCAAGTTATGCAGAACGCTTCAAATATATAAAATTTTACGTTACACCAGTACTTAGTTAGTTCCACATATATAAAGTTTAAAACAAAAATCTTTATTTTCATCAAAATTTGAAAAAATTTGCACACACACACACACACAATCTCAAAATTTTCAAATCCGCTTTGCAACTAACAGTTTTTGAAATTTGTTCTCAAAAATATAGATTTTATCACGGTTCAAAATAATTTATTTCTTCGAAAGTTTCTGATCTTCTATTTTAATTGATCTTTGCTTCATATTGCAGCGAAAGATTCGAGATAGATTCAGCAAATACTCATAGTAAAGACCTAAAAAAATAGTTTTCAAATGTCTTTTCATTTAAATTTGAATTTTCAAGAAAAAAAAAATAACATTTTTTGCGAAAAAGTAACTACAGGTATTAAAAGAAATTATTTTTTGCGTATTGCAAAGTTTTAAAAGACTTAAATTTTGGGAAAACCAAAGTTTCTCAAATTCGACTTATTTTTACATGACACTCCAATTTTCGACCAAAGTTTTAAAATCGCAAAGCCGGAATGTATAAAAAGTTATGTTATCTTAATGTGTTCTAAAATTTTTGGTAAAAGAAATCTAAAAAAATTGAGGTAGATTCGCTTAATGGAATTTTTTTAGGAATTCCTTCATAATCTCCAACTCCAAATTTGTATTACTTGTTATGTAATAACATAATTAAAAAAATAAAATACGATTTTTTAGATATCATTGAATTACTGAATTTTATTATTATTTCGTTTTTGTAAAAAAGCTTTTAATCTCGACAAAAACTAAAAAATCTGGAAATTTTCCTTAGACTGATCTATTTTGTACCAAAAATTCAAAAATAATTTTAGCTTTTTCAAAATTTAAGAATTCTAGATATGTTAACAAATATGTGACTGAAAAATCTGAATTTAATAAAAATAGTACATTATCACAAAATTTTAATTAAAATAAAATTTAAATTTGGAGATTTGAATTGTTGAAAACATGTGATGTTAATTATAATTATAAAAATTATGAAAAGAACAATAAATACTCATAAAAGTACTTTAAAGAAATTAGTTTCTTTTTGGGAATTCCTATAAAAATATAATTGCAATTGAAATCGCAGACATTTTAAATGTAGAGTGGAAAGAATTCATAATTTTACTATAAATGGTTTGGGTATTTTTGTTACATACTTATACCGAAACATGTGTATGTGTAGATTGTGTACATATTTTTATTTTATATTTTTAGATATACATACATACATACATACATACATACATACATACATACATACATACATATATACATACACATAAATATATGTACATTTTATTTAATTTTTGTTGTTCTTGGCTTCTAGTTTTGCTACTGCTGTTAACGACAACGACTTTTGCAATTTTTCTTTCCGTTTCCGGTTGTTAGGTTTGTTTTATTTTACTTTTCACTTGTTTATCTTTCTACGTTGAATGTAATGCGATGCGTAGCATTGCTGATATCTCGTTTACAACAAGACAAACCAACAACAAAAATATGCAATATTATAATGAAAATATTAACAAAAAATACAAACACACTTACACACATTCATACATACAAACTCTAGCACAAATGTTAAAAACAGAACTTGGTGACTTCTTCTGGCTAAAATTATTTTCTATTTTAATATTTTAGTTTTGTAGCATTTTTTTCAGCGTTCTTTTTTTTTCTTGCTTTTATTCAACAAATAGCAAAATAATTGAAGGACACTGCACAAACTATCTCTGTGTTCATGTGCTTTTTCATCTTGTCTTTTTTGTCCTCTCAGTCCTGTTCACTTCTTGTGCTATTAGCAAACAGTTAAACAAATGTGCATATGTACATAGCAGCACGTTCATACTGATATATTGAGAGAGTAAGGCAACTGGCAATCTGTAGATGCCACACAGAATTATATTCAATTATAAGCGGCAAATGGTAAAATGAAAAAGTACCATTGGAACAACTCATGATGCCAGCAGCAAGCGATTACAAAAGCAACACATGCTACAATTCACCAGCGACATCATCAAACAAATAAAAAACAAAAAAAAAAAAAAAAAAAAAAAAATAGAAAAAGAGAATTATAACCAACCAAACCAAGTTATCCAATACCACATAAAAACCAACTAAAAGTAACAGTCACAAGAATAATTTTTATTTTTAAAAATGCACATTTACATTTACATTAACACAAAACACCCAAACGCACACACTCAAACTTTTACATTGATTCATACATATACAATCGACATTCGCTGAAATGAAAAGTGGAAAATCACCATGAAATGCATTCACTTTAATGGTTTTGGCCAAAAACTGTTTGACAATTTTGCAGCAACATTTGTTTTCTTCTATTCTTTTGTTTAGCGATTGTCTTTGTAGCAAAAATATATGTATATATACACATGCATACATGTTTATATATCATATCAATGTATGTATGTATGTGCTTTATGAATGCATGAATACACACATTCATAAATAGATTGATATACACGTATGGTAATATCGTATTTAAAGGTATTAGTAAAATGGATGTTGGGCAACCAAAATTTATGCGAAAGGGTTACCAGAAAGTTAACGTCAAGTAAACATCCGTAATGCGTTTCCGTATCCTCTTTCTATGTCGTTCAAAAAGCAACATACAATATTTTTATGCGTTTGTATGTCATATTTACTTAAAAACACATAAATTGTAATAGTATTTAGTGTTAAAACAAAAAGCGCGCATTTAAAAATACATTCATACAATACACATACATCTATAAACATTTATGTATACCCACATAAATGTTCACTTTAAGTGCGTTTTGGAGAGGATGAATAAGTAATATAAGCTTGTGTGTGTGCTTTTTTTATAAATATTTATTTATTTTTTCCCTTTTTATTTTGTTACTGAAAATTAATTGTTTTTCATTATTCATACGACCGGTAATTTTTCAAACGTTAAAACTGCAAAACATGAATGTAAGTATATTAGACAACCATTAAAGAGATGACTTTGGCATCAGTATCAGCATTATTATAAACGGCAATAGCAGCGGAAAACAACAGTATCAATATCAATTTTCAAAAAAAAAAAAAAAAAAAAAGATGAAATAAATAACAAACAGAAAAGAACTCAATATAATGAAAATATATAAATTATAAAAAGTGTTAAAGAAATGGGGATCCCACTTTCATTGCCATTTAGCTCCTTTTCCATACACTCTATGCAGTAAAATAGAAAACTCTTTTTTCTTTGTAAAAAATTTAAATGCATTCAACACATATTTTACTCTTATACAAACATTTAAACACACACAAACATTGATTAATTTATAATTAATGATTTATTTCTTAAAAACACTTGATTTTTCTCTTTTAGTATAAAAAGTGAATTAAAACTATTATTTCTTAATGTTATTTAATAGAAGTAACAAGAACTTGAAATTAACTTTAATTCTAATTATTTAATTTTATTATTGTCATTATTTTCTGTTTTGGATGGTTTATTTAATTGAATTCTTTTAGTTTTTTATTATTTTATAATTTTTATTATTTTTATCTGATTTTCTTTTTCAAATATTTATTTATTTTATTTGTTTATTTATTTTAGTTTTCTTTTATTATCCGTTATTTGTTTGACATTTTAACTGTAACTCATAAGAGTCCTATTGTTACTGAAAACAATTGCAAAAATGAACGCACATCCTTGTGTGTGCTCTTGTTCCCTATAGCTTCGTTAGCTAACTAACCTATCGTACCTATAGCTTCGTCTATCCCTATACTTCGACAATATACAATATAGTTCGTTTAACCTGCCCGAAGTTGAGATTTTGCAGCGAAATGCAATTCACCCATTGGTGGGTTGGGTATGTCTTCCCATTAGGAGTTATTACGTTTGTTATGTTATTAGTATTTGAAGCATGAGTCGTAATTTATCATCCACCACGTGGTGTTAGTTTGACCTACAACAAGCAATTTATATACATAAACATTCTCATTCTCTCTCTATTCAATTTATGCTACTCTCTTGTTTGATACAGGAGATTTTTCCGAAAGGATTAGTTGATGAACGATTTTACTTATAAAAATTCCACATTTCTCCTTTTTCTTGTTAAAATATTTATAAAAAAAGTGTTGTCTAATACGCATGTCATTGGATTTTATCTTTCTGAAGCGGCACACGAAATGTGTTTGGTGTGAAAGGCCAACTTATTATTGTTAGTCCTCAGTTGATTTCAAATGCTGCCACGATGTACAACTAGATTTAGGAGAATAAAAAATAAGTAAAGTTTTAATGATCATTTTGCAAGAAAAAAAGAAAAAAAAAAAACATTTGATCTACACTCATCCAGTGTATTTTTATTTATTAATTTAATAATTGCAACTACACTACAATCTTCTAAATAACTTCTAAACTGATATTAAATTCTAACAGCTAAATGTAGAAGAAATAACAGTAATTTATTTATGATATTTTTTATTATATTTTTTAAACGAAATAATATACAAAAACCCACAAAAAAGTAATTATCTCTAAAACCTGTCGCATTGCTATATTTTTAAATAAAAAATATCAAAAAAAAAAATAGAAACTGAACTGTATTCAGAAATTATTTGAAAATGTTTCCTAAAGTCAAAGCGGTCATTTAGAATATGTTTCCAATAAAAGAGAAAAAGTAATTGTAGATGTCATAAATCATATATTTTTAAGTTATGTATGGATGTTATGCAAATGTTTGCAATGCAACTCCGATTTAAAGATGTTCGTCCATTCTGTATGAAACAGTGTCACAGTTTTTCAAATTAAGAATGAAATGAAAACATACGAACTACTAGTCAGATTTCAATAAAATTTCACACAAAAAAGTAGTTACGCCCTATAAACCATTTTTCTTAAGTAACCTATAAACCGTATTTATATTCCGCTGAATGTTTATTTTATAGGCTTTTGTATATGTAAACAAGTTTCACAAACTTAAAATTCGACTCCACTAACAATATCATAGGCGATTGGGTCAATTAATGATCTCTGTCTAACCATTAAAAGTTGGGAACACTCTATCTTAAAGTTTTTCAGTCGATCTGGAGAGGGTATTTCTCCTGGTATATATATATACGGAATATATATATGTACATTTTTTACTATCTGCAACGCTTTCTACAATTCCCACTGAAACATTTAAAGCAATTCCCAAAACTGGATTTTTTCCAACTTTTTTGCTATATCTTTTTAACTGACATCGGAGTGCAAAAATTTCTGCTACAAAAAATCTTAGAACATATCAAGCGTTGAAGAAAACATAAGCCTTATTTTTATAACTAGTTTCGATGTGTTGTATTATTATATTATCTTTTCCTTAAAAATGAAGGTTTAAAAATGAGGTTTTTCAATACGATTATAACGTACTTTAAGCTGTAATGTTTGATCGTTATTAAACTTCAAAAATTCCCATTTTTTTGTACATTTTTTCAACCAATATCGGAGAGCAAAAAGTTCTACTACTAAAAATTATCAAACATATCAAACTTTGAGGAAAACATAAACCAGCTTTGCGATTTGGGAAATTAAGCCGGAAATTAGAGTGTTGTGAAAAAATAAGTTGAATTTGAGAAACTCTGTTTCGCTTATAATTAAAGTTTTTGAAACTTTTTTACAACACACAAGATCTTATATAATAACCTTTCACAAAAATATAAATTCGATAAAGGTTATTAAAAAATTGTAACTCAAAAAGAGTGTAACTAAGTTTTTGGCAAAAAATTAGTTCTTTAGATATTAAGATATTTGGCAAAAATCGGATAAAATATGGACCCACTTCGCCAAGATCGGTCAAAAAGTAAAATTTTAAATTTTTGAAACTAAATATCTTTTAAACTATAAGAGATAGCCTACCCATTCGAAAAGGTCTTTTGTAGGCCTTCACTAGCATCTTCACTAGCGTCTTTGTATTGGGACTATATCAAACAACCATTATTTTTTAGGGTTATATAATTTTTTCGAAATTAATATATTAGATGACGTTCCATTCTCTGTATAGTTTACACAAATTTTTGTTGGATTTCTTCATATGACAACATATACAGAATTATGTCTTTATATGTTTATGCATATTTATATGTATGTGTTTATCTAGAATTAATATGTGAAGAACAATATTATATTTCATACAACATACATGATATTCCTTTCCCCCTTTTGAAGCAGCAGAAAAAGGAGATAAAATCCGTTACATGCAGTTATACATTTAAGTATAACGGTAAAAGGAGTATGACGGAAAATAATTTAAATAATAAAATGCCATTCATCAACTGTAACAATTTTACAGCTCTCCACAAAAAGGTATCTTAGTTATTTTGCTTGCAATAATGGTAAAGTAAATATTTTACTAAAAATTTCTTTTGCTTATGGTTCCTTCTGTGAGTTACTTCTCTTACACATAAAATAAAAAAATAATAATAATAACAAATGTTAATAATACCAACAACAAAAATAGGGTTGAATATTAAATATTATAATAAAACAAGTAAGAATGCTATATTCGGCTATGCCGAATCTTAAATACCCTCCACCACAAATTCGTGTAAAGTTAATACGTTAGGTTCCATAGACACACATATACTCACAAATGTATATAACACAGAAATACTTAATTAGTCATAAAATTAGTTACAATTTAAGCTATAAAATTTTTCTATTAACTGTTAATTTTTGCGGATGTGAGCAGACAAAGAGATTGACGAAAATCGATTGAGATTTTGACTTGATGCAAGAATATATACATTATGGGGTCTGAAATAATTCATTCTTAGCGTTACACACAGAATGACAAAGTTAATATTCTCTCTCTACCACTTGTACTGTGGAGCGTATAAAAACAAAAAATATGCTTGTTATAAGCTCAAAACTATTTTCCGGGAAGGGGTTTTATATGTAGCTCCCATATAAGACCCCTTCCCGAAGTTTGGACCAAGATTGTTCATATTTATAATATACTTTTATTATAGTTAGAAAAAATCATTGTGCTAAATTTTAATGGAATTAATCTTTATTTAAATGTTTTATAAACTCTAATCCGTTTTCCGGAAAATCCCGTTATAAGGGAGCTATAGGAAAATTTGGACCGATACAGGGCAAATTAATATAATATCTTCAGAACAGTTAGCAAAATAATTGTGTCGACTTTCAGTAGAATTGGTCTTTATTTACTCGGGAAGGGGCGTTATAATGGAGCTATATCATAATATGGACCCACAATACAATAGAATTGGTTCAAATCTAAAAGTATTATAAGCTGTAAATCATATTCCGGGAAGGGGCCTTATATGGGAGCTATATCAAAATATGGACCCATTTTAATAAAGTTTACAACATATATTTAAAAAAGCTAGAAAATTAGTTGTGCCAAATTTCAATAGAATTGGTTCAAATTTAAGAGTTTTATAAGCTATAAATCATATTCCGGGAAGAGGCCTTATATGGGAGCTATATCAAAATATGGACCCATGTAAATAAAATTTATAGTATATATTTAAAATAATTAAGAGATTAATTGTGCCAAATTTCAAAAGAATTGGTTCAAATTTAAGAGTTTTATGAGCTATAAATCAAATTCCGGGAAGGGGCCTTATATAGGAGCTACATCAAAATATGGATCCATATTAATAAAATTCACAATATATATTTAAAATAGTTGAAACAATAATTGTGCCAAATTTCAAAAGAATTAGTTCAAATTTAAAAGTTTTATAAGCTATAAATCATATTCCGGGAAAGTCCTTATATGGGAGCTATATCAAAATATGGACCCATCTTAATATAATTTATAACATATATTTAAAATAGCTAGGAAATTAGTTGTGCCAAATTGCAAAAGAATTGGTTCAAATTTAGGAGTTTTATGAGCTATAAATCACATTCCGGGAAGGGGCCTTATATGGGAGCTATATCAAAATACGGACCCATGTGAATAAAATTTATAGTATATATTTAAAATAGTTAAACAATTATTTGTGCCAAATTTCAATAGAATTGGTTGCAATTTAAGAGTTTTATGAGCTATAAATCAAATTCCGGGAAGGGGCCTTATATGGGAGCTATATCAAAATATGGATCCATATTAATAAAATTCGCAATATATATTTAAAATAGTTGAAACAATAATTGTGCCAAATTTCAAAAGAATTAGTTCAAATTTAAAAGTTTTATAAGCTATAAATCATATTCCGGGAAAGTCCTTATATGGGAGCTATATCAAAATATGGACCCATCTTAATATAATTTATAACATATATTTAAAATAGTTAAAAAAATAATTGTGCCAAATTTCAAAAGAATTGGTTCAAATTTAAGAGTTTTATGAGCTATAAATCACATTCCGGGAAGGGGCCTTATATGGGAGCCATATCAAAATACGGACCCATATGAATAAAATTTATAGTATGTATTTAAAATAATTAATTGTGCCAAATTTCAAAAGAATTGGTTCAAATTAAAGAGTTTTATGAGCTATAAATCACATTCCGGGAAGGGGCCTTATATGGGAGCTATATCAAAATACGGACCCATGTGAATAAAATTTATAGTATATATTTAAAATGGTTAAAAAATGATTTGTGCCAAATTTCAATAAAATTGGTTCCAATTTAAGAGTTTTATGAGCTATAAATCAAATTCCGGGAAGGGGCCTTATATGGGAGCTATATCAAAATATGGATCCATATTAATAAAATTCGCAATATATATTTAAAATAGTTGAAACAATAATTGTGCCAAATTTCAAAAGAATTAGTTCAAATTTAAAAGTTTTATAAGCTATAAATCATATTCCGGGAAAGTCCTTATATGGGAGCTATATCAAAATATGGACCCATCTTAATATAATTTATAACATATATTTAAAATGGCTAGGAAATTAGTTGTGCCAAATTTCAAAAGAATTGGTTCAAATTTAAGAGTTTTATGAGCTATAAATCACATTCCGGGAAGGGGCCTTATATGGGAGCTATATCAAAATATGGATCCATATTAATAAAATTCGCAATATATATTTAAAATAGTTGAAACAATAATTGTGCCAAATTTCAAAAGAATTAGTTCAAATTTAAAAGTTTTATAAGCTATAAATCATATTCCGGGAAAGTCCTTATATGGGAGCTATATCAAAATATGGACCCATCTTAATATAATTTATAACATATATTTAAAATGGCTAGGAAATTAGTTGTGCCAAATTTCAAAAGAATTGGTTCAAATTTAAGAGTTTTATGAGCTATAAATCACATTCCGGGAAGGGGCCTTATATGGGAGCTATATCAAAATATGGACCAATGTTAATAAAATTTATAACATATATTAAGAATGGTTTAAAAATTAGTTGTGACAAATTTCAGTAAATTATCTTAAAAATTGCGGTCCATATGACACAAAGAGTTTGGGGTGTATCAAAATTTTGCATATTATAGCCTATAACTTTTTTCCGGTTAATCAGATTTTGATAATTTTTGGCACGATGATGAAGCACATGTAATTGTATGCTAAAATTAATTTTTTGTTTAAGTCCAATTACATTTTTAGAAGAAATTAGAAGAGTTCATTTTTGAAATTTTGAGGTTGTTTCAGATATCGGTCTATAACTTCCTTGCTTATAAACCGATATAGCTGGTTTTAAATAGCAAACTGCTTAGGACAATAACAAACAATGTGGCCAAGTTTTATTGAATTCGGTCAATTATTCTAGGCGTGAGAATGTTTCCAACAGACAGACAGACGGACAGACGGACAGACGGACATAGCTAAATCGACTCAGTTTTTGATTTGATGCAATAATATATATACATTGTTGGGTCTGAGATGATTCCTTCTTGGCGTTACATACAGAATGACAAACTTAATATACCCTCACCACTTGTGGTGGTGGAGGGTATAAAAATTCGTATTTTTAAGGAATGGGTGTTATATGTGAGCTATATCAAAATATGTGAATAAAATTTTAATGAACATATTGAAAAAAAAAAAATTAGAAAATTAATTGTGGAAAATTTCATTAGAATTGGTTTAAATTTGAAGTTTTATAAGCTATAAATCACATTCCGGGAAGGGGCCTTATATGGGATCTGGGTCAAATAATTTCCCTAGAACAATATTTATTCTTTGTATTTGTTATTGTATCAAAATAAGTATATGTGAAATTAGCTCGTTATTCGAGTACCATTTTTATTCGCCAAATATTTTTAGTTCGTTTTAATTGGTTTAAATTATTCCATTTTTATTTTTTAATAACTGATAATAAGAACAAAATTTCAAAAATGATTTAATTTTGTTTAATAAATAAATATTTTGAGAATTTTAATATTCGATTGAAGTTACATTCGAAATTTTAAATTAATAACAACAAAAGAAAAATAAAATACGATTGCTTAAAATTAATTGTTAAAATGATTTTTGCATACGGTCATTAATATTAATATTATTAATAATAATAATAATAATAATAATAATAATAATAATAATAATGATAATAATAATAATAATAATAATAATATGGATATAATTTGAGAAAGGAACAAGAAGTGGGCTTCAATTACTTAAAGTAAACATTCAGATAAAGTCCTTTTCTCGGTTGTCAAAGTTCGAGCGTTCTTTTGTCCTTCACGCAGATATCTGTCATGAATGGCTTAGAGTCGACCTGTTCCAACATCATATCACATTACAATATAACGCTTTCCAACTTCGAAAAATATTAGTTAATTAATTAATTTATTTACTTTTAATATTAACTAAAAAAAATAATGAATTACAATTGTAAAGTTTTGGGTAATATTAATTTTTAATAAAGCTTTAAAGCATGATTATACAATAGTTCACTAATTTCGAATGTGTTAAGACTAAAATTTTAGCGTTAATTATGACAAAATATTTTTTACTATCCGATTATAATTGTAGCCAAATTTAAAATATATACATAAATACATAATAGCTGAGTATAATTATAGCCGAAATTACATTTTAAATTACATTAAAAAGGGAGGTGGGCGTGGTATTAACCCAATTTGGCTAAAAATTTCGAAATAATCGGTTATACTTTCACGTAGCCCCCATAATGTTCCTCCTGGAATGGAGTTTTAAGTTCGGAAAAATACTAAATATAAAGCGATATTAACAAAATTTTGGCTCAAGTAATTCTTATACTATTCTAAAATCATGTGTCTAATTATAAGCAAACATTGATGTAAGAATTTCGCAAAACAAAATTGGATGAAATTTCAGATGAACTTCGCTAACTTAATACTCCGAAATAGGATTCTCCCATCATTTCCAGAGAAACAATCTCTTCGAGAAATACGGATTTCAGCTGCCACCTTGTGATATCGAGATATGCAATTGGGAATATATAGCATGGCCTACATTTCGGATTTGTTCATAGCCATGAATATTCAGAATTCGAGACTTAGTCAAGTGGAAAAGTTATATCATCTTAACCAAAAGAAATCAGACGAGGCAAGGGATATAGTCCGCAAAAGTTTTTTGACGAATCAAATATTCAACTTAGCATGATCAAGCCTTTGTGAAAGATTTGAAAATCGCAGAATCCTTGTGAATGGCCAACTCAAACTTTTATTCGGTTTAGAGTCAATAACATCTGATCTGATCGAGATATTAGCTCGTTTATCTCCAATCTTCAATTGTACAAAGTAGATGTTAAATCTTGGGATCCTATTTTTATTTATACTTGCTCTAATAAATTGCCTAATTCTATACTAACATTTTGGGATTTATCTTTTAAATCTTCATTAAATTGTAGCAGTAAGACCAACTGTTAAAAGTGTAATAAACGACACAACACTCTACATAGGGACTCTGAAAATTTGATTTTACCAACACCAATTAGAATCTAAATCTACAATCAACTAAATTTTCATCATAGTGAAAGTGTTAAATCGTTGGGAATCTTCCATCGACTACTATTAACTTTATTTGCTTTTAAATATTGCAATCATACCTTTAGCTGATCCTTATTTTCATAAAAGTTCAAAAATTTATATTTTGATGGTAGCGGACTTAATCCTGTTTCGGAGATCCACAAATTAATGTATTCAGGATTTTGAGCTTAAAACTGTTTCGGCGTAAATTGTGCTCCGTATTTGGTCATACGAACTATGCTTCAGCTGGCTCATGATAGTCAATCTATTTTCCCTATTTATTATCTATTTATTTAGAGTTAACTATATCCTTAGAAACTCTACGTATTTAGATATTATTCTTGCTCTGTCAGATGGTGTTGATTATCATGGGTTAACCCTCAAAAACTTAGCCACCTCCGATATGTTGATCCTTGAAATATTCGGGATGTTCAAACTCATTTTTAACCTTATTTTTAAGCCATTTTAAGTTATCAGGCTTAATACAGTCCCCATCAAATTGAAATGTTAAAATGTTGTAATAATCGAAAATTAAAACCTTTAAAAATTCGCTTTTTCGAGTTTTTTAAAAAATTTTTTCACCACTATTGTAATTAAAAAAAAATCTTAGTAAAAATACGAGTGAAAACCATGGTACGGGTTTTGACTCTTATTTTATTATTCAAACGATCGGTTCCTTCAACAGGTTTTTTTTAAAGGAGCTTTTTATCGCTTTTTGGTTCAAAGTTTAATTAAAAAAATCATAAAAATTAAAATGGTTGTTTTTTATAATAAAACAACAACAGTAAGTTTTATTGCGGCAAGACATTTGTACAGGCACATTTTTGTTTTTTCTCTTTTGGTTTTCTTTTCAACCATTTTGCAATTTTGAGGAGCAAAAACCTTAACCCTTAGCTAAATTTAGAGTATAATATTTTTATACCATCGGGCCATATTTTGATACAGCTCCCATATCAGGCCCCACAACGAAAGTAATTTTCAGCTTATAAAACTAGTAAATGAACCCAATTCTATTGAATCTCGACACAATCATTTTGCTAAAAGTTCTGAAGACATTATATTAATTTGCCCTATATCGGCACATATTTTCCTTTACCTCATTTATAACACGCTTTCCCGGAAAACGGGTTCGAGTTTATAAAATATTTAAATAAAGATCAACTCCATTGAAATTTGGTACAATGATTTTTCTAATTATAATCAAAGTATATTGCAAATATGAACAATCTTGGTCCATTTATTGATGTAGCTTTCATATAATAGCCCTTACCTGAAAACAGTTTAAGCATATTTTTTGTCTTTATACCATCCACAATACATGTGGTGAAGGGAGTATATTAACTTTGTCATTCTGCGTGTAAAGCTAAGAATGAATTATTTTAGATCCCAAAATGTATACGTATTCCTGCTTCAAATCAAAATCTCAATCGCTATCTGCTCATATCCACAAAAATTTACAGAGTTTAATGAAATTTGGCCAGTAGAAAAATAGTTATAACCAAAATTACAACTAATTATATGACTCATAACATACATGACATGACATACATTTGTGAGTGTATGTTTGTGTATATGTATATCTACGAAACCTTATGTATTAGCTTCACACGTATTTGTGGTGGAGAGTCTAGAAGATTCGGCATAGCCGAATATAGCATTCTAACTTGTTCTCATTTGTTGATTTCGATTTAAATTGAAATTGATTTCGAGTTAAAAAGCAAATTGTATTAGATCAATAAATACAGGTACGAATTTACTTCTCCAGCGAGCTCGAGTATTAGAATCAAAATAAATAAAAAATAAATAAATATATATATATATATATATATATATATATATATATATATATATATATATATATATATATATATATATATATATATATATATATATATATATATATATATATATATATATATATATATATATATATATATATATATATATATATATATAAAAAAATAAATAAATAAATATATATATATATATATATATATATATATATATATATATATATATATATATATATATATATATATATATATATATATATATATATATATATATATATATATAATATATATATATATATATATATATATATATAATATGCATTCTTCTTTTTATTATTGACTGATTTCTACAATTTTTTTAGTGTGATATCATACACCCGATTTAGCAGTCTTACTTGTTCCATGTAATGCCATCCGAAGTTTCTTAAATATTTAACCGATTTTCATAACCACGCAATTCCGAGTATAACGCTAAGAAAGAATCATCTCAGACTCTTAGTCGATCTGGCTATGTCTGTCCATCTGTTTGTCTGTCTGTCTGTCTGCTGTTGGCACGCTCACATCCACAATAATTTATAGAGTTCAATGAAATTTGGCCTGATTATTTCTTATAGTCCGAAAATGTTCCTATTTAAAACCAGCAAAATCTGTTCATGATATTAAAAAATACGGACCGATAGCTTAGACCACCTCCAACATTTTTCTTACAATTGTCAATTATATTGTCATAATATTATGCTATTTCTGCATTATTTCCACTCCAAAAATCATCAAAATCGGTTTACTAGAAAAATGTTAATTGTTCATCTGTAATATTTAAGAGAAACATTTGTGAGAGTATGTGTGCGTGTGTATGTACGAAACCTAACGTATTAACTTTACAAGCATTTGTGGTATTTTTTTATATCAAGTTACCTTTGTAAAAAATGTCACTTCTTGTGCAGATTGAAATGAGTCACAAGAAGAAAGTGCATACTAAAATTATTAAATATTTGAAGTAAGACCCAACTTAGTCCTACAAAAAGTTGGGTAAACATTTTAACATCTGCCGTCGAACTTTTTTCCGTGTTAGTAAAAGGTAACGGGAGAACTTTTCCGTTGATAAATAATACGGTTCAGGTAGAAGGAATGGTCCATGTGACGTTTCTAATGTAAAAAAATATAAATTATTTTTAAAAGACCCCCTAAACATAGGAAGTTAACCTTATTAGCTCAGTGTTCGGACTATTTGGAACGGAAAGTAAAAGCTAATGCAGGGTTAAAAAGATACAAGACCCAAAAAGTTCCTGACAGAAAAAAGAAAACAAAAAGCAGAGCATGGAAATTGAAGTATTTAAAAAATATTATTGATATATAATGGAAGACGAGGCGTATGATATGGCTGATTTTTCGCAACTTTCTGGTCAAAGTATTATTTTGCTGATGCTCGAGGAATGTTTATTAAAAGTTTTGAACCCAAAATCGGTCAAAATTTCCCAAATAGTTTTTGGTATGGCAAGCAATATGTAGTTGCTTCAAAATAAGCCATTTACATCTGGCATTATAAATAACGAATAACGAAATTTTGATAAAGGCCGCAATATGCGGCTATGCCGAATCTTCAATACCCTCCACCACAAATTCGTGTAAAGCAATACGTTAGGTTCCATAGGTATAAATATATTCCATAGATATACATACATTCACAAATGTATATAGTATATAACATGGAAACACTTAATGAGTCATAAAATTAGTAATAATTTTGGCTATAACTACCAACCAAATTTCAATGGGCTCTGTTAATTTTTGTGGATGAGAGCAGACAGAGAAATTGATGAAAATCGACTGAGATTTTGATTTGATGCAAGAATATATACCTTATGGGGTCTAAAATAATTCATTCGTAGCGTTACACACAGAATGACAAAGTTAATATACTCTCTTTACCACTTCTATTGTGGAGCGTATAAAAACAAAAAATATGCTTGTTATAAGCTCAAAACTGTTTTCCGGGAAGGGGTGTTATATGGAAGCTATAGGAAAACATGGACCGATATAGGGCAAATTAATATAACATCTTCAGAATAGTTAGCAAAATATTTCTGCGAATTTCAATAGAGTTGGTCTTTATTTACTCGTTTTATAAGCTGAAAACTGTGAGGGGCCTGATATGGGAGCTACATCAAAATATGGACCGAGATTGTTCATATTTATAATATACTTGGTTATAGTTAGAAATATCATTGTGCTACATTTTAATGGAATTGATCTTTATTTGAATGTTTAATGAACTCAAATCCGTTTTCCGGAAAATCCCGTTATAAGGGAGCTTTAGGAACATTTGGACCTATATAGGGTAAATTAATATAATATCTTCAGAACAGTTAGCAAAATATTTCTGCGAATTTCAATAGAGTTGGTCTTTATTTACTCGTTTTATAAGCTGAAAACTGTGAGGGGCCTGATATGGGAGCTACATCAAAATATGGACCGAGATTGCTCCAATTAAAAATATACATTAAAAAATGCATTGTACGGAGTTCCAATGGAATTAGTCTTTATTTTATTGTTTTATAAGCTTAAACCGGTTTTCCGAGAAGGGGCGTTATATCGGAGCTATATCAAGATATGGACCCATGTTAATACAATTTATAACATATATTTAAAATAGTTAAAAAATTTATTGTGCCAAATTTCAAAAGAATTGGTTCAAATTTAAGAGTTTTATAAGCTGTAAATCATATTCCGGGTAGGGTCCTTATATGGGAGCTGAGTCAATTAATGATCCCAAAACAATATGACTTCTTTGAATTTATTATTGAATCAAAATAAGTATATGTGACAAATTTCAATAAATTATCTTAAAAATTACGGTCCATACGGCACAAAGAGTTTGGGGTGTATCAAAATTTTGCATATTATAGCCTATAACTTTTTTCCTTTTAATCAGGTTTTGATAATTTTTTGCACGATGATGAAGCATGTGCAATTGTATGCTAAAATTAATTTTTTGTTTAAGTCCAATTACATTTTTAGAAGAAATTATAAGAGTTCATTTTCGAAATTTTGAGGTTGTTTCAGATATCGGTCTATAACTTCCTTGTTTATAAACCGATATAGCTGGTTTTAAATAGCAAACTGCTTAGGACAATAGTAAACAATGTGGCCAAGTTTCATTAGATTCGAGCAATTATTCTAGGCGTGAGAATGTTTCCAATAGACAGACAAACGGACAGACGGACATAGCTAAATCAACTCAGTTTTTGATTTGATGCAATAATATATATACATTGTTGGGTTTGAGATGATTCCTTCTTGGCGTTACACACGGAATGACAAACTTAATATACCCTCACCACTTGTGGTGGTGGAGGGTATACAAATTATAACAAGTTTCTTTTTAAATGATTTTGATGTCATTTTATAATATCAAATTGCATTTTAAAAAATATTTCATTTTATCATCGACCTGAGTAATAACTCCTTCTCACCGTTTTTCCCCACCAGGAAAATTTCTAGCGGTAACTTTTTCATTAATTTGAAATTTTGTTTTATTTTCCACTTCAGTGTTATTGAAACGTTGGCATAATTGTACGTGATTAACGACCGTGTAGCAATTCAGCTGGTGGTAAACCGTTTTCTGTATTTGGTATTTTCAAAAATTTAAAATTATAAGTTTTTATCTTGATAATCGCTTAAAAAAAAATAATGATTTTTTGAGTGTCTGGACTGTTCTCTTTGCTAATCAGTTTGAGGACGGATAGAATTGTGGACTAGTTATATGTTCAATAGCATTTCTTCGACAGAATTCACAAAATTTTTGGAAGTGAATTAGCTACCATTATTATCACTTGCAATAGTTGTAGGAAGTCTTTCCTAGATAATATTGCTACGAGTAAATTTCTTCATTTGACTTTTACGGCAGTGTCCATTATGTATCATTTTTATTAATTTACTTTGAGATTTTTGAATTTTGACAGACTGACCTATTAAATATACTGTGATACTAATTTTTAAATGGAATAATTTTTTGTATGACTTGCAGCCATACAATAATCAATAGGAAAATCTGTTAAAATTGAATTGAATATGTATATATTGTCATTATAAAGAATATCCTTTTCATGAATATCAAACTCGATATCATCACCAGAGAGAAGTCTTGATAATGCATCTGCATTTGCATGAAATTTAGTGTTTTATGGCGAAACTTAAATTTGAAGTTGATGAAGCGTCATAACTGGAATTTTTTTATGTGGATAAAATAATGCGGTTAATTCTTGGTGGTCTATGGTTAACTCGAAATGTAATCCATACAGGTACTGATGTAATGTGTAAATTCAAAAATAATTTCAAGAGTTTTTTTCGAACTTGGGAATGTATATTTGGATTTTCTGAATCATCAGCATAGCGATGTGATAATACAGCTCAAATTCCATTTTTAGATTCACCTGTTGTCAAAATTATTGGTAATTTCTTATCACAATGAACCAACTTTGCAATATTAATAATATCTTATTTGAGTGTTTTAAATTTCTCCTGTATGAGTTCCATATAAGTTTGACGTTATTTTTTCTCAGCACATTAAAGCAGCCCCAGCTTTTTTTATTTGTCAATAAATACTCAATTTCTGTCATGTCTTAAGACTCTGGCATGTAACGAATAGCTTCCAATAGGTTTTTTGACAGCATAATATCGTTGGAATCAATTATATGTTCTACATATTCGATTTTATTTTGGGCGAAAATATATTTTTCTATTTGTTTTCATTTCAGACAATGATATTCCAATCTCTCGCATAGAACCTTAAAATTTTGTATGTGTTCTTCATTATTAAGACCAGTTATAATAATATCATCTAAATATTGTGCACAACCTGGTACTCCAAAAATCTCTTGTTCCATAAATATTTGGAATATACCCGGAACATTTAAAATTCCAAATGACATTCTTTAATATTGATGCAGTCCAAATATTTTTTAAGAATCAGACAAAACAATTTGCCAACTTGGAGTTTGTGGAATAGATCTTCAATACTTGGAATTGGATATCTATCTTTTTCTATTTTGTGAATTAAATGTTATTTAAATTATGTGCAAATTCTAAGATGCCCATCAGGCTTTCTAATGATTACAATTGGTTAAGCTCATTTACCTGATTGAACAGGTTACAAAACATTTAAAGATACTAAACAATTTAATTCACTTCTGACAGATTCATGTTGACCAAATGAAATATTGTATAACTTACAATATTTAGATTTGAAATCCGATTAAAGTTTAACTTCAGCTTTAAATGTTGTTCATTGACCAAGATTTAGTGAGAATAGGACTTTATATTTTTCAATAATGTTATTTATTTAGCATAAAAATTTCACACGCTTTTTATTTTCATCAGTAAAATTACCTAAATTAACATTGTTATCAGAATTAACTCCAATTTCAAAGTTTAACTTAAGGAACTAATCGAAAGTAAGTATATTTGCAACTTTGTCATTGTCGACTACATAAAATTATTTTATACGACACAAACATTTTAGAACCCTTTAGTGTAAGACAGTATCCTCGATTAGTTCTTGAACTTTTGTTAGTGTGTAAGCATTTTGGTTTACACAATTTTCGATAAGTTTCCAAACCAACCAGAGGGCAAGTACATATATAAGATATAAGATTATTTCACATTAAATTTCTTTAATTTACTGACTGTTGACCCAGAAATTGTGCCTATTTGAATAACTTCTTCCAAACTTGGACATGGCTTTCTAAACACTGTTGACCGAACTTTATCGTAAGTAGCATGTTTAACTACTATCATATCACGGATTTCATTGTCTATATATGAATTTGAACAGACGTCCTTTTCGCAATTAAACATATACTAAAAATATACTATTAAGCAGCAACTCTGAGGTCAGCTATCCATTCTGTATAAGTTTGATTTTGTTTCATTGTTGTTTTGTAAAATTGAACTTTAGCAATAATAATGTTTTTTTATGAAATGTTAATTTAAAGTAACAGTTATATGTTTGAACGTTTGATGTTCCACCTTTCCATCAATTTAATTTCTGCAGAGGTTCAAGTGTATCCTCACCAATCCAGCTTAGAATGCAAACACGCATTCCTCATTTTGAATAACTTTCGCAACAAAATGTTGCTGAAGTTGAAGAACATATGTTGGGGAACATATGTCGAATAATACACTGAATTAAAAACTGCTGATTTGAAATTTGCAGATGCTGTAATAATGGAGAAATGTCTTGTTGGTCATTATATAAGTTTTTTCTCTAATCCTCGTCATCAAATGAAATGTACAAAATGTTATTACCAATAAATAATTCGAACTCAGAATATTACATAAAAAAATATTCAAAAACGAAAAACTTTAAAAATAGTTGAAACATAAAAATTTGTTAGTTGGATTGTCTATCCATAATTACTTAAAATATTAGAACATGTTTCTTTTTAATCATATAAGTTACAACAGTATCCAAAAATATTCCATATATTTTTTTTGTAATAATTTTAATCAGATAAAAAATATTAAGCTCTAAATTAAGTGGTTTCTTTTTTTTTTTTTTTTTGATATTTTGGATTCTCTGAATTCTAAAATTCGTTAATAATTAATTCTCAGTAAAACTTCATTGCGATTAGATAGTACTGAAGATACGGCAGAGCCGAATATAACATTTTCAAATAGTTCATTTAAATATAAAATGCTTTATTATTCGATACTGGATTACATTTCTCATTAGGTATAATTATTTTTAAAAACTACATACATCTTCAAACTAAATTCGATTTGGGAGATTGTAGAATTATGCGTTTGAGCAGCTGTTTTGCAATGAAAAGAAAGAAGTGAGAATGCTATATTCGGCTGTGCCGAATCTTACATATCCTCCACCACGAATATTAAGCAAAAATTAGCATGAGTTGAAGAAATTACACCGAAAACTTATTCGCTTATTACCTTAAACGCCGATTGCGGAGAAAAGCCCCTATATAAACTACCGTGAAATATCGCAACATATTTTTGAAATTATTTGCAAATACTGCTGCCGAGCTATAGATTTTAATGGTCAATTTTATTCTAAAAGTAATGTTGAGGAAAGTAATGTGAAACGTATATGTGAGCTATAGCAAAATTGGTCAGATTAATAACATATATTGATGACATTTAGAAAACTAATTCTTGCGAATTTCAATATACCTGGGGTTTATTTAAGAGTGTTCCGGGAAGAGACGTTGTATGAGAGCAATACCAAAATATCGACCGGGATTGGTCAAATTAGTAATATATATTGAAGATAATTAAAAATTAACAGTTGTGTGGGGTCTAATATGGGTGCTATAGCACAATATAGACTGAGACTGTTTTAATCAACAATATATATTTAATATATACGTAAGACAACTAGAAAAATCATTGTGCTAAATATCAATGGAATTGATATTTATTAAAATCTTCTATAAGCTCAAATACAAGCTTTATCAATTTATGGACCGCTTGTTTAAATTAATAACATATATTCAGGAAAGATAGAAAACTAAATGTGTCGATTTTATTACAATTTGTTCTTCTTTAATAGTTTTATAAGCTCAAACCCGTTTTCTCGTAAAAGGGCGGTTATATGGAAGCTATAGGAAAATAGGGAAGGAGATTGGCCAAATTAACAACATAAATTTAAGGCGATTAGAAGTTCATATTTAATAGCTTTATAAATTATAAACCATAGTTTCTTTCGTGGATTTACAATTATATCAAAACAAATATATGTGTGCAAATTTCAGAAAATGCAGCACACAGGTTATGGGGTGTGTCAAAATTTTTTATATTTTTTATACGATGATAAAAAATGTATAACAGTGTATAATAGTTATCTTTTGATGAAAAAATTAGAAAAGACCTTTTTCGAAAATTTTGAGGTTGTCATAGATATTGGTCTTAAACTTTTTTGCTGATGAACCGATAAAGCTGATTTTAAATAACTGCTTAGGACAATAACAAACAATGTGGACAAATTTCATTGAATTCGGATATTTTTTTAGGCCTGAGAATGTTTTAAATAGACCGAAAGACAAACAGACAGACAGACAGACAGATAGTCGGACATAGCTAAATCGACTTAGATTTTGATATGATGCAGGAATATCTATACTTTGTGGGGTCTGAGATGATTTCTTCATGGCTTTACATACGTAACGATTAAGTTAATATACCCTTATCACCACTTGTGGTGCTGGAGGGTATAAAAATTTAATCAAAATTTAATACCCTTTTCTGGAAAGGGGCCTATTTAAAAAAGGGCCTAAGAGTAATTGTGCTCAATTTTAATAGATTTAATTTATGTTTAAAATCTTGTAAGTGTAGCAAAATATGGACAAAATAAGGGGTCTTATATGGGAGCTACAGCAAAATATGGACCGAGATTGTTCTTATTAAAAATATACATTAAAAAAAGTTGGCGAAACCATTGTACCGAATTCCAATGGAATTGGGGTTTATATGTTGTTATATAAGTTCAAACCCGTTTTCCGGAGAGGAGCCTTATATGGGAGCGATATCAACATATGGACTCATGTTAATAAAAGTTTTAACATACATTTAAAATTGTTAGAAAATTAATTTTGCCAGATTTGGTTCAAATTTTAAGAGTTTTATAAGATATAAATCATTTTCCGGGAAGAGGCCTTATATGGGAGCTTGGTCAAATAATGACCCCGGAACAATATGGTTCTTTAGATTAATAAGTATTATATTATGGCTTACAACTTTATTTCTGTTAATCAGATTTTGATGGTCGTTTGCATGATAAAAGTTCAAGTGCACATTTTAGAAGAAATTAGATTTTTTTTAATTTTGAGGTTGTTTCAGATATCGGTTTAAAATTTCCTTGG